>JACYXH010000813.1:922391-1502391 GCA_026745465.1 Lota lota
AGAGAAAGGGAGAGAGAGTGAGCGTGAGAGAGAGCGAGGAAGAAGGAGAGGAAGGGAAAAGACAAGTAGACAAGCTCCTTACTGAGATAGCCTTGGGACTCCTTCTGCATGGTCGTGATGGGACAGTCTTTGTGGGTGAGGAGAAGCTGCTTGAGTTGGGTCACCTCACTCTTTAGCATGGTGACTTCATTCTGTACATGCAAGGTGATCTCTGGTCAGACATCACAGTATTGATTCAACAGGCCCTGTGAGTACTTGACTCTCAGTAAATCCCTCTACGTTTCCTCAGTTAGAAAACGGACATTTCTGTGAACGCTAAACTGAAATGATATAATTATATCAGAATGTTGCTGTATTTCCCGTCATGTTAACGTCAGGTTAACATCCTAGGGTGTGCATGAGCAGCATTGGTGTATGTACCTGGAGCTGCATGTTGGTCTGCGTGAGCTCCTCTGCCTTCTTCTCCAGCGACATCACCCACACTTTCCTCTTCTGCCGGCACCTGGTCGCCGCCGCCCGGTTACGCTCCAGGAACTTCCGCCGGCGTTCGTCGGGGTCCTCGTCCACCACCCGCCTGCGCCGCCCGCCGCTGGAGGGCGGGGACTGCATGGTCTGGGTGGGCTGCATCTGCTGGGCGGCAGGGGACATCTAGAGACAGAGAGAGAGAGATTCCTGGGTAACCTTCACGCTGCCCAGGAACCCAGTTGTCTAATAAACCAGGTCATATACATTAACTGGTCCTTCTGTTCCACGTCTGGCATATCTCTCTCTCTCTCTCTCTCTCTCTCTCTCTCTCTCTCTCTCTCTCTCTCTCTCTCTCTCTCTCTCACAACATCTGGCCGCACCACGTGTCCTGTCAGGCCGGTCTGCAGGGTGTTCGCGGGGTTCCATGACTGGGCCGATTCATCACCTCTACCACCTGGTTTAGGAGGTGTCAGCAGTGGCAGTTTTCCATCGGCCACTTCCAGAGCGAGGACCAACAACACGCTAGCTTACTGTATACATGTGACCATTGAAAGAAATAACACATTTTCCATGGATCTCATAAAGGGATAATGATCAGAAAGGTGCGAACACTTGACTTTGCCAAGTACATGTCAAGATCTGTCGGGATGCTTAGGGTTTTAGACGCAGGCCTTTTATGACGGTGTTGCTGCAGTGCTAAACGAGTACAATGACCACAAACAACTTTGTGTTTTCCTAGTTCTTATACTCATTTTAGATTTTGACTTTGCATGTGCTAGAGATTAGGCAATAGGCCCGTTTTAGGCATATGGTTTTGATTTGTTTCTGAACGCCCTCTCCTGTCCTTCTCAATGTTCATGACATATTTAAATATTTCCCTTTTGATTTTCCCTATTCCTTAAAAAACTCAGCCTGGAGCCTGTATTGGTGTGGCCTAGCGGTGTGGAACTCAGGGTGTGGTGGGGGACATATGTTCCACATGAGAATCCTTTATAATGGACACTTTATGTGTGACCCATGGCCGCAGGTCTCTGGCCTGACCTGCTGCCGGCAGATCTCAAAGGAAGAGCTGACCTTTAAGACGGCTGCCAGGAAAGTGGTTGGCTTCGCATAGGTGTACAGAGGAAAACAATATGTGCTTTACTGTTGCTTAATATTAATAAGGAGGTTTGAATATTATTGTTAGACTATGTTCATGTCATATACATATATTAGATAAATAGTATATATATACTATATATATAAATATAAAAAATATATTGACATGAAAAATTACAAAATATGACAAATAGTTTTTTAACTTCTCAAAAGTCTTTGTACCCTTTCCTAGTCTCTCTGAGATATGTAGAACATATGGTCTACTGCTCTGCATTGGAGATGGTGTTGCTTCCTGTATGCCCACTTGTATGAGTGAGGGATGGCTTGTGGTGAGCGCTGGTGTGACCCTAACTATCCAGAGTGGAGTGCCCTTACCTGTGATGAGTGCATGGCACCATGCGGTGAAGTCTGGTGCGGGTGGCCGGGGTGGAGGTGGGGGTTGTGGGAGTTGTGATGGGGATTGTGTCCCTGGGGCTGATGGTGTCCGCCCTGCCCGTGAGCCTGGCTGTGGTGGTGGTGGCTGTGGTGCTGGTAGGCATGGGGAGGCGCCTGCATGTGCTGGTGTGGGTGCGAGTGCGAGTGCATCGGGTGGTGGACCCCTTGCTCCTGACGTGACGACATCATCTCCATCATGTGACCCATGGAGTTCATGTTACCGTTGGCGATGGCACCCGGGTGGTGCGAAAGTGCAGCCTTCAGCCTCTGTACAGACAAATGGTCAAGAGTAAAATGTATATATTCATGAATATACCCATTCATGTATAGTTTTAATGGACATTCATCAGCCCACTCATCAGTAGCGGTGGCAGTACGGGGAAGATGTGTTGACTGTAACGTGAGAAACGGTTCTGTGAATCCATTTGTCAGGGCGATATATAACAGCCTGTCCTCTGTCTGTCTCCCTGTCACTCATGTCATCGTCTTCAATCCCTTCACTGTCTTTCATTGTCTGACATTCCTTCCCCCCTCTCTACCTGTCTCGCTCTCCTTCCGTCATCTTTTTCATATCCCTAATAGCCTCTATCCCTCTCTTCAAGCACGTACACAATTGGTGTGTGTGTGTGTGTGAATGTGTGTATGTGTGTGTGTGTGTGTGTGTGAGAGAGTGTTTGTGTGTGTGTGTGTGTGTGTGTGTGTGTGCGTATGTGTGTGTGTGTAGGTGTGTGTGTGTGTATGTGTGTGTGTGTGTGTCTGTGTGTGTGTGTGTGTGTGTGTGTGTGTGTGTATGTGTGTGTGTGTGTGTGGTTGTGTGTGTGTCTCTGGAGCAGGCTTAAGGTGAAGGTGGGCGGCTCCACCGGGGTCCCCTCAGTGTTGACACAGCAGGGTTTTTTGTTAGGGTCCACAGACAAGGCTCTCCTTTAAGGTGTTCGCTCGTATTCTTCCTGTTTGCAAATGTTTTGTTGTTGTTGTGCCAAATAAAACAATTCGGCCATATTTGCTGATGGAAAATGAAAATACATTTAAAAAAGCAGTATATGTTCTGCTCTTTTGTCTTCTGTCAGCTTTCAGGAATAACATTTGAGAGAGTGTTGAGTCCATGTATGAATACATGGTATGCCATGTGAGTACAATATATGACAAATTACTACTGAAATAGTAATAGATAATTACAAATAGTTACTAGTTACTATTAGCTAACAATAACTACTAGTAAAATTACAAACTTTTGTAAAATTGCGTTTGATAAACAACTAGTAAGTAGTAAAACCATATTTTCTTGATTCCAAGTATAGTAGAATTTCTCAAAAGTCTCTCCTTTTCCAGTCTCACTTAGCCCCCCCCCCCCCCCCCCCCCCCCCCCCCCCCCACCCCCACCAGATGCTGTCAGTCAGCTGCTGTCAGAATATGTCTGGGACTTCATATCTTCTAACAACCTTCCATTCTCTGTTCCCACAGGAAATGGCAGCCAGCTGGTCTGGATCACACCGCCCCTCCATGACCACTCTCCAGTCTAATCGTGGTACCCTCACTCATGGGGTCTCTCTCCCAGTCCCCTTCCAGGAGAGCGATAAGGTACAAAGAGTTGTACTGTAACAGCCAAGATTGCCAGATTGAGGCCCCTCTAGTCCGTGAGTGCACACTAGAAAGTGTCTATAATGATACAGAGAGAGCATGATACCAACGTAAGGTTTATACCGCTCATACCAAGATCACACCAAGATAGTCATCACACAGTAGCACTCAATTCTAAAATGTGTATGAATTTTCATTTTCACCTCTACTTTTTCTTTGCAAACACTTCCATGCATTTCACCTCGTTGGTCCCAAGCCGATTTGCCAAAATCCAATCACTTTTTGACTATGCACTTTTATTTGAAAGCTAGGCAATATATTTTAGAAGCATTTTTTTGTCATATTTGTTGACTTTCTCTTTACGTCCCGACAGTAATCAATAAATGAAATGCTCTGCTGCTGTCCTGCGGCTGTCCTGTAGTAAGCCCATCCAATCATTTCATTCAGCCTGAATGAAATGATTGGATGGGCTACCTGTCTGTCTATCTACCTGCGCACACTCTGCCCGTGCACTCATTGCGCATGACTGGAGTCTTCCACAAAGCTATGCAGGCCTATTGTTAAAGCTAGCGAGCGAGTCTTGTGTTTTGGGGGAATGGTTTTGGAGGGATGGGAGGGGTGGGTTTTTTTGTTGAATACTTTCAGAATCTAGCTTATTCTGGCTGATTTCTCCAAATTGCCTTCCCTAGCTTTAAAGACGATCATATTTGCACCATGCAGATTTATCTTGTGCTGTCAAATCCCAGCCAAATCAAGCACTGTCTTAGCAACACCTCTCTCAAGGTTCAGTGATACATGAGATACCAGAGAGATTAAACAGGCTGTCTCAGGCCTGCAGCTGACCACCACACCAAACTCCTACACAAGATATGCAACGGGCAGTAGGGAGCATTGAAAGGTATAAAGTAACATTACTGCACAAAAACCTTTACCAATTACGTCATATCTGTCCCTGTACAACCAGCACAGTTAACGCCAGCCCTGCAACCTAAAAGCCCATACAAAAGGGGAAGAGGGAGCATAGAGCTATCAAAAAGAGTCACTGTTGTCGACAAGGACATCTTCTATGTGTGCCTCAGGATGACATATGCCTGGTTTGACAGGCGCACACAAACACATTCCTTTAAGCCTAGAGCCTGTCACTCAACACCATGCGGTGAAGCCACCCTCCCGCCCCACTGATAAACCAACCACCAATCAGACGCCATGCTGTTAAGCCTATCCTCCGCCACTCCATCAAAGGCATGCAGTCACCTGAACGTTTCCACAAAGCACAGTGGATGCCAGAGGAATGCACCCCCGCCCAGTCAGTACTGCCCCCAGAGAGAGAGAGAGAGAGAGAGAGAGAGAGAGAGAGAGAGAGAGAGAGAGAGAGAGAGAGAGAGAGAGAGAGAGAGAGAGAGAGAGAGAGAGAGAGAGAGAGAGAGAGAGAGAGAGAGAGAGAGAGAGCGAGAGAGAGAGAGAGAAAGAGAGAGAGAGAGAGATACAGGGGGTAGAGGGGGATGGGGTTGGGGGGGATCGAGGTCACAGTGGCTCCTCTCTCTCCCGCCAGCGAAAGCGCTATCTGTTTATTAAGTGAATTAGCAGGCTCTAGAGGAGAGGACTGGGGGTATCCGAGAGAGAGAGAGGAAGGAGGAGTGGGAGGGTTGGGAGGGGGTATCTCCCAGGACCCCTCTACAGCATGCCTGCTAATGAACACAGAGGTGTAGGAATACACTCCACTCCACAAACCACAAGCCATCCAGCTAAAGGTGCGCTACATACACCTGAAATGATAGCCATTTTTCAAAGCATTATCCTCACCTTCAAGGATATTTCATCTGATGCTACGCAAGCTCATGTGAAACATGCAGAACCAAACATAGATATATCTAACAATAGAAGTTTGTATTTGAGGCATAAACTATCCACACACCCATCACATAAGGGTACAGCACAAATGAAAAAGGATAAGGTGCAGTGCCATAAAGGTGTTTATATTGTGGAATATACTGTATCGTAAATAGTCCCACACACCTCAAGAGTCCTGTAGAAAGTAAAGGAGGTCTTACCGTGATAGGGCCTGTATTCTCAACGCTTACTGTCCATGGACTGGATCTGCCTGCAAACACTTCCTCTGGGGATATGACATGGCTCTGCTGCAGCTGGGCTGATCCAACATCTTAAATCCCTCTCATGGAGAACCACAGTGACGCAACTGGAGGACGTTAGAAGGGCCATGATGAGCGGCCTCTGAGTCCCAAACAACACTCATCATGCCCTCTAATAGCCCTTTAACACACGGTTGTATTTCCCTAGACTCTTCCTAAGCATGAACACTTAACCACCACCTGCATTATAGCCTCACGTGTACACACACACACACATCGACGGCAATATGAATGCCTTAGAAAACAGTTATTAAGTCAGCGCAGGTGTTAGCCTGTGGTGACACCAGGCTACCAGGCTGGAGAGCGAGAGATATGGAGAGAGAGGAGGGGGTGGAGAGATAGAGAGAGAGACAGCGAGAGAGAGAAGGAGATATTGAAATGCCCCATACTGATATGCACTCTTATTGTAAGAACATGATTGTTAAACTCATACAAAGATACATACAAGACACGTATGTCTTTTTTCTTAAAGACATCAATCAGACACCAATAAATCTATGGATCGTTCTGGATACTTTTTGGATATTTCACTTACTCTGCAAATACAGGAAAAGTGATGAAGACACCTATTGATTTGACATCATTAACACCCCCCCCCCCCCCCCCCCCCCCCACCCCCCCCCCCCCCCCCCCCCCCCCCCCCATCCATCCCTGATTCAGCTTGTTTTCACCCAGATGGGATTTATTTCCTTTACCCCCTGACCTCACCCGACTCCCTACCTTTTTCATTCTTCCTCTTCTTGCTTTTCTTTCTCCTTTCTCTTATAAATGTGGTTTCAGGGCTACCAGGTGATCTGCCATTAATGATATTTATTAATGTTCACTCTCTCTCTATCTCTTTGAGTGTGCTGCTGTGAGTGATGTTCCTGTGAGTGCTCCGGGTGCATCCCGGGAACACACACACACACACATACGCCAGATGACTTCATATCTATTAACCCTGGGAGGAGACACAGGGAGCGAGGGAGCAGGTACAAAAAGAGGTGCGAACACAACCTGCGTGAGGATGGGTAAATCACAGCTCTGGGGTCAGGGGCAGCTCTTCTATTCTCCTTTCAAAGTGGAGCGGTTTGGACTATCAGGGGACCTGCAGTACCCCCTCTCTGCTGGCGCCTCTCAGAAGATTTCACTGTTCATTAAGTGTGCGGAAAAAGATCACATTTATTTATTTATTTTGTATTTGACACAAGGAAAGGTTCAGTCTTGTTTTACCAGTTAACTACCAATGGCCAGCCATCGTGTTAAGTCTCAGTACTGTGTTTCTACTGTTATTTCAGTCTCAGTAGTATTAACTGTGTTTCTACTGTTATTTCAGTGTCAGTAGTTTCTGCTTTGTTTCTACTGTTATTTCAGTCTCAGTAGTATTAACTGTGTTTGTACTGTTATTTTAGTCTCAGTAGTATTAACTGTGTTTCTTCTGTTATTTCAGTCCCAGTAGTATTAACTGTGTTTCTTCTGTTATTTCAGTCTCAGTAGTATTAACTGTGTTTCTACTGTTATTTCAGTCTCAGTAGTATTAACTGTGTTTCTACTGTTATTTCAGTCTCAGTAGTATTAACTGTGTTTGTACTGTTATTTTAGTCTCAGTAGTATTAACTGTGTTTCTTCTGTTATTTCAGTCCCAGTAGTATTAACTGTGTTTCTTCTGTTATTTCAGTCTCAGTAGTATTAACTGTGTTTCTACTGTTATTTCAGTCTCAGTAGTATTAACTGTGTTTCTACTGTTATTTCAGTCTCAGTAGTATTAACTGTGTTTCTACTGTTATTTCAGTGTCAGTAGTTTCTGCTTTGTTTCTACTGTTATTTCAGTCTCAGTAGTATTAACTGTGTTTGTACTGTTATTTTAGTCTCAGTAGTATTAACTGTGTTTCTTCTGTTATTTCAGTCCCAGTAGTATTAACTGTGTTTCTTCTGTTATTTCAGTCTCAGTAGTATTAACTGTGTTTCTTCTGTTATTTCAGTCTCAGTAGTATTAACTGTGTTTCTACTGTTATTTCAGTCTCAGTAGTATTAACTGTGTTTCTACTGTTATTTCAGTCTCAGTAGTATTAACTGTGTTTCTACTGTTATTTCAGTCTCAGTAGTACTAACTGTTTTACAACAGTTGCATAGTAAAGCGATAGCTGCTGCACTTCCCTGGCCTTGTCTTTCTAGTGGGCATACAACCGCCTGGGGGGAGGGGGGGGGTTCACCATCTGCAGTTGCTCTGTTGCTATGCCAAACACAGGCCAGAAGAACTGCCTCCCCCACCTCTTTATCATCACCATTACCACCACCACTACCCACCAATGTCTGCCATACCCTCCCTCCCTCCCACCCTCCCCTAAAACTCCATGCCCCCAACCCCATTAGTTTCAATTTTATTAGATTTCCCTTCAGCCCTGAGAGGCAGTAACCTCCCCTCCCTGCTCTCCCGCCTCCCCTGTTTCTCGCCTGCTTCTCCCCCCCCCCCCCCCCCCCCCCCCCCCCCCCACACACACACACACACACACTGCTGCTCGCCAAGAGCCCTGGACTGTTAAACTGATTTCCTCGGGGAGCAGCCAGGCAGACAGTCCGATGGGAGCGCTCAGCTCTGATGTCGCCCCTCCCCCCACCTCTCACTCTCTCTCTCTCTCTCTCTCTCTCTCTCTCTCTCTCTCTCTCTCTCTCCCTCCCTCTCATGCTCTCTCCCTCTCTGTGGTGGGTGGAGCGGGACCAGAGGCTCCCGGTGGAACCACCAGATGCACCAGACTCTGCAGGGCCCCTCTAGAGAAGGAATCTGTTGTTAGCCAGGTCTCCAGACCGCCAGGCGGGTGCTGGTGCAGTGACACCACATGCACACCGTGCACTTACACACACACACACACATACACACACACACATACATACTCTTGCAAGCACAAGCATGCAAACACACACTCACATACACACACAACTATGCATGCACATGCACTGCAGGCACACGAACACACGCACACATGCACACACACACACACACACACACACACACACACACACACTCTCTGTATAAGAGACTGGCATAAAAACACTCCTGTGACTGCTCTGAAGATCCTGACTTGCTCTTCACTCTCCTGACTCTCTCTTGTAAAGCAGCAGCCTACACCGCTTATCACTACACTGACTAGCCACAATCAGCAACACACACACACACACACACACACACACACACACACACACACACACACACACAGGGCCTCTGAGTAGGGAGAGAGAGAGAGAGAGAGAGAGAGAGAGAGAGAGAGAGAGAGAGAGATACTGGGAAAATGAAAGACAGAATGAGACAGTGAAGAAAACAGAAGAAAATAAAGAAAGATACATGCTGGCTCTGGCAAGGAATAGAAAAAGAGAGGGAGAGAGTGGGAGAAAGACAGAGGGAGAGGGAGGGAGAGGGAGGGAGAAGGAGGGAGAGGGAGAGAAGGAGGGAGAGGGAAAGCACAAGACTGAAATGATAAATACTAACATATGTCTGCACTGTTATCCTCAACTAATACAAAATATATGGCCTCTCTTATAGCCAGATGTGTGATTCATCATTGCTCTTTCTTAGCTGATAGAACTAGAAGTACAATTTCTTTCAAATGTACATTCTAATGAAATACAATGGACGTCAAGTAACAGAGGCCTATAAAGTGTGCATTGTGTAACCAGAATCCCTCCTATCCCTCCTATCCCTCAGAACAAGGAAGCTGCAAGCATTGTGCACATGCTACCAGAATCAGGCACAGCGTATTCTTCACAATTGTAACAAGCCCTTACAACAGTTATAGTTTAGATAAAGAATAGTGTGTCTACAATACGCAAGTGTCCCATCCCATTCACACAGAGGTTTGATACCAAGCATATTTTATCTGTGTTGGCTTTTATAAATGTATGAGATGCCCATTACTCCAATAAAAACAGAGCACTCGGTCCGACCAGAGGCCACATCAAGATACCCTGTATGTGATCTATCCAATACAATGTGTTCTCAATGCAGTGATGCCCAATCTCTCTTTCCATTGACTGACCTGACTGACAGGCACAAGTGTGACGCTGGTGTGCAGGTGGTACGTGTGATGTTGGAGGCCGGTCTACCCAATCCATACCCTGGCCCGGTTGGGAGTGGGGTCCTTTCCACAGCCTCTGAACCATAACCAAACAGCATACACACCCCACGACCCGGGGGCTAGCATGACACACAGCCATCCCAAAGGCAAACACGTACAAGGCCACGCCCCCAGGCTTGCTCCCCCTAGGTCAATCCCACGCTTAACAAGTGGACACACATTCACATCCGTAGACACACACACACACACACATACACACATACGCACACACGCACACACATACATGCAGCATAGGCAAACACAAAGACAGACAGGTTTTAGAAAAGACAATTGAACCAACACACGCGCCTACATCATGCAAGATAAAGGCAAAAGGCAAAACAAGCAGATTGTTTTTTTGTTTTTTATCATTAACATGAATACATGACCACAAGTTTGATCCTAATATCGTAATATGCATTTCAACACTTTCATTTCAACAAAAAAATACCTTATGATAAAACCAAACAGATAAAACAATTCAGAAATAACTTAAGATGTATGGTAAATAAACTGTGTTTGTTGTGTTTTGTAGCTTAGATAATGTAGGCCTATGGGTCTGAGAGTGACAAACTCTGAACGGCTGCCTGACATCATAGCAACAGACTGGAGGAAGCCCACAAGAGGCCTCTCTCTCTCTTTCTCTCTCTCTCTCTCTCTCTCTCTCTCTCTGTCTCTCTGTCTCTCTGTCTCTGTCTCTCTGTCTCTCTGTCTCTCTGTCTCTCTGTCTCTCTGTCTCTCTCACTCACTCTGTCTCTCTCTCTCTCTCTCTATCTCTCTGAAGGGGCAAACACTGATCCAGCAAAGCAGCGATGCTGATAGGACAGCTTTTGAGCCAGGCACTGCTCTCCTCTGAAACTGTATATCGTCATGACGGCAGCAACACTCCCCATGACTATTATCTGAAAAGAAATCTGGCCAGCCAAGACACTGACACTTGGCACCAGTCCTCCCCCAGTACTACCCAGAGAAGACCTGAGTGGTATCTGACCATCTCTCCTCTGTCAGCCTGGGCAGAAGAGATGCATGTGGTGTCCTAGTTAACTCAGCTGAGGTGTTCATCACACACTTCATCACAACAGTCCAGTTGTCATACATTGATTTTACTAGAGATCATGTCAAACAGTGTTTGCAAATACCCCTCTTGGTTAGTTTAATCCAGGCTAGTGCCAGATGTGTGGGGTTCACCTCAGAAGACAATACAGCGAGTGCCAGGAAGAGTGCCAATTACATAAAAACCAAAAGCCGCAAAGTTCTAAAACACATTGACGCTCAAACACACAACCACACACACACACACACACACACACACACACACACACACACACACACACACACGTGCAAACACACATACAACACACACCCACACCAAATGCACACACACACACACACACACACACCATATGCACACACACACTCACACACACTCATATATACACATATACACACAAATACAACTAACACCCACACCACATGCACACACACACACACACACACACACACATACACACTCCGATGTGCGCACCACATGCACACACACACAGAGACACACACACACACATAGCATTCTTTCACCCAACACACCAGAGTGAACACAGCTAGAGGCTGCAGATTCAGCTGTGCTCTTAGCTCACCGTCCCTCTCCGATGACATCATCCCCCGACAATGCCACTATTCATACAGATGTGGCCTACAAAACCTGGTGCTCCACTGCTTTTGTCTGCTGCCTCGCTCCACAACCAGAGTCCTGGCCAGAGGTGCTTCTCTTACTAAAAGGAGAAGAGAATGAATTTAACACTTAATTGGGTTACCATTTACGCTAATGGTTTAACTGCTTGCAAATGAGTTAATATGGAGCTAAACGCTCATTCGCTAATGTGGAGTTGAGATGCACATTGGCACCTCTCTGTCCACTTTGTACCTGTTTTCTCTCCTTGGCCATTCAATAGCCAGATTCTGTTTGTACCCTAATTCAGATTTTCCTTTTTTGTTAACAATGCTCCGTCACGTTCCACTCATGACAATTCTTTAATAGAACACACAAGGGAAATAGAAATAGAAATGTCAGAAGAAACGTTTTGTAGTCTTCAACAATTTAGATTTTTGGTTCTCCTGTGTATTATGAAATGTTTCTTTAAGAAGGGCTCCACGTTTTCCCCCTTCTTGAGTAAAAAAGGAGTACATTTAGAGCATGCCAAGGATGATGTCAGCCTGGTGTCCAGTGCCAGCTCCACTGCCAGAAGAGCTGCAGCGTACATACAGTGTTGTTTATCTCTGCACCTAGGTTGATGCTTTGTGACAAAGGTATTGTGCTTGGTAACAACATCAACAAAAGATAATTGGGGAGATAATACATAACATATTTTTTTATACACCAAGTTGAAGATCTTTCAAATCCATCCATCCATCCCTCGCTTTCTCTCTCTCTCTCTCTCGCTCTCTCTCTCTCTCTCTCTCTCTCTCTCTCTCTCTCTCTCTCTCTCTCTCTCTCTCTCTCTCTCTCTCTCTCTTTCTGTATCTCTCGCTCTCTGTCTCTCCCTCTTCCTCCTTTTCGTGGTCTTTCTCTTGTTCTTTCCCACACTCTCTCTCTTTCTCTCTCATGAATGTTTGCAGGTAATGGTTGATCAAGAGAAGAGAAAGCCACAGCAGCATGCTACCTTGCAACAGGAATATGTAGCCCAGATTGACTCGTGTGTTGTACTTGTGACACAGAGGCATGCAATGCAAAGGCTTGTGTGTGTGTGTGTGTGTGTGTGTGTGTGTGTGTATGTGTGTGTGTGTGCATGTGTGTGTGTGTTTGTGTATGTGTGTGTGTGCATGTGTGTGCATGTGTGTGTTTATGTTTGTAAGTGCATGTGTGTGTGTGTGTCTGAACACAACTATGTGACTGATGGAGAGTGACGCAGAGCTGGAGCAGGCGTCGTGTGACTACTCGCTGGGCCTGTGGAGCGACGCCTCTCAGATGTGTTGTTCGGGCTGGTCTCCTTCTGTGGAACTTGGCGCAGCTCTCCTCAAAGTTCCCTCCATGCTGCAAGGGTCAACCCTCCATCCCTACACTCAAATCCCCCGACACACCACAACACAACCACGCCCGCCCGCTACCCCATCACTCACAAACACAGCACCACAAATTCAGCCTCAACCGCTCCTAGGACAAAAGCTGCACACTTATGGCAAGATAAACACATTGACCAGCAAGCTATAACTCCATCCAGAGTTTTTTACTGAAGCATTTATACAGTGGCACTTCAGGAAAAATGCACATTAGAGGGAAAAACAGAGATGGGTAAGGGGACGGAGAGATACAGTTTCCAGCCCATAGAGAGAGAGAGACATAGAGAGAGAGAGAGAGAGAGAGAGAGAGAGAGAGAGAGAGAGAGAGAGAGAGAGAGAGAAAGAGAGACAGAGACGGAGAGAGAGAGGACGACGACACAGAGCTCTGTCAAGATGCTCTGATACAGATACCCCTGGGCTTAGAACAGTCTTTCAGCTCATTAACTATTTACACCAGATACAGGTCTCTCTGCCACTACGGCCCACCGCAAAATCAATTTGCCATCATTAGGCCGGGCCCCAGGCACCCTGCCCCCTCCCTCTGGAAGGGCAGGGTCGCCCTAAAACCAGGGCCCTGCTGCTGGTCCTAGGAAACACACTTACACACTATCAGGAACAAACTCTCTTTCTCTCTCTCACACACACACACACACACACACACACACACACACACACACACACACACACACACACACACACACACACTTGTCTCATCCTTTGACTCTGTGTCAACGTTATACTAAACCTAGATTACCTTTCTACATTCTTCATGACCCCAATAAATGTCCACCTCCATGTCCCTCTTCTATCCTCTGTGCTGGTAACGTTAACCTTAAATAGAGCAGTGCATCCAGGTCTGGGACGACGGGGTGTGGAGTTACAATGCTGAGATTTCCCATTGGCTGAGAGTCAACATGTGGGGGTAATGTGATTAGAGCGCCATCACAGGGGACACATGGAGCTGATCACATCCAAGTCATCTGATAGCGAGGGCCCTATTTATCGACCCGGGGCCTGGGCTCGGATATTACCGACATTAGATCCCATTCATGCTGATAGCAAACACGCCGGAGATCACCGGCCGATAACACAATTAGTCGCTCACTTTCTCGTCACAATCTCCGAATTCCATCAGTGCATTTTGGAGGATCAGGAGGCAAAATGTCCCCTAGCAGTGAACTCCAATTTGGTGGCGACGCGTGTTGGAGCAAATGGTCAACCAACCAGAGTCGCTGGGTTAGCAACGTCTTTGTCCATTAAGTGAGTGCATATGTTTATCAGAGTTCCAAACAGAGCATTTACAATTAAATTACCCAGGCACAAGATGTGTCTGGATGAAAGCCAGCAGGGAGATAAGCCTAATACACTAATATTGTGTTACCGCAGTGTGTTGCCATAGGAACAGCTGAGGAGATTCAAAAGACTACAAAGACAATCAATCTTGAACAAGCAAAGGGAAAGAGGGATAATTAACAGCCCTGAGAATGCTCCCGCTCTCCGCTATCAGAGCCATAACTCTTCTAATGACCTCTGCTATCTCGTCTCTCTCTCTCTCTCTCTCTCTCTCTCTCTCTCTCTCTCTCTCTCTCTCTCTCTCTCTCTCTCTCTCGCTCTCTCTCTCTCTCTCGCTCTCTCTCTCTTACACTATCTCTCCCTCCAATATCTTAATCTCGAGTGACCGCAGCCACTGACGATAATAATTAGAAACACAAAGAGTGGCCAACGTATCCCCTTACACTCAGACTCCTGCTGATATCCAAGAACAACGACATTCATCATACACCACTATTTTCAGTTTTGCGTTGTGCAAAACAATTGGAGATGTTTAACACTTAGTTGCAATTGTTCTTCATTCTGCAAACTCAAAACTCTCTAAAGCCTGACTTGTGTCGCCCTCTCTTCCCTCTCCTTCCTATTCCTACTGATTTAACTGCCTGCTTTGTGAGGGATGAGGTCATTTTTATATTTGTATTTTTTTGGTCTGCCTTAAACTAGGGCTAACAAGTTGCAGGACCTACAGAACATGTTCTGTACATTAAGCTATACATCAGGCAGCCAGTGGGCACCAGGGCTGCAACCACATAAAGGTTCTTTTATTCCTGCCAGCTGAGCCAGCCAGCACTGTGCTGGCTTGATCAGGCGTAGTTTTGATTCCAGACCAAATGATGAAATCCACACAGACCTTAGACCACAGCTTTGCTGGCACAGGCGAGTGGAAAAGAGGGTTGCAACACTTTAAGCAAGTGTGTGCTTGTGTGTGTGTGACTGTGTGTGTCTGTGTGCGTGTATCTGCACGTGTGAGAGAGAGCAAGGGAGAGCAAGCAAGGCTATGTGTTTACAAGTGTGTTTCCTTGTCTGCACAATATTCATGAGTGTTAGCATTATGACATGTACACATTTCTGTACCAGAAATGAGTACTGCAAAGACACGGCAAAAGGCAAAAGAGCAGCTCACCAGTTTGGCCTCTGAGTGTATGGAGGGAACAGGAGTGGAGGAACAGGAGCTGGTGTGGGAAGGGCCCAGCATGCCCATCATACCCATGGACACCTGTCTCTCCATCTAAACACCACAAAAAAACCACGGTACCCTCAAAGTTAGGACTAACAACACACACTGCAGTGAAGAGTGAACCTGAAAGCCCTTGACCCTTGATCTATATCAGCATCATCCATGCTCATTGGAACAAACAAGATGAGTGTGTTAACTCCCGCCCCCCCCCTTGCCTTTGCACACAAAGTTTATGGGTAACAAGATGAGAGCGCATGAGTGCCTGATTTCACCCAACTGACTGGCCTGTGCGGGGATCAGTGTTATGACAACCGAAGCTGAGGCGAAACAGGAAGCATACATAGAGGGACTTAACACAGGAAGCCTGCTCAACAGGGTGGTGGTGGTGGGGGGGGGGGGGGAGGGGGGGGTAGTAGTGGTGGTGTGTGAGGGTCACCATAGCCAGTGACACTTGTTGCTCTTTGATGTGTAGACTGAGATACAATCTACTGAGGTCTACTGAGGTGTATGCTTTATAACACTGCATCTTGCCTGAGGTAGCTCAGGCAAGGTTTCAAGGAGTGTGATATTAGTGTTAGTAAATGTGTTAGCACCCATCCTCGTTTGTATGCGGTTACTCGCACTTCCTGAAAGGCCCTTGTCTGCATGTGTCATGTGTCATAGGCTAACATCCCCGGCCTGTATGAGTCATTCAGCTGGATAAGCAAACTGGGGGTGGGGGGGTTTAGTTCCCCTTTTAGAGGTGACCGTTTCACTGGTTTTTATATGACAGGTATTGGAGTGTCTGTGTACGTGTGTGTGCGTGTGGACGGTGTGAAGTTGTCCATGGGGATCAGGCCTGCTGCCCCCCTCCCCCACCCTAACCTGCCCCCCAATAGGACCCTGTCAATAGAGACCAGGGCCCACAAGCTGACACACAGCCTTTAATTGCACTAAGTGTGTTTTGTGTAAAAATATGACGCATATCTGCACCCCTTGCTTAAATCGTCATTCTTCACCCGAGATCCCTGAACTCTTAATTTAATAATCATGGGATTTTTTGTTGTTGAACTTTTACCATAAACATTGTGTTACAATGAGAAAATATGTTGTACCCTTAGAATCTTGATATGGGGAGTCTACATGGGGATGTTTTCATTCCTCTCTATAGCTCGTCTTAATCTGTTTGGCTTCTTAAAAACAACAGATACAATGTAAACCCCACAGTCAAAACGCCTAACTTAACTAAAGGGCATGGGACTATGTGGTAATGGTTCAAAGAGGTGCATTCATGAATGCTTTCTGAAGCTTGTAGTAAAGTTTGCAGTGCATTGACATTGATGGACTACTACTAAAGCATTTAATCCTTAAATCGATGAAAAACTTGTCTGGGTAATAGTTTACAAACATTTTATCTCTCTCAGACTCGGTGTGTAATTCATTACTCACATTATAACAGTGGTAGTGTATCTGCGGGCCATTTGTGTGTGTTTGTGTGAGAGAGTGTGGGCTAAGGCACTCGTGAGTGAATGTACTCTGTTCTTCTTTGTTTACTCACAGGCATGAGCACGGCGGAGGAGCCAGGCATGCTGGGGTCTGGCAGGGTGCCAGGCATAGAGGCTGGCAGCGGCTGTCTCTGCCTGTTCCGTAGGTGCAGTAGCGAGGAGAGAGAGCCCGGGACAGGCCTGGAGACACACACACACACACACATGGATAAACACACATACAGAAAGAGACAGAAACACATGCACCCGCACACAAAGAAACACATGCAAACACAAATGCAAACACACAAGCACACACACTCACACACACACACACACACACAGACACACACACACATACATGAACATGCACACAAACACACACGCACACACGCTCGCACACACACACACCCACACACACACACACACACACACACACACACACACACACACACCCCACATACAGTCAAAGGAGGAACATTAGGCTTTGCTTAATGTTTATGTTTCATTTCTCAACCTCAACTCCATCCTTTTCCCTCAAGTCTATTGGAGATTTGAAGAGTGAGTTGTAACGTGTGCTTCAAACAGCCCATGTTGATGTAGTAGTTGTACTGCTTAGAAAAAAACCAGACATACATGTACCAATGTGACACCGTGGTGCAAAGCGCTGTTAGGAAAATCTCCCTCACTAACCACTGAAGTGTGTGCTGACTGACAGGGCAGTCCGCACTCCAAGCCACATCAATTACTCACACGCACATATGAGTCCTGAGGTAGACCTAATCTATAGAAAGCAATCCACTTCCACAAGAAACCGCTGCCATTCTCCCACACAGACTGCTCCATTGACAAGGGCTGACATCACTAAACAACTGCCTCCCAATCCCTGTCTGGGAGAGCGACTCCTTTGGATCAGCTCCCTGGACCTGTTATAGCCAGATCCCATACAGTAGGACTCAATACAATCTAAACCAGGCCAGTACCCGCTATAGGATTACGTATATGAATCATTCATCAATATCGTCTTGCAACCACTTCGATGGTCAGCAAAGGGAACTTCATTGGTTAAACATATCAGGGTGACATTAATCAATGTCCATTGACCAGAAGCGTTTAAGTTAGTTATGTTAAATGGGTCAATGTAATCATTTGAGCACATCGTCGTGTGGATTTAGGGAATATCGTGGGCGGACAGCCAGATGAGGGTGTGACAGAGCAAATGGTTCACCCCCACCTGAACAAATACCTGTATTTTCCCAGAGCTAAATGTGCTGCATTTACACGGCAGACATTTAGATTGCTGCACACATAGACAAACACACAGGGCCATTACCTTCCTGTCTTTATGGCATTTCAGTCTAATGTTCTAATTCATCACAATCACACTCATTCAACACTCTGAATGCAAACATTTCCACCTGGGGGAGAGTCACAAACATACAATGAATGCTGCCATATGGTTGCGTATTAAGTCAGCAAAGGTCTCGCTGGCTTGAATTGACATAATGCCCTTCATATATATATATACATATATACATTCTGTTTTCGTTAATTGGTTCTTAACTATTGCAATCTGCCACCATAGCATGAAGCATAGAAGTGGAAAACGTGCTTGCCGTGCCGAAGTCAGAGCGTCATGAGGTATGGCGCTAGAGTGCTAACACAGTGCCCTGTTAAGCAGCCATCAGGACTAGAAGAGGTGAATGTTTTTTCATGTTAACAGTAATAAAGGCCCTGGATAGACTAGCTCATTGGTTGTGGCAGGGGGGGGGTTTGAACCCCAGTGCCAGTCCGAGTCGACCCTCCTCCCCCACGTTTCCTGTCTTTTTGGGCCGCTTACCTGCGACCGAGTGCTCTGCACACTGCCGCCTGTCAGGACCAGGCCAAACACACCTAAACACACTAGACGCATGTTCAACCTGAGAGAAAACACCCGCGTCTGGCTGACAGCGAGTCTGCCAGGGTTAAGGCTGGCGCTCGCTTCACTGTGCTGATGAGCGAAGACATTTTATATGTATATCGATATATATATATGAGGATGTTTATTTGTTGCTCTTGGGTTCATTTAGTTTATGATTTTTTACAGCCAATCTCATCTTATTTAATGGAATAGTTTTATAGTTTTAATAGATTATTACACTTTGTAAATATACTTTTTACATTCATGAAACAATGTTTCAGGTTTCCATTAACCTGAGTCATTAATTTTAGATGAATGAAAAGTGGATTAATCATTTTACAAGGTACTGTAAATAAAGAAATAAACTTCAGTTGCTCCTTTATAGTTGATGTGAATGTTTGTGTTTATGTCTGACTGACTTTATGTATGGTCTGGACTATATTTGAATACATTTCTGCATAATATTTTCATTTCTGTGCGTGTGTATACATGACTGAGAGAGATTATGTATAATCTGAATGCTTGTGTCTGTGTGTGTGTGTGTGTGTGTGTGTGTGTGTTTGTGTGTGTGTGTGTGTGTGTGTGTGTGTGTGTGTGTGTGTTTGTGTGTGTGTGTGTGTGTGTGTGTGAATAATGACAGGCTGTGGCTCCAGTGAGGGGGTGATAACGTCCTGTGCTCCGGGCCTCAGGGGAGAGCAGGTAGACGCGCTGCAGTCCTGACCTGCACTCTCACATTACTGCCCCCCAGCCAGGCTTCCCAGCAATTCCCCTGATGGGTCCTCCTCCTCCTCCCCTCTCCTCTACCCCACCCCATCACTGCAAGCCTGCCTTGCTCCCTAGCTCTTCCTTTGTATCTGCTGCTCTCTGTGTGCTTTGTATATATTCCTCCACATCACTTAACTCCTCACAATCCCAAGTGTCTTTTCCCTGAGAAGCTATTGTACCGGCCCGATTACTCTCTTTCTCCCACCAGCTCTGTGCACAGTGCAGCTGAACGCCCTTCTGCGTGGACTAGCACTTCAAACCCTGCAGTCTGAACCCACACTCAGCATCCCAACAGCCTCAACTCCCAAGTCAAGCACTGGAGACTCCAACACAAAGAAGCTGGCTGCCATCCAAGCCAGGCGGGAGAGAGAGTGAGTGAGAGAAAGTGGAGAGGGAGAGAGTGAAGAGAGAGAGATGGAGAGATGGGAGAGAGAGAGAGGGAGGGAGGGAGGGAGGGAGAGAGAGCAGTGCAGTCGGTCCACTGACTCATATCCTTCCCTTCTGACTCTACTCCAGCAATGATGTAATGCTCTTGGCTTGCATCCCTCCCCCCACCCTCTGCCTGCCTGCCCCGAGACTTTAAAACCCCTCCCTCCCCTCCTCTGCTCTCCGTTCCCCTGTCTTCCCCTCAACCTTCGTCTATCGGCCAGCGTTTTAGCTCTCTCTCTCTCCCTCTCTCTCTCTCTCCTCGCTGGGTGAAGTCACTGCTGCAAGCCCTGGGTAGACACAGCAGCGAGAAAACTTTCGAATGTAACCAAAACAGCCCAGGGCCGAGTTCCAGACACTCAGGAGACGGTGGTGTGGTTGCCGCGACAACAGAGGTAAACAGAGGGAGAAACAAGGGCCTCAAACAGCTTGCAGCTGCCTGGTTCTCTGAGTAAACACTATGCAGGACCAGCCCCTGATTTACTGCCTTTAATCACTGTTGGGAGTAGAGTGCCATGGGTTTTGGACTGAGGAAATAATACCAATCTGATCAAATAAATCAGTCCTAATGGGTCAAGACACAGGCTGACTTTTATTAGGGGGTGAGTGGAGGGCTAGGTAATAGGGGATGAGGAGGGGGCATCTATCTGGGCTATGGGGGCAGCTTTTTCACACTAGGTAATCTGGGGGACAGTGGGGCCATGATGAGCACCCACAATGTGGGGTCTGTGGAACAAGGGTCCATACTCATCCCTCTCCCCATATGACAACATTACCATACAGATAGTATTATCATAAAACACACATTAACTCACTCGTTGACTCATTCAATTGAAGTGTAATGACCCAGTGTGGTTCAATTAAGATAAGAAGAAAACATGTACTTTTTAATCCAAGATAGGAAATACAGGGTTACTAGAAATTAGAGAAATAATTTCAGTCCAACCAAACCTGCAGAGCGGTGGTGTGGTAACAGCTGATATGACAAACTCACCTCTAAGTGAAGCTCACGCCCCCAATTTTCAATCTCCTCTTAGACGGTTTCCATTCTTCCAGGATTTCCTCGACCACACTTGTACATATCCCCCTTCGTCTTATCTAACTGCAACAGCTCTGTGTTTGCTCTTCAACCTTGTCCTCCCAACACCCATTTTCTCCATCCACCTGGTTGCTATAGATCTCCCCCTTCTCCCATCCCCCCCCCCTCCCCTCATCCTTTCCTATTTCAACAACTGATCCTTCACCTCCCCCCAACACACACACATACACACCTCTGATCCCCTTCTTCCTCTCCTTCATTTACCACTGATTCACACCCCCCCCCCCCCCTCCAAGCTCTAGAACTGAGAGGCATGTCCTTGTGTGTGTGTGTGTGTGTGTGCGCACGTGTGTGTGTGCGCACGTGTGTGTGTGCGCGCACGTGTGTGTGTGTGTGTGTGTGTGTGTGTGTGTGTGTGGGGGTGTGTGTGTGTGTGTGTGCACACATGCGTGTGTGTATGTGAGTTTGCTCATGCAGGAGTCTGCATGTGTGGTGGCCCCTGGGGCAGGGATGACACAGGCCTGCTGGAATGAGGGGGAACAGAGTCTGGGCGTTCCTATGCGAGCGCACTGTTAAACCCGCTGCAGTACACAATGAGCTCATCTTAATTCAGGTCAGATGGTCATCCTGCTCTCTTGCTGTCTTTTGCTCTCTCTCTCTAATTAATAACACCGTGCACCCTGATCCGCCCCCCCTTCCCCCTCAGTCCCCCCCACCTCCATCCACCCTCCCCCCACCTTCACTCCCAGTCCCCCCCACCTCCATCCACCCTCCCCCACCTTCACCCCAGTCCTTCCCACCTCCATCCACCCTCCCTCCCCCATCTATCCAGTCCCCAGCTAATTAATTCAAGTCAATTATATTTGACTTGTCACACTCAAGAGAGTGGGAGATATCGAACACAATAACGTTGAATCAGCATGGATGTTAATATCCCTTTAATACTCAACTATGATTGTCCAATTATCAAATAGATTTCCAAGTAGACATCCAAGACACATTGCGATAGTAAAATCGGCAATAATCCCACTATGGTATCAGGCGCGGACCTGCATCCTTATCACCACGCTATTAGCAATCTAACCATAAGCAATAATAAGGAAAGGTTGGTTTAAAATCTGAGCGCCATTGGGTCAAAGCTTGTCTATGGAAACTTGAAATGCCGAAAGGTCTCTCCATTAAAGAGACACTTCTATGTTTTGACATGAGCACAATGGCAGCAGAAATACAGTCAATGGCCGTTCAATCAAAAATAATCAAAAACAGTGCGCTGTTAAGGTAACATTCTAAAGTAATGCAATTATCGAAAGAGGAAAGGATGGAAAAGGGTGAAAGAAATGTTGAGGTAAAGAAATCATACAATGATAAGAAATTGTAATGTAAAATAGTCATGAAATTTAGCAATTATTGGAGCACATAATATAATCTGAATTGTTTTGCACCACTACAAAAACAGAATCACATTGAAAAGTAGTGTTTTTTTCAACATCATTTGGCACATTATCCTACTGAGAAAATATTTTCAAACCACAGCATTTGTCACACTGTGCTCGGGCATTGCATGACACTTTTGGTTTACTGAAGAACTAAACACAGGTTATATTAATGTTAACCTCCCTCCATAACTCAAAGCATGAACCACAAGATGCAAATAGCAATGCAAGGTTTCATCTACGCTCGAAGGAAATGGCTAAAATATGTTTCCACCATAATATCACCTGTAAGGTGTAAAGTATGCATTTTAATGAAGAATGGTACGGTTTATTGAAATGGGTGAAACATCATAAATCAATGTGTGCGAAGGTGAATCCTAGTAATAAGGAGACGTGTAAATACTGCATCACAACGTAATGAAAACTTTCCCTTCCAATTCCTATCCAATCAGACATTATGGAATCCAGCTGGGTTCAGGTTTGGTCCTGTTGTGTAATGGAAATGATTGTGAATTCCTCAGCTAAACCTGAATTAATGGATTTAATTTGTAATGCCTTTCTACCCCCACCAATCTACCAACATTTCCCCCCTCTCTCTCTCCAGTGATTCAAAAGGTTGAAGTCTCCACATTCTGTTGTATTTCTCATGGGTGACTGGGTATGTCTAACACATTTAATTCTGACACAACTCAGAGCCAGATGTTTATAAGTGCAAAGCAGAGCATTCAGATCACTTCTCTGTACGATAATGATGGCACTAACATTGAGATCGGTTGTATTTTGCTTATGTTTTAATACTGGCTTCTGAAAGGTTACCCCCTGGGCCGATGTTTTGTAGGCATGTGTGTGTGTGTGTGTGTGTGTGTGTGTGTGTGTGTGTGTGTGTGTGTGTGAGTGTGTGGTGAGTGTTTGTGTGTGTGTGAGTGTGTGTGTGTGTGTGTGTCTGTATGAGTGTGTGTGTGTGTGTGTCTGTATGAGTGTGTGTGTGGAAGTGTGTGTGAGAGGTGTCCTCAGATTTCACAGCTGCAAGCTCAACTCAATCCTAAAGTAAAAGTGTTTAAGGAAAGCCAATCTTAATTGATTCCAAGCCTCGAAGCTCTTTAGTAAACATTACGGCGAAAATTACTTGTTATTCTTATTTCCTAATCCAGTGGATGCCCTTACGCCAGAAGAGTGGAGATTCAGGAATGTTGATCGCACCTGAGTGAACCAGATTTTGCAGTGGTTTAGCTAAATATGCCCCAGTATACAGATCTAGTTCGCATATAACTCTTCCTATCTTTTGGCTGCTTTGAGCTTCTTATTGTTTTGTGATAGTGTGTATTTCGGAATCGATGGCTTGTTGACATTAAATATTTCTGTGTTGTGTTTGTGAAAACAATTAAATGTAAGTATTTTCAAGAACTGCTAGATAACCTCTACTTTTTGGACATGTTTAGTCAAGACAATTCTCAATGATCACATGATCACACTTTGATTCATAAGTGTATACAATATTATGTTAATTTGCTGGTCAGGTAATGTAGCAATAACACAAGACATGAGCAAAGTAATACATGTACATAAAGGTGTATATACAGGTATAGAGTTGGGTTGGAGCCAGGAAAATGCACAAACATGACAGCTGCTCAAGGCCAGAATGTGCACGTCACTCGTGCTGCACGTGGCATAGCGTGTCAAATGTGTCAAAGATACTTAGCTTAGTGTCACAGAAACTTAGCTAAGATAGATCTGGACATGGTAGATGCTGTTAGATGCATATATCAATAATATTGGTGTTTGTGTAAATCTACGACACAAGTAACTCAGAGAACTGAGCAGCTCAGAGCAGAGATTCCTGTCTGAGCTTGCATTGATCACCATACATATTTTCATACTGTGAAATAATTTATGCTTTGTTGCAATAGTGTCAAGCAACAAGGTCCGATAGTAAATACAAAGCGCCGTTCCAAAAATGTCACTACAATGAGTCAGAGAGGGACACCACATGTAGGAACCTCTAATTTGACCTCCACTAAGATGTGAGACGTGCCAACCAGGGGGTGGTGGAGGTGGTGGGGGTCTATGAAGTGGCTTGGTGGGTAGGAAGTTCCTGTAGAGGGACGCAGCCGCGCACGGCACCTTCAGGTGGTCCTGTGGAGGCAGCGGTCCACAGCGGAGGGGTTTCCTCAGCCCCTGCTTTCCTGCTGAGGCCAGCGCTTTCAAATCAATCTCTCAGTGAGACTCAACTCACCCAGGAGAGGGCTTCCTCTGCAGTGTGATAAGATTCCACCACCACTCGCTGTTAACACCACCCCCCCCCCCCCCCCCCCAAGCCTCCTTCACGGTGTGTATGGTAAGTCATTCTATGTATTGCATATAACTTTTCTATGCTGTACATTTCAACTGTGAAGAGATTGGATGGTTTTTTCTTCACTTTCACGATTTCATGATTTATGCAAATACAACTTCATAACTTTAAATCATCTCAGAAATTAGACCCCCAAAGAGTTTTTGCCATCTTAGAGTTTTTGATCTAAGATGGTGGTACTTTCAAGAGCAGAAACCCGACATCCTCTCAGATTTGTCTTATCTTATACCATCCCACATTGAGAATGTGAGGAAAAAAATGACCCTGCAGCTTTTGTGTCAATTAGTAAAGAATCATCAATAGTGACAGCGAGCGTACCGTAAACTGGCGACCCTTACACCTCGGCCTTTGATGGCAGTTGGACTCGGCGAGAGCAGATCAGGCCATGTCTCTCTGGTTGGCAGTGATTACCAGTCTAAAAGGATGAAATTACACCCCTTCTTTGGACAAAGAGTCTGTCAGGGTGTCAGTCAAGCTTAGTGATGGGCCTCCCATCCAATATTCACTAGCTCCTCAAGCTGTAAATCTAAACACGGTCACGTGAATGCACTGAGTGAACACTGAGCTGCCCCTAAACTCAGCTGGCTCACCACAGGGCTGTTTACAACAGCAAAATAATACAATTAAATAAAACACGGTTACAGACAACGCTTTAATCCCAGCAGTTGAAGGGTACAATGCCGTATGTGTGTTGGCATATGTGTGTGTGGTTGTGTGAACCTGTGTGTGTTTATCAGGATAACAACAGCATATCATTGACAAAAAATTGAATCGTTTTTTAACCCTTTAAAAACGATAACAGCTATTGCCCATTTGTCTTTTTAGTAAAATGATACATTCTGAAGAAAGCACTACAAATAAGGTTGTAATAAAAGGTTATCAATAACATGAGAAAAATCTGCAACACTGCAACACATGAAAACCACATATACTGGGCCTTGCTGTACATGGCCAGTCTGGCTGGTCTTATATGTTTCAATACCTAGAGAGAGCTGGCAGCGGAGAGGGAGTACTTTAGACTGTGATCACTATTGCCAGTGAATATAACTATTTTAAAGCATGAAATGTTAAACCGACATAAACCCAGCCAGGGCTAAAGCATGGGCGATGACCTCATCCCAGTCCCGTGAGACTCTTAATATGCACTGTGGAGGGACAATACTGATCGAACAGCATCACACCCATTGCCAGCTTCACATGCTTCGCCAGATGTAACAGAACACTAAGATTACCTCAGAGAATACAACACAGCGATGACAATCTGCTAAGAGACAATAGCACAGGGCCATGCCTGGGGGCATCCTTTCAGCTTTCACTACACTTGGACCATCCTTAACTCCATCCATAACACCATCAAGACACCACACACACACACACACACACACACACACACACACACACACACACACACACACACACAACACACACACTTCTTAAGGACTGCCAACAATCACCAGGTCTTAGACCTAGATTCCATTTGATCTATCATTAGATTGCCATGGAAGATCATGTCATGTAGGGTAATAACCTGTGCGAGAAAAGCAAAAAAATGTGCATGTTTATGGCTATCTTAACACCCAAAGCGAGTTACGTGTTAGTGTAGCAGTTCTATCAACAACTCTTCTTGTGCCTCTTACCCGATGTGTCTGTTGGTGGATGGAGCCTGTGTGATTACAGAGCTGGACAGGGGAGAGGGGAGGGCCTGCTGGATCACCACACTGCTGTCATGGCTGCCCATCCTCGAGTGGGACTGCTGGTGCTGCATGGAGATGTTCTGGACACCAGAGAAACACATCAGACACAGAGAAAGAGACAGACACAGAGAGAGAAAGAAGAAAATTAGGAGCTTTGTGAGAGTACAGAACTGCAGGTTATTGTTAAACGTCCGCTTAGCTTTATCACTACCTAGCCGTCAGCTGCAAACCATCGGCAACAAGAAAGTGGTGGTGATGAGAAAGTATGTAAGCTGTCATCAAACGAGACTCCTCAGTGGAGCTGGTGAGGAGCTCTAATGAGAGCCACGTTGCCATATTGTTATTAACTCAGCAGAATATGTTTGTTTATTTCCCCTTCAGCACAGGTGATGACCAGTACATTTCAAAATAGAATACTCGGTGAAAAAAACATACACTCCACCAACTGCACCCTGTTTTGGGTTCACATGCTGAACATGTTAATGTGTGCTTGGACCTTCACGTAAAACCAAATGTTTGTGGACAAGCCAAAATAAAACATGAATCCAAATTAACAAATGTTATATTTTATAGAAAAACCTGAAATAACAGGTGTCTGGGGGCTTTAAAATCAATATCTTCAGATAAGAAAAAGAGCCCTGGGTATAATTTTATTATATTTTCCATTAATGGAAATATTGGGTTCCAATATTATTTAAAAAAAAATTGCACTGCACTGCTGGAGAGTCCTGTTCAGACACAGCGTCTGCTGACTTAATAGATCCTCCCGTGTTAAACCACCAGGGTGGTTGGAGAATGGCTAGACATGGCTGACCTGCGCACAGACAGCCAGCGTGGGCCAGACCATGTTTCTCCCAGACGGTAGATAAGCATAAACTGTCTGGTGGTGATTTGACTAGTAACCCGTGTCCCAGGTACGTCGCCTCCAGGGTGGATATATACATAATGCACAAATGATCACCGCTGCGCCAGACAGACATGAGCTAGCGCTGAGCTCAACAAGGCTGCACATGCATGTGACGTCTTAGCGCTGCCGCAAAGTGCTGACTCTCCGTGGGATCAATCCGTGCACAGAAGGGGATATAATACAACTCTCGCCCTTGGAGGTGAGCCGCGTGGAGCTGTTTGAAGTACAGGTGGAGAACTCGATCTCTCCTTCCCACTTAATGTTTGGAGGGTGAGAGCACTCCACCTGTCTGAGGCTGTCAACAGGACTGGGAATGAGATGTTGGAACATGGTGTCTGGATGTCTACTACTACTACTATTAGACATAGTATCTGCAGTATGTCATATTATTCGTACATATGTGTTAGAAAACTGTTTTAAAGTGTACTGTTACGTATACTATAACAGTATTTTAGGTCCTTAAATATGTATTTATTGAGAGTTTTTGGTACTGATAGAAAATGGACTGCATTAATATAAAGATTTTCTTTTCTTTTTTGCCAGTACAGCCACTGAAAGCTCTATCTGATTGCAATGCATTACAAACAAATTGACGAGTCAGTCCTGTAAGACGACTATCAGCTCAGTAGGAACAGATAGGGGCTTGGTGCCCTGCACACCTCAACACTTTTTAGTTAGGGGAAGCACTGGGGATTACACCCGGGTTTTGACAAAGGTGTGGTTGGCCTGAGGACGTCTCCTCTGCTGTTTACCTGTTTGTGGTCTTCCTCTTCCTGGGCCTTGCGGAACTCCTGCTCAATGGAGCAGTCCAGCTCACTGAACAATCCCACCTCCTCACAGTTTTTCAGGAAGCGTGTCGGAGTCGGTGTCTGGTCTGAAATTTAGAAAATGTAGATGAGTCAACTTTCAAAAATCACTTTCCTCAATGTAACAACATACATTCAATGGCCTCCGTGTTACCAGTAGATGAAAATGCTCAAATGATTTCATATGTGAAAACTGTAATTCACAGGAAATAAAATGTTGCACTCATAGTGTTTGAGATAGTGTCAGATACTAGCTATGTGTTTTAACAGAGCCCAGGTCCACTGTGTGAGCCCCATTGGTTTGTCTCCCACAAAGTTGTGATATTCAACATGACTTTGGGGAGGAATCAGGTTTCAGACAGTTAAAGGTGATTTTTGGATCCAGCTTGTTTAGAAGACTAAAAGCATACTCTGTGGTCTGTTCAGCTATTCTGTCTAGACTGGGGATTGACTTCAACATTCAAGAGCTTAGTACTCAAAACACAGTTTTGCTCAAAATTCTCACAAATAAATTGATGCCTATCTCAATTATATCTCATTAAATAATTTTCATAATAATAATAACATGTATAAATAGATATCCCTCAGTGGTGATATACCATACGGTTGGTGTATTTACAATACTGAAATAGCCCTTGGAAATCAATGACTTTTAACCATGGACAATGTTATGCATTATTACATTTCAGACTCTTCACGACTGGGCTGTTTTGAGCTGTAACTCAGACGGTCGGGGATAAGGACACTCGGCCTAGAAAACCTGATCCTCTTGTCCACTGGTTGTAAATAATGAAACAAGACAGACACAATCTCAGCCGCGCGGTTGGAAACACTGTGGTCCTTCACGTCTGGAGAGCCACAGCCACCGGTTGATCTGTCATTCACAGGTAGAGTACCCAAGTTGTTATGTCCTCTCCTCCCTTATTCTGAACTGTACATTATTACACCACCTGAACTACTTCATCTTCCCTCACTTTAAATTGTTGTAAACCATTGGCTTATGCACAACCCATTGCCATCTTGACTGTCAGAGACAGACTGATGGCAGTGAGGGTGACAACAGGGTGCCAAGTGGAAAATATATATAGTATTCAATAGTATTTCATCCATGGCTATATATTTATCCTAACATGCTTTCACTTCTGCTGTTCCTTCTGAGTTAAAGAGACAAAACTGGTGGTTGCCCTTTAACCTCCACAGATAAGGAGAAAACATTGGCATAATTAGGACATTCTGCTGTTCACTCATCTTCTATGTCACCGTAGATGACTGGGACAGACGTGTTCGTACGTTGTTCTCAACTTAAATGCATATCTGGTTGTGCGTGAGTCAGCAGCAGCAAACAGACCTGATCATAAAATAAGAACTACACCTCCCATGTGGGGGCCTGATGGAGCGCTGTGTGAGTGTGTTGAGGTGGCTGTAGTTCACCTGATAACAGGTTGTCATTCTTTATGGAGGGGAACTTCAATGTCATCTCATGCTTGTGTCTGTGAATCATCAGGTGGTCCTCGGTGGGAAATCGCTGTCATGATTCAGAATGTGAAGAAATACATTTAAGCTCTCATGCTGGTTACAGTACACAAGCCATACATGCCTTCAACATTTACATTTACATTTACATTTACATTTCCTTCTAAACCAAAATTATTTCTAACACGTTTTATAAAAATGTTCTTGGGTGTTGATCTTGGTCATGTTCATGATATCAGTATAAAATCGTTCTTTTTTTAAAACCTGCAGCAGAAAGGTAGTGTAATTTACAGTTAGTGTTTCCTTCGGTTGCTCTGTCTCCGTCTACTGTGGGAGACAGTAACCAGCTCCTCAGGCATCCTGGTCATATTACAAGTACACACACAGACACACACACACTCACACTCACACTCTCACACACACACACACACACACACACACACACACACACACACACACACACACACCACACACACGTACACAGGCTTGTACAGACACACACACACACAGTGTGGTCCTGTCTGGACACACTCACCTGAGAACATCCAGGAGCGCTGCACACAAAAGGCCTTTCCTGCTCTGAGTTCATCACTCCAGCCGGGTCTTCATAAAACTACAAACAAAGCCAGGCAGGAAAACAAGGACGGGGGCATTGGGGGGGGGGGGGGGATTGAATGACCGCAGTTTACCCACCAGCACACACACTAGATAAATACACATCCCTGTCCGTGTCATTCTAGATGGAGCACTGTCATTACACCTGAAAACATCCCAGTGGTTATTTTAGGTAATATGCCCACTGCATTCCTTTCCTGCATAATCTACAGACATGACAATCAAGGTTTAAATTTCAGGGGATTCCTTTAAAGAAGAAGGGGGTGTATAGCTGACATGTGATTGACGATTGAATGACGTGTGTCATTAAAAGTGTCATTTGACAACTTGGTACATTGCATGTTCGTTGCATGTGTTGGTAGGCCTCACTATAACATAGTCTCCACTTCAAATTGTTATTCATAGTGATGTATGCAAAAGTGTTTTAAAAAAGTACAAATAAATTTGATCGATTGGTTGATCGTGCCCATCCCAAAACTATAACTCACTTGTTCACATTCAACCTAGTTTGATCTTATTCTTAATGTGCTGCCAATTTAAAATACATTTTAATTGGCTAAGTAGTGAAACATATAACAATAACACAGAAAGATCCACCACCATCATGTCTGGATAATTGTGAATAAGGATGTGTAAATGAATTCACGTTGATTCAATAATGGCCATGCACAGTGTGACAGTTAGCAGGCGAAGCAGTGAGGAAGCAACAGAGCATGAGAAAGAGAAGTGCAACAGATTGATCAATTGGGACAGAAGACAGTTTTCTACTTTTGCTCCAAGTTACAGACATAGGGCAGTGCACTCAATGCACTTTCTTTGCTTGCCTTCCAATTGTGCCAAGGGTGTAATTAATAAAGTATTCTGTTGCCCATTGCCTCATATTAAACATGCAATGAATCCTGAAGATGAAGAACAAAGTTGACCACTAATCGACGACTCTGTAGGCACTTGTTAAATCAAATTCATTTTGTAAAGCATGTTCTAACATTAATTTACACAAACAGGTATACTGTCTGACCTGGTTTCAGCTTTAATTATATATTTTTTAGAATCACATGGGCTGCAAGGTCTTTGTGTTTTACAAAAATACCATGCATCCCATGTGCTGTTTAGAATGTCAAATCCAAAGCATTTTTCATTCAAATTAATAAATACTTAATTTGTATGTTGTGAAAAAGAGTACATATATTTTGTTGCACCTTTTTTATATTGATATTTATCATAAATGTATTCAATGTATATTATATCCTGGTTATAACATTTTACATTTTATTTGATATGTTGTGTTTAGATGTGACAAAGACTTGTGGTTTGGCGCTCAGTGAAACTGTTGCCTGCGGTGTCATTGCTATATCTGTTTTTAGAAGTATGTCACTATTCACTGCTAACTAACCTCATCACACATGTCTCCATTAAAGTCATGCCAGATACACACATAGATATCATTTGCAAATAATTATCATACATCACAGGTGAGACTTTGCCCATTTGAACCATGCTATTTTGTCAAAGTAAAACTCAACAAGACGAGAAGAATGAATGTGTTCTTTTCAAGCTGACCGCACAATCTTTTGGAGGAAGAAACTATCTTGGACATTCTTGAATCCTCTGTGCAGTGCTTAACTAATAATAATTATACAATCTAACAAAATACGCTAAACAATGCCTCTTCCTCCAAGGTCCACGGTGGAACTAAAGTGGCACCAGGCAGTCCTGCAATATTTATTTATAATGTCCATTAAGTCTAAAAGTGCTCTACAAGTCCCCATTAATAAGGTGACAACTTGCCCCAGCACTGAGAAGAAAATCCTCCACACCTCCATCAGGTAAAGAAATAAAGGGTAAGAAAATGGATAAAAGCGTTTGACCATAACTAGGTGTCTTCCAAATACACTGAGTACTGCGGTTAACATACAGCAGTCCTATGGTAAAAACCTGCATAAATTCCCCGAAAACAGACATTTCTGTATACACTATGATATACTTATGTGTTTGTACACTGGAACAGACTATTTCTTTAAGCACAGTCAAAACACTTTAGTATTTTGTTATGGTCAGCAGTGGTGTTTTCCTAACAAGCAATACTTCATGACAGAGCCGGGGAAAAAGGTTCTGGACAGAGTCTCTCTGTCAGAAATGAAAGGCTGCTGGCTCTCGTTCTTTCTCCAGCTCACTTGCTCTTTTCTTCTAACCTATATGTGCTATCACCTGGCTTGTTTTGACATAACACAACTTCAAAGTCAAACCTATAACGTCTACCATTTCAAACACAGCTTTCTAGTTGAAGTTTGCATTTTGAAAAAGTAATTTATCTTGGTACAGCAAATATACAATACTATAATTCTTATCTTAATGTTGTTTTTTTGTTTTTTGCAGTACAACTCTCTGTGACTGTTAATCACATTAAACTCCTCATTCGTTTTTATTATTGAAGCAAGTAACTTGTTTATATCATGTTTACAGGTATGTTAACGTTTGTTTGTAATATCCCTTTGAAGTTAAATGTAAGTATCAGTTTCTAAGTTATTTGATCAATGCACAATTAAAACCTTTCCAACAATTGTATAACCAACATATTTGAAGGAAGTAATATTTGGACATATGGCATACATGATATTTTAAGAGAAAGAGTAGGAAATGGGTGAAAAACGTTTTTTCTTACTACATTCCTCTTTAAAAAAATCATATTTAGCAGGAAATCCAAACCATATGGCATTTACAACAATGAACATCGATTCTGTCTTTACCTCTGTTAATTATCAAATAGATTTCACACTTTAAATTATCAATGCTCTTGAAATGGGCACTTGGCTACATTTCGTATAGATGTTTTAGTTTAGCAAAGGAAATTTGGTTACATTTTACATTAACTAAACCCCGATGTGAAGGCGGGGGAAGGATTAGGGGCCAGAGTTCGACTTCAAGTGGACCTGGGGAGGAACTCTCCAGGTACAGGTCACACATTAGAATTTAAACAATATGCTAAGGAAAGGGGAAAGGGTTGGGGTTGGAGTGCACAGGCATAAAGGGTTATAGAAGCAGGCACAAACATGCACCACCACTCCAATCTTCTGCTCCCTGGCCTGGGCCTTTGACAGAAAGGTTCAGGTGGGACGGAGCCCCCTCAGGCTCTCTGGGGCTCTCTGAAACAATGCATGTTGTGAACTCCTACTCTTCCAGCTAAATGCATGAAAAAAAAAGGTGATCCATCACCTTTTTGTCATTCATTTAGCTGGAAGAGTAGGTAGGTAACCTATTAATAATAAATTTGTATAATAATATTTAATTGCTAATTCAGACCCTATCATGTCTCGCAACCCGCTGTTCGAAACCAACTGTGGTTTCTCTATCTCTATTTCTTTCCTAATTTGTGATTGTTGCACAGACCTCGGACATTTTCTTTTCTAAATTTAAATACAAATGTATACATTTTCAAAGGTATTACTTAAGAGAAAATGTTGCAAACGACATTTGGAAACAAGCAGGTGATCTGTGATCTTAATACAACTAGGCAAAGTATTGTTGTAGTCCTGGTTATTATTATTAAGGATATGTATCATTATTATTTCTAAAATGTTAATTCTAACTATTTAGTTAATCAAATAAATATTAAAGTACTTAGAATCACAACAGCAAACAGAAATATAAGTTGCAGCTTAACCTGCATGGCTGGAAAGCTGCCATCGAAGCGGCACGCGTGCGAAACAAGTTGTTATTGATCAACAAAAGCCGATGGTTGCCTGTCGTAAACACAACAGTGAAGGGTATTTAAACCTTAAAACCCATTTTCAACTCTTCTTAAGTGTTGCCTTGACAGAAACTTCTTGTCTAAAACCCACAATATGTCGGCGATTAATCAAATAGCCCATTGTCTGGCCTGCAGAATGACGTTATGTCGGTTATATTTCTTCATCAACAGACTAATGCACATGAACAACTTATCATTATTAAATGTCGTGTCACATTCTTCTATATTTTGGATAAAGCACCACTTCATCTATGGAATGATCCATGAAGCGAAATCTCGCAGCAGATCAGGATGAACGCCGGCTGCCTATCCCGAGATGGGACAGCCGGGATGAAAACAATGTGGAGACGGAGCTCCATTTGCGCTTTTTGAGACGACTGTTGCGCTACAATGTTTCTGGGTTTAAAGTCAAATGAAGGAACTGCAATTGTTATGTAATTTTTCTATTCGATTGAGCGCTTTAGACGTGATGAATTATAGACATGTCTGTCTACCTCATTGAAGGCAGTTGACAGTCCGCGAGCAGCACTTGACTCGCAGCGCAACTCCTCACAGTCAACAGATCGGCACAGATATCCCACAGGATAAACATTAGTCACCATGCCCTTGTACCCTACTTACCACTAGCGGAGGATTTGTCTTATAACGTCACATGCATGGGAACAAAACGTGTTATGGTGCCTTTGCTTTCGTGCAACACCAGAACAAATATGAATAGAAGCATAAATCATTTAACAACTATAACAAACCAACAGTTGCTGGATGCACCCTGTTCTTCATAGTCATAGAATAACTGTAACTTACCAAACAATTGTAGAAAATGTGAAGCAGCCTCTCAGAAGAAACCACGTTGGACTGAGAAAAGATTACAATACGTTCTATTTAGAGAAGCATAACGTCACCCCTAGGGTGACGTCACGTGGGATTCCTGAACTTCTAAATCATTGCAGTCCGCTTGGAGGCGGTGCAAGCACGAGGCACACAGGCAGACCCCGCTGGTTGTGAAGGGAGTGGGTGTGGCGCACATAATGGCGCTCGAGCTCCACTATTGACTAATTAGCTCTGCAAAGCACCACTTACAATTAACTTTGCAACAGTTTTATGAGCGACATGCCTTAGCTAATTTGATCAGCAGAAATGTTAATCAGTTAAGTAGATTAATTGGAAATTACATAAGAGCGTTTAATAATAGGCCTACACATGAGAAACACATTGGAAACATAAATAATGAATGTAGGCTAGAATTGTATGTAATTCCGGCTTATATAAGCTATAACCTAATTGATTTGCTAGGCCCACTCTTTCTCTCCCTTGTTATATTTGCATTTTTCTGTTTTAAACCAATTTGTGAAATACGTTATGAACATATGAATGACTATTGGCTATAGATATGTGTACAATTGTCAGGTTAGGAGAAGCATACAATATTAAAGCATCAGATTGATACAAAATGTATTCTGTGTTGTTTAAAACTAGGTTTAACACACATGTAGGCTAAATATGAACGTAATTAAATTGAATAAAGTCTGTAAGGTTAGGACAGAAGTAGCCTAGCCTATAGCCTACACTGAATCCAGGAAAGTAAGCTAATAGCAATCAAACAATTACTCAGGATCGTAGCTTGACACCTTTATTTTCCACCATTTGTCTACAAGCAGCTTTTAGTAGGAATGCAGTATAGTCTTTTAAATTAGTTGAACATGAGGGTATTTACAGACCCCCCAACTAAGTTTGTCACCATCCAACCACCAGTCATGTCGACATTGTGCTACTTTGCAGTTCCCATAACTGACTTCCCGCCATTCACCTGTAACGTCACAACTCACTCCTCCACGTGCACGCGTGTTTGGAACTGGAAGGTGACATTGATGAAACACGTGGGCCGTAAAGCCGCAGCACTTTAGAAGGAGATATAAGCAGCAGCATTTACCTTCTGGGAGCTGGAGCTCTGCCTGTGACCTGTTGGTGCCGGCTGGCTGTGATTTCTCGGACCATAGACAATGGTAGTGAAGCTACATCCCCTCCAGGGATTAATGACTCCTCATGAGGGAGAGAGATGTTTACCGCTGGCTCTGCACCACTCCTCCAGAAGCAATAAGAGCTCTGTCACTGAAACAATAACGCAGTCTGAAAAGTGGCCATAACTCAGAGCTTCTCCACCTGTGTCTTCTAACCAGAGCTTTAATCAACGTTTATGACATCCCTTTGTCTCTTTACTGCCGATATATTTCTCAACCAATCCAAACATTATGTTCCCAGAGGACGCGGCTATTAGAGTTGTAAAGAGCTGATACAGTTTGGGTCAATGACCCCCACTAAAGCGGATTTGATCTATATTATACTAAAGCTTTTACTATACCATCTAGCCGTTTTTCTGAGCAAAGTCACATTGAAAAATGGGGAGCTGTAATTCCATTGCTGGTTGAAGGAGTTGTAAAATGAGCCATAGGCAAAATACTGTAAAAACATGTATTTCACAAGCCCCTTATGGATAGGTATATATATATATATATATATATATATATATATATATATATATATATATATATATATATAAATGTATGTTATACATATGTGAAAATATGTGTCCTACCTAGCAGAGCGATGTATGCCTCTGGGGCTGGACATGTCAGAGTGTTTTGGAAACATGACCCAGCTCTGTTGCAAGGAGCAAGCTGAATTACATTTTACCAATCCAAAAGGTGTGAAACATTACAATACTTGCAACTGTGCATGAATGATAAAAATATACCAAATATAAATTATATTTGTAGTTTATTTGAGTCATGTTTTACATATTTATACAAACACACAAATTACAAATATATTATTCTTCATATGCTTATTTGAATCAGTCCAATGGTCTTGTTTGCTTTACATTAATAATAAAAGGGTCAAGAAACATGACCCCTTCTTATCCGTATCATGTTTTCAGAGTACATATTACATTGCTTGGTAATCAGTGAAAACAGTTTCAGCCTCTGAGCAGTTTAGACACTGTCCACATTGAGATGGTTAAACAACCTATTCCGTAAATCTCTGGCACAGAGTATCACACATTTAACTACTATTACCTCATCTTATTTTACTGGCCTGTAATGAATGAATGAATGAAGAGTAGTGATTAGTTAGCAGCTTTCACTCATTAATAACAACCACCAATAAACAACTAATTTCAAAATTCAACCAGTCAACTAGCCTATTGTAATGGGGTTGTGTGTGATGCAATGCTTTCACAGTATTATCCCACACTGCTCTCCAGTATCCTTGGAAAAATGAGTTTGCCATTACTGTGGTGCCTTGATGAAGGACTGGGCTGGGCCCAGCAAGGACCCATGACAGCACAACCAGGCCGAGACCCAAGGCCTCTCCGCTGCCAAAGACACGTAAAAAGAAAGTAACTGAATACAGGCAGCGTTGGTGGAAAAATCTAAAGGTTATAGGAATAGGCAATGACATCTTTGGGAATATATTTCCCGTTTCATCATCTGCCTGTGTCCGTTGGGCTTACCTTTATAATGGTGAACAATGGTTGTGGAAAGATTGTATTATCATCATCATCATCATCATCATCATCATCACCGCACAAGCACATATGATGAACAGCTTTATGATGTGTTTTTCTTCCACAACTTATTTGAACACTCAAAATAGGCTATGACATCCATGTAAGTTGATTAACTATAATGGGTTGACTAATGTAGATATGTCGTAACATGATTAAATTAGACGGTCGCAACCCCTGATCTACTTGCGTTGCATTACGGACGCATGATACTCATGCTCATCTTTGTAGTGAGTCATTCCAAAGTCATTCACTGATGTGTTGATAAACACTGCCACTCTGTGGCAACATCGTGTACATCAACACAATGTTGGTCAATATTAATTTGTATTTTTATATTTATCAGCATCATCGTTTATTTTTCACACTGAACTATGTATAATAGGCTTTGACACTTGGTATTGGTGTCAATACCACACACAAACACACACATGCATGCGCGCGCACGCACACACACACACACACGCACACACAGGCACAAGGTACCGCCGCCCCAAAGTCGTGAAGCTACAGCGAACGCCGCCTCTGCGCTCCAGCTGTTTGCACCGCTGTCTGGCTGCTATCTTTTTGCTCACCGCCGCTGTCAACATTTTGTAATGCGGCAGCGAACATGACTGGCATCGCCGCTGCCTCCTTTTTTTCCAACATTTGTAGGTTCGGAGGCTGCGGGCTGCACTTCGACTCTTTGGCCGAGCTTATCGTGCACATCGAAGATAACCACATCGGTAAGCGTCGTCTACTCAACAGTATACACACTCCGCAATGGCCGAGGTTTGCTGCTAGCAAGTAGTGGCTAGCAAGCTAGCAAGTTACTTCCTGCGTCCTGACAGTCCTGTTGCTAGGTGTGGTGTGCTTCCATGTACATTGAGGAATAGTCAATTCGTTGTAAGTACGATACACTTACACTTACGAATAAATTAAACAATATAAGCGATAAGGAGTAGACACTGAATGCAATACACACCAAACCGTGCAGACACGGGGCGCTCGTGCCATATTATTGTATCGAAGGAGGCCCCCCATGCACTACTTGGCGAATCATTGAAGTAGCCGACAGTAAAGTAGTCCATTGAAGTCACGCGGTTGCAGTGGTGAAAGAAAACCGACCAGCGTAAGGTATTTACCACCAGGCTAACGGAGTCGATAAATAGCACAGCCTTCACTCGACTGTACTACTATACTGACCAACCTGTGCGTTATCAGCAATTATGAGCAAATACTGGGGTTGGATCTGAAGTTGGACAATAGGCTACTCACCGTCATATATAATCTTCTTGTATGAATATGTAATATAGGCCAACCATACATGTTTGTAATTTGTCTACGTGGTGCGTGACATACTTCATATTATTCGTTATAGTTTTGTACACTGTTAAAACAGAATATATGGTATTAATTACTGGTCTTATCGACTCTACTAACTAAGGATACGAAGTAGGCCTATTGACCATCCCGGAATAGATTTATGAAACCATATGCGGCGCCTCCCGCCTTGGAATAGTTTAATTGGAATGTATAGCTCTCCGAAACAATAACTTGTCATTGGCTGGCATTTTGGAATAAATCATGTCAAACTCGTGTAAAGCAGATCCGCATGCACTGACGAGGTTTCTCTGTTTATGTTAACATGTGAGCCTCAACAGACATGGGCTCCAGCAAGACTTTGCGCAAGTTATGCTCATATGCTTGATGTTATTGCATGCGATCCTGGCTTCAGATGATCACGTGGAACATTGACATTACATTAGAGGTAGGCCCGTTATTTAACTTGCCTACAGGAGAGCCTGCAGGAGAGAAGACAGGTCAGTCTGCTCTGTTAACAAGTCTCTACAGGCATCCCAGTGCTTTGACTGCACACAAAGAAAGGACTGGAACTCATCTATAATGTAGGTTAGTGTCATCTGGGATCCACAAGGGTTTCTCATGTGCTGCTGCAGAAACACCTAGCCTTTCATTTCTTAAAAACTGAAAGACATGAAGACCAGACATGCCTTATTTCTGCTGGTTACAGTATATTGACCTTTTGTGTTTTATAATTGTATAAATAGTTAAAATTGTTTTACTTTTGGTTATCATCAAACATTATTATTACTATAATAATGATAATAAAAATAGGAACACTGAAACGCAGGAAATCATACTGTCTGAAAGGTGGTCAGAAAACGATGCCCACCTACATTATTATGCTAATTATGTCCAAACTCAATCACTCCCCCTCTTCCTGAAATAACATCAGACTGGTCTGATGTGGGCTCACCCAGGGTTGTGTGAATAGGTCACTATGGACATAACAGGACAACTTTTGATAGCAAGTGTTCAGATGTTAACAAGCAAATGAAGTAGTATTTAATTTAGGGGAAATTCCAAATCTGACAATCTTACTCCATTTATTTATAGCTTTTAGGATATCTTGAACACGTAGCACAGAATAAACATGAGATGTGAGGTGTGATACAGTCCAAATCTGCCTCATGTTACTGAGGCTGACTTGTTTTTCAGTTCCTCCCATGATTCTGAAGGCCTTACTCCTCCATTGTACCAAGATTTGTTTTAATAACTGTCCTGTCCCATCTTATATCCACTATTAAGTTAAGAAGTTATTGAATGCATATATGGGATCAATACATTTTATATAAAGAATAGCATCCTAGTAGTTTTATTAGATTTACTCTTAATTGCCACCCTCTGACTGGGGAGCATAACAAACACATTTTTGCACTACTGTTAAAAAACTATATAGAATTGAACCAACTGTCATGCCTGCCAGTCTTAATATAGGTGTGGAAAACAGGATCTAAAAACTTAAAATAACCATAGGACCCAGGAAAATGTCCAAAAATATTATGAGGAATCATTGATGCAAACTATTAGCAACAAACAGATTTCCAATGTGAGTGCTATGTGGCTCTTGAACGTTTCATCTATAGATACTATAAATGTTGAATAAACCTACTTACTCAATTTCATCATGGTTCACTGTTAAAAGGTTTTGCCACTGGTCCGTTTGGGCCGTGGGTCTTATTGTTTTAATGTAATGTGTTCACATGGACCCAGGTCCCCCTTATTATTTTAATGTGTTCACATGGACCCAGGTCCCCCTTGTTGTTTAATGTAGTCACATGGACCCACGTTACTAATTTGGCTGCTTGTAGGTGTTGACAACCTTGTTGATGTAGTACACAGAAGCAGGAAGTGGTGTTGTACTGCACACAATACACTTATTTGCATAACATAATTTCAGCTCCCCCTACCATTTTCTCAGTGCACTTATGTATTAAATGATTAACAAGTGCAATCCAAGATGGATTGCACTTGTGCATTCCACCAATCACACTTGGAATGTCTTACTAAATGTTATAATACACATACACATGATTTAAGGCAGATTTTCATTATCTCTGCATGTATCTGCTGAACCCATCACATTTTTCCCCCAGTTATAATTGAAGTTGACACGTGCAACTGCCTCTCTGTTGTTCTTGTTTGTTGCTTGACTTGTTTCAATTTCCTCCACACTGGTTGTGTGTCGTGCATGTGTCCGAGGTGTTAGGCCATGGGGAAAAAATTCTGAATGACTTATTGGGGAATAATGAGGCAATTATTTGGACTACAGTGAAAAAAAAGTATGCCCCCACCACCACCTCTCCTTGGTCTGTGCCCGCTTGGAGTCAGAAGTGAGAAATCTGGCGCGTCCTGCCAAGTGCCTGTGAAGCCTAATTACAGAGAGGGTGATAGATTTGGCCTCTCTTCCTCCTCATCTGGTGGCCTGCTGGTTAAAACACATTCTGCTTTATAATTAGGCGCCTGGAAAACTGCACAGCACATTCTTTCAGCATGTCTTCCCCTCTGATGCCTGCTGGTTTGGTATTTAGACAGCAGATGGCACTGCTCTACTGTGGACTGTGGAGCAGTACATCAGTACCACAGCAGTGAGGTTTAGTAAGGCTAAACTAGAAACCATTTCCCTGTGTTCCCTGTCCACACATTATTACTGTCAATTTATCTCAGTGAAGTGTAATTACTTTGTTTAATTGAGTTAATTGAGAGTGTTATTATTATTATTATTATTTGATTTAAAGGATGCTGTTTCACAAAAAAAATATTTATTATGTAGTTGTAGTACTTTACACTCCTGCTATTACAAGTCGGTCACTTTAAGTATAGGCCACGCATGAACAAAGGCAGTATAGACTGGGAGACACAATCACATTTATTTGGATATGGACATTTATTTGGTTTTTATAGGTAACAAAACAAAATATGTCGTTATTATTCGCCTCATTGTTTGTCCACTTGAAAGTATTTAAAAGTTGATAAATATCATCTAACTTTCTAACTAGGTTAACCTTTAAAACTACTTGAAGCCCCAGTATGATCACAGGAAGTACTGTTTATCAAACCTCCATTGTAGGTATCATAGAATGCAGCCATGTTTTAAGTATTCTTCATCTCCTGAATGGCAGGGTGGTCTTGTGTGGCATAAAAATATCCCACTGATTTGTTTACTTTGTTGCTACGGTTCCAGGTCTGCGCGAAGCAGGAGCAGAAGTCAAGCAGAGTGCTGTGTTTGTTTTTCAGTACTGTTGTGGCCTGTGGCCTAGTAAAGTCCTGAAGTGTCCGAGCTTGGCAGCCTAGTAGTAGTACCGCTCAGCAATAGCAATAGGCTTGTGTGTCGCTGCCCCCTTCACTAGGGTCTCATTTAGAACATTTACTAATGCACCCCCCACCCACCTCTATTGGTGCGGAAGTAATACATTTGGGATGTAGTAACTGGTGCCCCAATCTCTGCACCTGGTGAACCTAATTACATTTCCTTATCCCCAGACTCCAGCACTCCTTTTCTGGTGCTGGGCGATGTAGAGAGCTGCTACACGCAACAACAAAAAACAGTCTTCATGGTTGATAGTGTGCTGGTCAGGTTGACACTGCACAACAACGGGATGTGTGTGTGAGTGCTGTCTTTTCCAAAATGTTAGCTTTCTTCGGGTCGCGTTTAAGCATAGCGGCTGCATGTTTAATCTCTAGTTTAAACATGACATTCACATTACGTGGCGTAAACATTGATGGCTCTTTCTATAACGTGCACCATGGCCTGACTGCACACACCACTGAAAGGGGTTTTCATTTCCTCTGGAGAGGGTCCCTTCTTAATGAATTACCTGTGCCACCACTCTCTTAGAAATGTCCCCCACTGCTCGGAGCGCTCATAAACATGTCACCATGATTCTCACCACTCTGCACTTCCCACAGTGCCCTCATAGCCGGGAGGGATGTACAGGACAGCCCACGTCTGGTGGAAATGAGGGGGTGAGGTGTGACTGAGTCGGGAGCAATCTAAGTGTACGTGTGTGTGTGTATGTGTGTGTGTGTGGCGGAGAGGTGGGGAGGAGGAGAGTTGGGGGGGGGGGGTGAAAGGATGAAGTAGGCGTCACTTCCCCTGTTGCCTTAGGAAGGTTTGTTGTGGGATTAATCCTGGGTTTCCTGTTGTGGGCTGTTAACGCTACAGCCACTGCTCTAATGAGGGCCGTGGTTGTTCGCGTCGTGTTTTTCCTATGCTCCCAAACGCTGCCTACCTGGTGAGTCAGCAGTACGACTTACAATGTGATGCTGGGTTGCTGTCTTTATTTAAAAAAGTAAAATACAATCCACGAAACCTTCGTAAACCATATATTAAGCAACACTGTTTGTTGATCTCATTGTAGCCATTGTAATGAGAACATTCTATCAACCAATGATTTATATCTTCTATGGGAATGATGGGAAAACGTAAATGTCAAATGCGTTGCCCACCAAAGTGGACCACCTGTGTAGCCCTATTAGACGGCTTTCCATCTCCTCTCAAGAAACCCTGGTCCTGGTTCTAATCTGAAGCCCTAACGGGGTCGGCAGGGTGGGGTTCAGTGCTGGTGGCCCCACAGAAGAATAGAGCGGAGGAGAGAGCTGTGGAGGTTTGGCCCCTCCCCGTCTTCTCGGTCCTCACGCCAGGTGTGTGTGATTTACAGTGTGTGTGAGTAGATTGATCCACAGCTTCCATTCCTCCATGCTCATTAGGGAAGTGAGGAGTTATTTCTTCTTGTTGGACACACACACTGCACAGCAGTGTGAACCTGCCTCTGGGGGGTTTGGCAGGGGGAATGGTGACATTAATGTGTATTTATTTCTTTGTGTTTCCATGACTGGAAGCAGGTTGGACAGCAGAGAGCGGTCTGCTGTCCTTCTCACTCTTGCTAAATGCACAATTAATGAAACACTTGTTTAGGATTGAGGCAGATCTCATACGTTCCTCCTAGGCAATGCACTTTCAACTGCTCCCAGGGCCTGTGTGTCAGTAGGTATAAATACCACTGTACCGCTATGCAATCAGGATTTAAATAGTAGTGTTTCTTTACTCTGTGTTAATGATTAAAATGATTAAAATGGGATTTTCTTTTTTTCTGTAGGCAAATGTAAATGAATCCTTTGACCTGTGTTGTGCGTTGTTCTTATTTGAAAAGATTTTTCTTCTGAGCGTAAACAGTTAGCCATTCTAGTTTCTCTCCTTTATGGCAGGATTAGACTTGTTCTTTGTGTTGCTAGCATGCAGTCAGCATTGGCACTTTCCTTTGTGCGTTGTAGGAGTTACGCATCTGCAAGTCATTAACACAGTAAGAATAATTTGTTGTGTGCATGTGAACATGATTTGTATGTCATGTGTGTATGTATGTGCTTGTGTGTATACAACTTTAAATACGGTCTAGAAAAAAAGTAAATCAGTATAACTTTCACTACAGTTAATTCAATTAGTTTAAAACAACACTCACCATTAAATGAGCTTAAAGGCCAAACCATCTCATTATATGAGTGAGGTAAAGCCTGCTGGGGCTCAGGCTAAAACTCTGTTTTAAAGATGTATTTGGTTTGACAACCTGTTGCTGTTCTGTATATGGGTCAAGACAGACATTATTATTGATCCCAGAAGTCACACTGGGTTTACTTCCTGGTATGGAGCTTCTCAAATGTAGCACTCTGACATACAGAACATTTAGACTAAACACATATGTACAATATGGTTGGTATTCAAAAACACAACCATCAAAACCATGTCATTGGCTCCAGCAGAATTGTACTCAAGATGACTAGTGTCTAGACAAAGCTGCATGACATCATGTTGGGTCTGGTTGATAACTGCACAATATCCTGCAACTGCCACTGAAAAGTGTATTATTTTATTTTATTTTAATTAAGGAAACATGTGCTCACTAGTACCCTGTCAACACCCTGAGGCACTTGGGCTTGCTTGAGTTGAAAGTACACTTTGATGTTTGGTTGCAGATGCATGGGCGACTTGGACTTGTAGTGGTGCAGTTTGCACTGAGTTTAATGGTCACAGTTGATGCAGTCTTGTGTTTCTAAGCCTTTATATGTCACACTGATATAGGAACCCCCCACCTGGTGTGGAGGTTGCTAAATAAATTGGACAGATTTAAAAAGAAAAAGGCACACGCATAGACATGCAAGAATACTATTTCAAGATTTCAAGTACCATGCGCAAGGCCTAATGTTCATCTTGTTCTTGTTCTTGTTCTTCTCCTTCTTCTTCTTCTTCTTCTTCTTCTTCAGACACAGACCCCCGTCTCCTGGAGAAGCAGGAGCAACAGCAGCCTACCTATGTCGCCCTGAGCTACGTAAACAGGTAAACATGCACATACATAAGTAGTACACTTTTATAACAAATAAAGACAGCAAAATCATATGTATTCATGTATATGAAAGCATGGGCGTTGGCATAACTTAACTCTTTCAGTATACCAGTCATTATCATAATTCCATCAATATTAGTGGGATGAAAAGATAATATTTTAACTATGTGTTGCATTGAGGTAGGATAGGCCCGGTTTCAATCTACTTCAAATGCTGCTACTATGTAGTTTCATTAGTTTCCTTTCAGTTAAAGATTCATCTGTTGGATTACTCAGAATAAATTGGTTTTGCTAACTGTGTTTTAAAGGCCCTGGGCTCATCCCAGTGGTCTTTGATATGGTGTTTGACTCAGGGTCGTAAAGCCCTAATGTAACAAGCCAGGGTACAAGGGGGTCTACCACTGTCTCCCTGCGTTCACGAACACATCTTGAAGTGGTTTCAACTTAATCTGTTAATTCCACTTTTGCTTTAACTATGTCTGTGTGAACATTTCATTTTTACGGCGTACATTTACTAACGATTTAACGATCCATTATAAAAAGAAACAATGAATCTTATATTCCTTTCATGGGATCAGATCTAATGATACATTCACTCCAAGCACATGGGGTGGCAGTAGCAAACGTCCAGAGAGCTTCATTACTATGTAGTCATTTAGCAGACACTTTTATCAAAAGCTGCTTAATGGGATTATTTTAGATGCATCATGTCATTAAAGCTAGGGTAGGCAATTTATTTTAGAAGTATGTTTTGTCATATTTCTTGAAATTCTCTCTACATCCTGACAGCAATTAATAAATTAAATGCCATGAACAAAAAAGGAAAGAAAATGGAATATATGGCAGTCGCAGGCCTGTAGTAAGCCCGTCCAATCATTTTATTCGGGCTGAATGAAATTATTGGATGCCCCTTCTGTCTGTCTATCTACCTACTTGTGCGTACTCCGCCCGAGATTTCAATATGCATGACCAGAGTCTTCCATAAGGCTGGGTAGACCTATTGCTAAAGCTAGCGAGCTAGTCGTGTGTTTTGGGGGAGTGTCTTTTGGAGGGAATCCTGAACAGAGCACTGTGATTTTTTTCTGTTGGATACTCCAAAAAACAAACTCACTCTGGCTGGTTTCTCCAAATTGCTGACCCTACCTTTAAGGAGCATGTAAAGATTAGGCACTTAAGCTCGACGATGCCCACAGATAGACTGCACAGACTCCACACCCAAAATGCTTTTGGGTTGGGAGTCAAACAACCTCTCCACTAGACCTGTTCGGCTCCTGCCCTCAACGTCATCATTAGAGACTGCAACATGTCTCTTGAGGACAGACTGGAGGAGAGACCCCAAAGGGAGGTTGAATTCTCCCAGGCTTCACCTTAATATATCCACGGATTGGCAGATTCATGACCGAGGCGGCGCGGCGAGAGCACCAGACTGTGAGGAAGAAGTCTCAGCCCAAGCTGTCCCTCTCCTTGAGCAGTGGTGGGGGAGGCCTGATTCGTAGCAGCCTCAACACACCGCCCCCCCGGCACGCCAGCGGCAGTCTCACTCCACCAGTTACCCCACCCATCACCCCCTCCTCCTCCTTCCGCAGCAGTACCCCTACAGGTAACTGGGACTGTGAATAATCTCTCTCTCTCTCTCTCTCTCTCTCTCTCTCTCTCTCTCTCTCTCTCTCTCTCTCTCTCTCTCTCTCTCTCTCTCTCTCTCTCTCTCTCTCTCACTCTCCTGACAAAGCCCTAGCCACAGGATGGTTGGCTGATACTGTGACATTTCAGGTCGTAATGCAAACTTGCATTTTGCATTCTTGAGATCCATTGAAGGTTGACATTCAAATTGGCCGGTTTGTTAAGAGCCTAGGTTCATTGTTGACATTGTCTATGTCCAGATGTAAATCGTCCATGATTTTATTTCAACTCACTCCCTTTTGCAGTGTAGGGGGGTTCTGAAACTGGGCTGTTGGCGTGCCATTGACATCCATTATATTCCAAACTAGTGTTTAGCAGCTCCCATAGCATTATCTTGACTTGTCCAACACACATAAGTGCATACAGACTGCCCTTGCTACAAGTTTTTAATTCTGTGTTGAAACTTATGCATGCTCACAGACTTAGAGACTGAGGCGGGCAGTTAGAATTCTTTGCGAAGATAGTGGATGCGTTTTAGGCCGTCTGATAACTCTGAATTCTGAGTGCAGAGCAATGTTTCAATAAGTTGCGAGGGTAAATGTAGGAGGGGTGTTTTTTAACTGATTGGAACGCAGACTAAGCATGCACTTTTGAATCAAAATGAGTGCTCAATTCCCTGTTGTATGAATAGAACATTGAGCACTCAGTCAACTTAACACAAATTTCACTTTTTCCCCACTTAGCCAGTCCATTGCTAACCTGGAGAATATCCTGATCACGTGACCTCACATTCTGTTTCGCGACACGGATCAGTCTGGACCTCTAGCCGCCCACATCGATTTCAGTGGGCAGGCCTGCCTTGCCCTGACATAGAAACTGTCTGTCAGTGTGTATCCACAACAATAAACATCCACATGTTTAGTGTTGTTAAAGTCTATTATTGCAATAACTGCATTTATGGCTGTGTTGACTCTACTAATGTTAACGTTACCGCTCGTTGCTTTGGGAGACGCCATTACTCTTTTGCCAGCTGTGGCCTGCATTTTACTTCATCAACTACGACGCAGTCCCTGATTGGCCCGATTACATCATTAACTATGAAACAGTCCCTGATTGGCCCCGATTACATTGCAATTCCAGGAAACGATGTGGGCAGCTAGAAGTCCAGGCTGATTGGTGTAGCACCGGGGGGTCAAACCAATAAAATATCCACAGTTCGATCAAAAATTCTCCACTGTGCTCATGACAAGGACATTTATCATTCAAGAATTCCAACTGCTCGATTCTCAGTCTCAGTCTCTAATTCTGTGAACATGTGTGAACACAGAATGCTTATGCTACGTTTCCAATCAGTTAAAAAAACTCACCCTCCTACGCTTACCCTCGCAACTTATTGAAATGTAGCTCAGCACTCAGAGTTCAGAATTATCACACTGCCTAAACGCTGCCACTACCTTCGTTCAGAAGTCCAACTGCACGCCTCTAAGTATGTGAGTGTACGCATAGGCCAACAAGTACAGAATCTAAACTTGTGGATTTGTTCGTTGGGTGGCACTTTAGGAGAAGACGACCTAGCAAGGGCAGTTCGAATGCGCTTACTTACCATGATACAGCTATGGGATTTGCTAAACACTAGTTTGGAGTATAATGAATGCCAATTGATCGCCAACTGCCCAATTTCTGAACACGTCTACAGATGTGAGTGAGTTTAACAAAAATCATGGCTGATTTACATCTGGACATAGGCAATCAAAAATGTATCTGGGGTCTTAACAAACCGTCCAAATCCTGTAACTATGCAAGAGGCAGGGTTGCTTAGTAGTGAAGAACGACATAGGCCAGTTAAATGATAAGGGGATTCTCATAAGAGCGACGTAGGTAGTACATTTTCCTATGTCTATATTTGTCAAAGCATATCTATTTATGGTATGTTAATTTGGCCTTCAGCGGTTTGTAAGTCACACACATATTTATTTAGCAACCTTATTTAATAATGATAACACGATTGCACCCACTGTTCCACAGGATTTAAGGGCTTAATGTTTTAAGTTTCTCTCTGACCCCAGGCTAGACTAAAGGAAGTAGGGAACATGGGAACACAGACAAGCCACGCCCAACATGGAGAAGGCATTATCAGCAGAAAGCGTTACCTTCTCTCTCTGCTCCTGCTAACAACCAATTCAATCATTCAACAAAACCAAGTGCTGTCCGTTGCTAATGTTGCTTACTCACTCACTCACACACCTCATTTTCTCACTCATGCACACCTGGCGTCAATACACACCAACATCCGCCCCACAGGTAGCGAATGTGACGAGGAGGAGGTGGACTACGAGGACTCGGACAGCGACGAGTCCTGGACCATGGAGAGTGCCATCAGCTCTGAGTCCATCCTCAGCTCCATGTGCATGAACGGTGGCGACGAGAAGCCCTTTGCCTGCCCCGTGCCGGGCTGCAAGAAGAGATACAAGGTAGAACACTGCCTCTCTCTCTTGATACTATCTTTTATACAAAGCCTCGCCTGTTCAAGCATCTATAACTCCGGATCCCTTCCAAAGCCCCCATCAAGGTTGAGACAAAAATAGACACCATGCTGTTCCGAGTGGAAAACAGGGTGTTAGTTGAGCATTACAGCATGTCAACACAAAGGCATACATGAGTACACTTCAATGATTTCGCGTTTTTACTGCATTTTCCATTCACTTATGAGGGCGTGTGGTCGGAATAAATTATGTGCAGCTTGAGAAAATTGCATCTCTGACGTGAACGACATGGTTATGGGCTAGGACACAGGCTCACACAGTGGTCAGCGCTTGCATTACGCAGACAACAAGGAGCAAGATTACTGTTTACTTTGCAGACTGCAGATATCAGGGTTGGAGCTCAGAACCTTTAGGCTTGGAGTCAAACACCCTCACCACTACATTCTCCTGCCCACTATAACTTTCTGTTATAGTTACAAGTGCTATGTCATCTAATGTATTGGACACCTCAGACAGGCAGTTTCTCTGAGCCAACCGTGTGAGTATATTAGAATTGCACTCATTTGAAGTTACTTCTGTAAACAAACGTTAACTTACGTGTGTGCTTGTACTTTTAACATGAATACACATAGTTACAGGTGAAGGAATTACAATTTCCCTCCTGGGCCTCATTCATCATGTTTGCCTTCTTCTTGCAGAATGTGAACGGTATCAAGTACCACGCGAAGAACGGCCACAGAACCCAGATCAGGGTGCGCAAGCCTTTCAAGTGCCGCTGTGGGAAGAGCTACAAGACGTCTCAGGGCCTCCGGCATCACACTATCAACTTCCACCCGCCGGTCTCTGCTGACATCATCCGCAAGATGTAGCAGTTAGGTCGAGACGGCGGGATCCAACCAGCAACCACCTGCCACTTCCGTTCTCCAGCCACACAAACACAGCCAATCACCAGCCTCCACAGGTTTTTCTACATTGCAACCAACTCTCTCTCTGGCCTTGGTTATACTTGCCTTTTAAGTGAGACTTTTGTGATTAGATCTCGCCAGGATGCATAAGACCTAGCTGTCAGGTATAGACACTCCCAGATCGAATCTAGGTCGCATTGTGATCCAATGTGCAGGGTTGCATATGGTTCACACTTGACTATTTGATAACAACAGATAACTATGTAATTAAAACCCCGCCCTATGCCCTGAATTGCGGCACATGCATAAAACAAGAAAGCATGTCTGAGTGAGTGTGAGCGTTTGTTTGACTACCAAAGTGAAGTTAGTTTCATAATCAAAAATGAATAAGCATGTTTATAGCCTACGACTATAATAAGTTGACTCAACATCATTTATTTTTTATTTTAAACTCTTTCCGTTCATGTTTATGTGGAAACGAGATCTGATCACATATCTGGTCACATAGTTTGCGTTCAAGCGTCATGTGACGCAACATCCGTGGATCTGGCAGATCCAATCACAACAGTACCGGTGATTGATATGATAAGTGTGACCAAGGGCCTCTCTCACTCTCCCTCTCTTTCTATCTGTTTTTTATTCACTTACTTACATTCTTTATGACAGTAGTTGATTAACATGTTCTAAAACCGTTCTGGGTATCAAAAATGTTATTTATCCACATGAATAGGGTCTTGGTTTACTGCTGGAAGCTCATGTGTAGTTCAGTTTTGTATTTTTGCACATTCACTCATATTCATCTATATCTGTTTCTACATAAATCATTACTGAGGATCGCAGAACAGATATGTTTATCGATTCATCACCAGAACAAGGAACCATTCGTGTGGAGGTGGCTTCTGTTTAGTTAGCATGGCCACCAAGAAGGGATCGTTCCTGAAGAACACACTGGTGTTCATGGTTACCATTCCAATGCAGTGTCTCTGTAGAGCCCAAGCATGAAACAAAAAACAATCATCTGAATCTTCTAGAGTACAAATACTTCATTTTAGTTTTTTTTTTTTTGTTTGGGTAGGAAATATTGTTATTAGTACCAAAAGTTGATCTCAGGAGACATTTGAAGCATTTTGGTACCACAATTCTGTCAGCGTTTTTGTGGTTTTGACCGTATGCTTTTGACAGTATTTCAAGCTTTTTTCACAGAAGTATGCAGTACAGCTTATTCCTATGTAAGAATTAAGCACTTTTTCTAACCAATTGCCAACAGTAAAGGAGGCTGTTCAGACCACATCTCCTGTATTTACAATATGAACCGGTCCATTGTTATCGTAGAAACAAGGTCATTGAGAACAGCTCTTATGGACTGTTCCCAGAGTGGATCCACACCCCACCTCCAGTATTTTTGTATTTGGACCTTCTGTAGGCGTTCCTTCAATCATTAAACACAGCATTTCAGTCCTACTCTTTCTACACAGCCTTTTCAACTGAGAGATCAAGCAGGATCCAGATTGTGTGCCATTTTCATTGACTTGTACTGACTTGGGGTTTTGTACAACTATGTAACCATCATTAGCATTAAGTTCTTCAAGAATCTTCCCAGTTGAGGCATACCTCTGTTCCCCTTGTCAGTCTGTAAGTTTAGTGCCATAGTTAAGTGTGAATTTATCTGGAGCAGCAGTTTGCCCGAGATATGCTACACGATCAAGAGCCTACAAGGGCCATGTGAAAAACAGTGGAGTTGATGGATTAGTCAATGGCATTGTCACTGCATGGGCGTTGATGTAAAAATACCATTTGTATGTAGGAGAATTGTGACAGTCTTGTACTGCCAGTATCGATGGAACTGAAATATTGTGTACAGTGAATGTATTGTCGTTAAGTGCATTAAAGTATATTTTCATATTTCTGGGGGAGAAAATAATATATACACGTGTATTTGGTAATGACAATGCAATGGGTTGTTTTGGATGTACTGTATTCTTCAAAATAAAGCTGCTTCATGTTAACTTTGATCGAGTCTGAATAAAAAAAATGCTTTAGAAGCATGCCTTCAAATCCACAAAAATTGAAAACAAACCGATGAATGACTTTTGAACATACTTTATTAGTTAATATGCAATACATGGTGCTTGCGAAAAACAACTCAAACATTTTAAAATACATATAAGTTATCGTTGGAAATCAGAAGAGAACAGAAAGAAATAGCAGAAGCCTGGCATGCACCAAATACCTAATTGATGCAAGGGTTCATTATCCAGACACGACAGTCAAGTTACTGAAAGACGAAAATAAAATTAATCAGAAGTTGACTAACACAGACAATAGACAAGAGTCTGTACATGGATCATCAAGGCTTTCACAACATCATTGTTTATATATATGAAAAAAACACGATATTCGATTTCACCATATGAAATGGTTTGTTAATGTAATCACACAAGCAATTCCTTCTCCTCTCCTGCATATTGTGCACTAGGCTGCTATTTGAAGAGGTTGTTTGAGTTTGGTTAGATGGAGTCAAATGTACGTTTGGTAAACATGTCTTGCCTCTTTCCCTGATTTGTAAAATCTAGTGAAAAAATAGACCTACGACAGATCAAAAAACAGTCTTAACTCTTAATTAAGCCATACCCAAATTGAGGAACTTAGGCACCATTAAAAATAAACTATTTAGATCTGCACATCTCATAGCCAAATATAGTAGCCCTGGGTTAAAGTCAAGGTCAGATTCAATCTCAGGTTTTATTATGTCAAACCACCTCTAACTGTGACAAAAATAACAGCAGACAAAAACAAAAAACCAAAGGTCCTAAAGAACAGATCTTCACACTAGAACATGCGGTAAGAGAAGTTGATGTGTTTGAGTGGAGAAAGTATACAGGCCAAGCAGATGTGATTTCAGGCATAGTCTACTCAAAGGTGAGCATGTTGCCGTCAAAGTGCGTCAGCACGTGGTTCTCGAAGATCTTCTGCTCGCAGTCAAGCGGGAACTGTTCGCTGCACATGGGGCACACCTTCCAGTGGCTCTCCACATGCTCCTCAAACTTACTCTGGTCATAGTTGGGCGGGAAGATGACCTCACAGAGTGGACAGCGTTTCATGTCCACACTGCATACGGAGGACATGAAACAGACCGATGGGGGAGGGATGTAAGAGATCTTGTGTTAAAGTGGTAATGTGCATTGATTGATTGATTTTCACAAATCAAAAGAACAATATCAGTGTTCTGTCCACTCTAACTGGCTGTGCAACTGTGTGACGGAAACTGGCGTTCACGACGATTCTTGTAAACAAAGAGGTACGGGGCTGGCCAGCTTTTTATATTTGTATAAATTATTAGTGATATTATTGATAACATTCAAATCACTATCAAAGAGCATTGACTATAGATATGTCCAGGTTACTTTAAGCTATAAGCTAGTTTAAATGTTACACATTGCGACTTTAATAGACAAGGGATGAGCATTAAAAAGGTAACGGTCTCAGGCAACATGGTTGGCCTGCTGGAAGACTAACAGCAGCAGCAGCAGGACAGAGGGGACTTTTGGAGAAGAAACACTTTACACATGTTACAACACACAGGTCTGGGAAGCAGCTGACTGCTGCGTGTAGCAACAGTACAGCTAACAAACAGAGGGCCGGTGTGGGATTGTGTGTTACCTGGGTTCAAAGCAGAAGGTGCTTTGTCCCTCGCTCATGAATGGACTGTGGGCTTCGGTCGCTGCAGGCGGCTCATTACCATTGCTCTGTGAACCAAACAAGAAACACCAGAGTTAAAAAATAACCCACGCCATTGTTGTTGCCACAGCACTCTCATTTACTTTAAACTATTGAGCATAAACCATTTAATTGGAGGCAATGTTTCATTAAATATCAATTACCAAGCACCTATTTCATAATGATAACCAAGTACACTTAACCTTCTTTATAACGTGGTCATTGGGGTCCCTAAATGACTGACCGCGATATACGACACAACTAAATGAAATAAGCGTGGACATAAAAAAAGACATTTCAGAAGTACAACTGACTTGACCCTTGTGTCCTCATCGTCAACCTAACTAAAAAACATGTTACGCACTGCTGTTTCATACTGCGTTTACTCTTAGCAACATCAAATAAATTGCAACGATGAAAAACTTGAACTGGATCAAAGTCCTGGGTCTCTCTATATTGTGCAGCAAAATTGGGGTCCAAGCAAGCACCGCGTTATATTGGAGGTCGCGTTCTATCGATGCGCGCTATAGCGAAGTTAAAGTGTAGTTGAAACCAGTCCTAGGCAGCCTAAGATGGCGGGTGAGGCATTGTATATGTGTGTTTGTGTCCTGTCAGAACTTACATTGTTGTTATTGCGCTGCTCCTTGGGCTCCTCCAGGTCGTCCGGCCGACTGAGGTTGCGGCTGGGCTGGATACACACCACGTTGCTGTCCCAGGAGGGCGGGCCCACCGGGGGCAGTCTGAGCAACTGCTCATCGGAGAAGTCGGATTCACCTGCTGAGATCGGTGCGTGTAAGAAGGGCTACACATGAAATCCAACTCTTAACGGAACTTTGAAAATGGGTTAGGTGGATACCAACCTTGTGGGTCTGAGGTGGAGTATGGATTTCCAAAGTGCAGCTCGGTGGAGCTCTGGGCGACCAGCATGGGAGTGGGGGCATCCAGGGTGTAAGGGATGGGGTACTGCAGGAACACAGGGGTGCTGGACTCGATGCTCTCAGTCTCCTCCTGCTCCCCCTTCCTGCCGCTGCCCTTGTTCAGACCCTGGCAACACAAACATTATTATTCCATTTTAAACCAGATTTTATGGTCAAAATATACTTTTTAGTTTTTAATGGACATGGCGATGTGGTCCATATGTATGCAAATACTTGAATGTCTTTATCTTTCCAAGTCTTCCGGTGTTCTTGTTAAGATGATCCATCACTTCCTACAATAGCACAGCTACTTTGGAGAGCCCCATCCCCCCTGCCATTCCACTCAACCTAACAGTTTAACAAGCATTAAAAATAAACTTGTCTCGATTTTAAAGGGAATGACAGTTTGTGTTTTATTGAAATTTGTTGCAGGCGCCAATTTAATTTACATTCTAAACCTCAAATTGGGTCGTTTTGCCGCTCTTAGCTACAGCCGCGCTACCTCCAGGCGGTATTCAGGGTCAGCGCAGAGCTCGCTGTGGTCCAGAGTAATGGAATGGAAAATCAGATATCATTTACTTTGCTTCTCCAATTAGAGAGACATGTTAAACCTAGACCAGATTGGGAGCACCCAAAATGGCAGGGGAATGGCAGATCTGGGGTCATTTTTAGAGTGGAAAAAGTCTATAAAAGGAGAAAATGAACGCCGTCCCAAACCTCCTCTAGTTTCTCCTTCTCCTTCACCAGGAGGGTGAGTGTGTCCTTCAGGTCCTTGAGCTTACGCCCCTTCTCAGCCACCTGGCTCTGCAGCCAACACAATACAAGCATGAGTTATTAAGCAGTGCTTAAATACACTACAACATGTCTACATTATACAGACCTAAACTAATTCATTTATGCTATAAATTGCTGTCCGTCGCTCGCGGGGACTAATACAGAGCAGGATTAAAAGCAAAACATCATGTTTGCATTCCTTCACTAGCACTGAGAACGTCTCTGTGCCTGGGTTCAGGCCAATTACAGCATTAGCCAGGCAACTAGGGGAAGACTCCTCAGAAGCAAAGTCCTCCTGTCTTCACAGCCTGACATAAACAGCCATAAAATGTCCTCTCAGAGAAAGCCTGCCTCATAAACAACACCGTCACAAGGGCTGTGTTTAGCTGGGGCCCTGGCATCAAAGGCTACATCCTCGAGCTAGGCCAGCCACACACAGCAATAAAAAGAAACACAGACATCCAGTATCAACCGTCCACAAAGAGCTCCGTTTGGTGGAGCATGTTTGGCGGCTAGCTAGCGTGACTGTGAGACCTGTTGCTAGTTGCTGTGCTTTGAGCACTGAATAGTTACCGACCTTGTAGCGGTCCTCCTCTGCTGCTAGCTGCAGTTTGAGGTTATCGTTAGTCTTCACTTGCTCCTTCAGTTTCACCTCCATTTTGGAAAGCTCATCGGCAAACATGCAGCTGCGTTCCTTCTCCTCCTATAACATGAATGCCCATCATCAGCTGGCATTCTCTTCACAAACTTATCTTCTGATAAGCCAACTACAGCCTAGGTATAGTACAACTTACTTGAGAAAAACACACACAGCATTATTACAAATATTATACTGTCATATTGCTGACTGGCTTATATAAAACATGATGAATGAGTTTCTTACAGTCAGCAGTTGTTTGCATTTCCTGTACTTGTCGTTCCTGTCTGAGGCCTCTCTGCTGATACCTTTGAGCTTCTCCTGGATGATGGCTTCTAGCATGGGGTCGGCTGAACCCGGGCTCCCTACACACACAGTCACAGACACCAAGTGGGTCAGGCTTTAGCTGAGGTCTCACACCTGCTACAGCCATTAGAAGTCAAATGTATTTTTACCTGGAACAGAGGTGTCCGGACTCACTGACACATGGACTGTTGCAGCCTCAGCAGCTGAGCTTTTCCTCTGCACACACACACACAACGGAACAACAATTAGTCAACTTAATTGCTGATATTGTTTGTTTTCTGGCGTGGAGCCTTAGTTTGTGGTTGACACCTACCCCCTGCTGCTCGGACAGTTTGGACACTTGTCTCTGCAGCCTCTGACACTCCTTGTACTTCTCCTTGTAGTGCTCGGCAGCCATGTGGAGCCTAAGCTTCAAGTCCTCTACCTCCCTCTGCAGCTCCGCCACTGGCTCCTCACCAGCCTCCTCCTCCACCCTGGCCTGGACCAACACATCCAACCACACAGCACCGGGTGGTGGTTATATACAAATGGTAATATACACACGTATCATCACATAGGTAGATTGTTGCAGATGCCAGTTCTGCATCTTAAGGGATGAGAACGGAAAATGGTGTTGAAGAAACAACACCTTTTTCTCAAATTAGTCCTCCACAAAATAGGGGCCAGAATATTACCAGAAAGTTGTGGCATCCACCCCTATGTAAGTAATGAGGAAATGCATAGACGCTACCAAAGATCTTTGGTTGAAATAGCTCCATTTTGTGATTTCTTCACAGTCTGTTGATAATTGTAGTTCATTTTTGAACGTTTTAAACTAATAATCGTACACGTTGCACCAGTCATTCTGTATTGTGAATAGATGTTTAAAGCTCTTAATATCCAGTGACTATAACTCCAGTTCATCACACAGACACGGTGCAGAGAAGGGGCGACTCACAGCTTCCTGCTTGGCCTCCGCCTTCACCTGCTCCATCAGGCGCTCCAGGCGCATGCACTGGGCCAGGGCGTCAGACTTGGCCTGCCGCAGAGCATCCGCCTCCAGCTTCATGCGGTACAGCTCTGACATGCTGCGGTCGCGGGCACTGGAGGCGTCCCGGAGCTCCGCCGCCAACATGGATGACTGCTGCCGCGTGGCATGCAGCTGCTCCTCCTTCTGCCTCAGCTGCTCCTTCAGGGCCTTCGTGTCCCCCTAAGCAAGGAGAGCGATGGGATAGGAGACACACACGCACACTTTAGGATGCTGTGGACCATTAGGTCCCACCGTGAGTGGGTGGCAGCAGGGCACCAAGTGGGATACAGTGATGGCCACAATCAATGTTCTCTTTAGAGATATATAAACGCATTTATTTATTTTTTTACAGGGTAACGACAATGCTGTGCTTATTTTACTCAACACAATATTTGGTGGGTCCTGGCTCAAACCACCGCCACCGGTGGGTCACAGCATGAAAAACATTTTGAGAACCCCTGCTTTGGGCTACATATGTCATAACTATCAATATTATTACAATAACACAAACTGGTGTCACTTCAATAAAGTAACATTGGACCTCATTTGAACTAATAAACAAAACTAACAATGTACGAAACAACGTAAAATAGCAATCGTAACCCTTTTTGCTTGAATGGAGACAAACTAAAATGCTAATGGTTGTACCAGTGGGGAAACCTTGGCCAGGAGTTGGAGGTGCTGCTTCTCCTGGTCGGTGAGGCAGGCCTGAAGGCGGGCCACCTCCTCTTTAAAGCGAGCGATGGTGTTCTCCTTGTTCACATCCACCGACTTCAGCAACTGCAGCTCCGCACTCTGCTTAGTGTTCTCAAGCTCGCGGTTCTTCAGGTGAATCTTTCGATGTGAACACGCACAGAAACAGGCCAAGTTTTAAACCGAGGGCTACTCGTTTTTTCTTAGTTCATACAGTGTCCATAGCGAGTATGCACCAAATAGCACAAGCCCATTAACATAAACGCTGACCTTAATTACAAAACAGAGACTGAGGTAGGCCCATAAAGTTACCATTCTCGCTATAGCCCAAACGCGTTGCAAGTTAAATTAGGTAGGTAGAGTATATGCTCCTTCTCTGTGGCAACAGTGTGTACTACTCCCAGTTCCTTGACCCACCACAACAAAGATTCAAAAACACCAGACGGACCAGAAGATAGACAAATGTATGCCCTGTTTAGACTAAATAAACAAGCAAAGGAATGTGCCATACTGAGGGTAACGAAGCAAAGGAAGAAAAAGAAAGTGAATGAAATTGGATGCCAACATGAAAATTAATGCTAACTATAATTGGCATAATAGTGCATCAAGGAGTTTCAAGGTTCAGATCGATGTTTACCATCGTTAATAAACATAGTGGCATAAGGTGTAAACCTGAACACACAAACACAGAAAGGCTAAACTATTTTGTATACATTGTTCTATTCTTGACGATGGTTCACAGTACCTTGTAGAGTTCCTTTTCATCCTTCTCGTTCTTCAGATGGGACTCCAGCGCCTCTTTCTCCACTGTCAGCTTCTTCACTTTATCTTTCAAGCTAGGACAAAACAATATCATGTTAACACAATGTCCATCCCTCATAACAAGCAATTACTCCTATCCAATAGCAATACCAATCCAATACCAATAGTATACCAACTAAACCAACACGATTTGATGCCCTGGGATCAGCAGAACTTACCCATCTAGCTCGGTTTCCTTCTGCAGACCCTTCTGGGTGACTCCAATCAGGTCCTCCTCCAGCTGCAGGACCCTGGCTGTGGCCTCTTCCAGCCTCCTCTTCACCTCCTCTCTCTCCTCCTGCAGGGCCTGGGAAGAGTTCTGGAGCTCCTGGAGATCACAAACACACACTTCTTATTTCTTTGCTCACAACCAGTGCCTCTGTGTGTATAACCCTCCTTGTTTGTTTACAACATCTTATGCTTAGTTAAAAAAAACTAAAGAGGTAAAAAAGGCTAGCTGCTGTTAATGATATAACTTTCAGTTTTGGATGATATCCTTATGTTAGTGTGTTTATATGTAAAATATTGGAATCCTTTTATTTCATAACACGTTAAAAAAGCATATCAAAGTAGTCATAAAATGAATAGCCACCAAATCTGTAATCATGTTTTCATGTCAAAGTAATTTTTAGAACTGATTTATGGAACATACACAACATAGAATATCCCAAGTACTGCGTTTGCGGTTACATTTGATGATTTGCAATAAAAACACAGCAACTTCATAACTACGTTCACAACCCACATTTACAGCTGTCAGTATTTGATTTACTCTTCTTCTCAATGCACTTTGAATGTCTCAGTAGTCTGGAATTAAAAGACGCTGTTACTCCACCTTACACTAGGAGGCGCTGAGAGACTACATGGCCTAACCTGAGACTTCTACCCATCAACTACTTAAACTAAAACTGATCCTACTGTTCCTTAAACAGTGAAACAAAGATAATTCAAGCAATTCCAGACAGAAGCTTTCATGTGTATTAATGAAAACTTATTATGTGTGTGTTTAAAATGGACTTTATCAGTTGTGCTTACTTGGTGTTCTCTTATCAGCTTGGAGTAAGTCTCCTCCTCCTGCTCACACCGCTTCTGTAAGCGCTCCTTCTCCTCCTCCAGCTGCTCCTTTTCCTGCTGCAGAACTTCCATGTTTCCGGACAGCTCTTCCTTCTCTCGCTGGGCTTCTTCCATCTTGCGCTGTGTGGGAATACAGACAGGCATTTTGCTAAACTATTCCCAAAATCCCGTCACTGTCATACCAGGCTATCCTGTAGCTACGGGCCCCCGTGCTGAAAACACTTACCAAATGTTATGTGTTTTTACAAATAGCCTAGGACCCCTGTTTAATTTATATGTTGAGATAAACATTTAGCCAAATTGCATGCCAGGGCATAACCATTTCTGCTTGCCAACATGGCTGTGGGTTGTAGCGTAATTTCTGGGTACCTCCAGAAAGCCTGCCTTGGTGGTGACCACCAGGATGTCCGAGTTGCATTCATCTTCCACGGTCAGCAGCTCGTCCTCGGTGGGGCTGTTGGCGCGGAACAGGAAGGGCGTGCTGGCCCCCCGGATCTCCCCTTTGTGGGTCACATAGCAGAACTGGTAGAACTCCCCGTCGTCGTTTGGCACATAGTATCCTAGACAGGAAGGGGTCCAGTTAAACCAGCTATGCAGTGTCACAGAGCCAAACAGCTTGTTCCCTAAACTAGGCTAGGGGAGGCCCAGGGGGCCTGAACCCGTGTTTTTACGGTTGCTTTACCGCTCTCCAAAGCCTGCAAGAATAACAATAACCAAGCATCTATTCCACTATTTTATTATGCTGTCTACAAATGCTTATTCTACATATTTTCCCCTACTTGCATGTACTTTATACATATAAAATAAAATGTAAATAGATCATTTAAACAAATGGATTTTAGGCATTGCTATTCCAAAATAAATAATCTCACACATTTAACTGGGTCCACATTTTTTGTGTAGACCTACCACTCCCTTGGCGAGTGTGTTATCAAAAGGTGGCAAAGAAAGATGAAGTTATGCTATGGTCTTACCCTGAAAGACCACAACTCTGTTGACTGTGGTGCCTTCCACATAGTTCTCCAGGAGAGGTGACCACAAGAATGTGTAATAGTCCCGTGCGGTGCTCCAACCAACCTGCAAGAGGACGAGGTGAATCCGTTTAATGCAAGCAACAGAGAACAGTACAGGATAGTGAGTGATCCAGAATAATCCTTCAAGAAAGGTCTGCGTGAGTTACTCTAGCCCTGGTGTAGTTTACCTAATGAACGGCTGCTAGGGATCGGGCTAACGTTTGCTGTTAAATGATTTTTTTAAATGACAGAAAGGGATCCCTTTAACTAGTCCAAGTCTTTCTTGCCATGTTCATGTTGCATGTGGCAGGACTCTTGTCATTAACCAGCCAAAGTGTGGAGTAGCAGCTACAACTCACTTTAGACAGGAAAAGGAAAATAGGTGAAAATTTTATACAAAGGCGACTTCAAAATGAAAACCAAAATGTAATTATATGTATTTTATGTGTTGTTAACTGATGGCTGATGAGGGGGGAAAGTACAGAAAATACATCCATAACTTCAGCCAACTGCCATAAAACTGTCAAACAAAATCACGGTCACATCGTGTTGGCTGGTTCTCTTTGCGTGCACTAAAGGCTTGCGCAGACTCCCGAAAACACACACAAAACCCCTCTCCTCCCAAACCGTAGCTCTCTATTTTCTTCTATATCAACCATGCAAATGATAGCACACAAAATATTTTAGTCCACTGTTTTTCAAACCAGCTGCAGCAGATGTTGTCTACAATAAAGGATATCATTCCTTGCTTTAATCATGCTTATTTGGTGACCGGCATAATAACCGGCTCCTCATACTTAGTTGTGAGTGTTCATCAGAGCCAGAGATACCAAGCTCTGGTGCTCAAAGCCCCACAGTTGTTACCAAAGGGAGCTCCAGCCTACAGCAGTAAAGAACAGGAAGCGATTAAAGTGTGCACCTAGTTAGGCAGTATCGTTACTGAAGGCCATTACCACTGCACTCATTAGAGCAGGAAAGGTGGCTGAGAGAGCTGGAGAGGAATTGAGAGGAACTCCTGCTTGGGCCACAAGGTCTTCAATGTTCCTACATAGTAGGAGAATTTAAGATTAAGGCAATGACTTGGCTTCCATACTCCATAAAGTAGCAACAGAAGCAGATGCCACAGCTATGAAGTTAGACCTACAAGGCAGACAATTTAGACAAGGAAAGTTTAATGAATAGCCTCAGAACCCATTGAAACCCTGCAATCCTTTAACACTACATTCTAAGAGAATGTTTCACCAACATTCCAGCAAAGTTGTGCACTAGGGAGTGTGTCAACAGAAGCCGATGGCAACCATTGCAGCAGATTGTGTGCTGTCTATGTGCCAGTCAGACGGTAGGCCTCAAGATTTATGGGCAGGTTGTTCATCAATCATATACAGGGGTTGTGCTCAGCGACAGTTTAATTATAAAGCTGCTTGTTCCTTCTGCTATGCCACTCCAACTACCTGTCCTGACAACACTTCTCTATGGAGCGCTTAAGAGCTGACATCATGTCTCGTCCTAAATGCACCAGCATCAAAGTGCTAAAGGCTGATTCTGTCCATGTTTAAACATGAATACACACACACACACACACACACACACACACACACACACACACACACACACACACACACACACACACACACACACACACACACACACACACACACACACACACACACACAAAATGATGAACTGCTGGATGTGGTTGGGATTTGTTCACATTTGCAAAAGTGAGAAGATTTCCTGATAATGTATGTCCTTAACACATTTAAAACAAGATTATATGACCCTTGAATTTACACAACCTTAAAAAATAATAATCTGGCAAGACCTTCAAGAACAGCTGTTGCAGGTGAGAACAGGGAGTTGAGATTCAGGGCTCTCTTTGCATGCAAGCACCACACCTTGGCAGCAAGCGACTCGTCCATCAGTGGAGCCAGGAACATTTACATGATTTATGGTCCTTCACCCATTACTCGGTTAGAGAGGTTGGGTCAATGTGTGTGTGTGTGTGTTGTGTGTTGTGTGTGTGTGTGTGTGTGTGTGTGTGTGTGTGTGTGTGTGTGTGTGTGTGTCTCTAAATTGCTGGATTACATATATGCCTTGCTTCTTGGGGAAGCACCATGTGAACAGAATGGAGGGGATCCCTTTCAACACACACCTTCAGTACCTAAAAACCAAAAACCTACTAATCTAAAACACTAAAGAAGCTACACTGATAAATTAGGTTTAAGATTAGTGGATTGGTTTTTGGCTCTAATGGATTAGAGCTAAAAACCAATCATCCACCTCCTTATAGTGCTGAAACAGTTATTCTCATGGAGTCATTATTATAATGGCAGGTTATCCTATCGTAATGATGGGGAATTATATTAATAACTCCCTACTTCTATAACTTTATGTAGTCAAACAAAACATTGCCCATCTGATCAAATGTGAATAATGCTTGAGCAACTGTACCCTCTGGGCCACACGGTCACGCAGAGCGACTAGGCCTACCAGTTTCCACTGTTATAATTTACTCTCGGAATACATTTCATCTACAGCTCCCTGGTGAAGTAGCAGGCTTCAGCAGGAGTCAAAGCCCTGTGCTGCCCTCCTCCCTGCTCACTACAGAGGAGGTGAAAATTAATGACATCCTCCTCCACGTTGGATTCAACATGCTCCCTTTAAGTGGATCCAGCTGGGACATTCAAGTGTGCAGGAAACCCGGCTCCCCTTTCCCAAATTTTGAATTCAACATGACAACAGCTTCACTCAAAATCATCACACATGGAATTAACTTTAATCTTACTTTCTCACTCTCCTTTTGAAGGTAAGTGATAAGGCTAACCATTTATTTGCACCAAAAACTGCATGCAAACATGTCAAGCGGTTTCTGAGGATAAATGATAACTGCTTAAGGAGAACAAGCCGAGATTTAGAAGGCAGGTCATTTACTCATCATAGCTCTGATAATGTCCTTGATACATCTACCATTTAGTGGAGACTGAGAGGTCAGGTTAGAGGTTTGGTCATTCATAAAAGGATATTCCTTATAATAAAGGGTATCTGAGGAAAAAATTGGCTGCCAATACATTCTAATAAATGTAAAACGAAATTAGGAAATCCAAACATTCCTTAAAGAAATACTAAGAAATTGTGCTTACCTTAAAGATGCCGACCCAGTCTTTCTGATGAGGTTTGATGAACTGTGTTAGGGTGTAGTGACACTCCAGAGCAGCATGTGGCAGGTAGCTCTTACCCACATTTTGAAAAATGACATGGGCAAAGTTTGACATGTCCATGATGTATTCTGTTGATGTTCTCTCTAGAAGAGGGTCGTGAAACACTCAGCAGTGGCTACAGAAAAAGATAACATGACAGAGCACAAGCAGATAATATTATCATTATTATGCAATAATAAACAACCCTTATCTGAGAAACCCCATTTGCATGTGCCATTGAAAGGTCTGGCCTCAGACATGTATGTTCAGCTGAGGAAAATAAAGGTTTACCATGAAAACAATCCAAACCTATAAACATATTTAGCCTATCCTCACAAACGAAGGTCAACAATTGATCACATCATTCTCTAAATATTGCAATATAAATGGCAGCTAGGTCACAAATGCTATTGCAAACTATTTTTTTGATAGATTAACTTATTGATGGTTTTTTTCATAGTTAGGTTACGGCCTCGATTCGTCAATAATACTTAAAACAGGAATAAATAACAAATACGGCAAAGCAAATTGAATTTACATTCAGTATTGTTAACTTACACCATGCAGATAACTTCCAAATCGGCATGATGTAAAAACAAATACAATTAAATCAGCACAATAATCCTGATTGTATTAAGCTTATTGTGCTGGTTTAATTCAGTAGTTACCTAATTATTTAGGTAAGCCCTTTTGTATCAAATAACGTAACGTTAAAGCACTGATGACAATAAACACAGGTGATGAACAAAAATAAAATCCTGTAAAGGTTAAAGTAAAATTAAAAGATAAACTAGGTTAATTTGTTATCTAACATTATTTATGTATGTGTAGTATTTGAGTATTTTGTAATTTTGTAATAATGAATATGACATATGACTAGTAGTATTAAGTTAGCTTCTTCTCACTACCATAGCGTTACAAACTTTTTGTTAGGCCGGGATCTCCAGGTAGTGTTTCTAGCTTTGAAACGTACTTGGGCCTTGAATGTGCAGAACCTGCTTATATGGCATAAATGACAGCATATCTTAAGTCTTCTTATTGTTAGTTCTTCATTTAAATCCCTCGGGTTCTAATGTTAATAGTAATTGGTATATGTTGTAACTATTATTGTAACTGCATCAACTGGTTCGTAGCTCTGGCCTGTTTTGAGAAGAGAGCATCGTTTATCTTGCGCATCACATAATAACATAGTTGATGACAATTACGGCTTGATGAACAAATACAAATGGGTTCACTTAACTAACCACGATAACTGTTTCCTGATAAGCGAAATAGTGGTTTCAACCTTGTAAAGGGGTTATTACCAAGTCCTTCCAGAAAGCAAGCAACCATGCCAGTTTGTCGACGAGATTAGCATCTAGCTAACAACATAGTTCCATTAAATAACCATTACATATGAGATTAAATAAGCCATTATAAAACGAATTTACATCAACATTAGGAAAAATATACACTCACCAAGTTGTCATGTCTAAAGGTAGAGGAAAAACCGAACAAATCTGCCAAAATAATTGTTGACGCAGTTCTGTACTTTCCAGTGTCCTCTTCCTGGAATAACATAAACATTACATCACTTCCGGGTAAAACTGGACTCCCAAAGGTCGTTTTAAATTGCCATTCTTTGGTTTAAAACTTTATTAATGTTGTTGATATACATTTCAAAACCTTTTTCATTGAAATTTAAATGTTAATAACTTTAACGTTATGGGTGTATTTACAGGTGACCCCGTACGTAAATTCATAATTGGTATATGGAATCTAAAGCGGCTTTAAATAAATGCGCTTCTAAAATTAGTAGGTATACAGTAATACAAAACTATCTTTTTGTATATATGTAGACAGCAACGTTTCGTAATGTACGTGCTACTTTGATGCATTTGTAACCCGGACACGCCTTCTTACTTCATTGGCTCTCGCTGTGACTGCGTGTGATGAATTGCTCTTTGATTGGTGAGTGGACAGATATTTTACCCAACTGTTTGACGTCACTCTAAGGTCAAGAGGAAAGAAGCATGGCTGCCGTCTTGAGAGGGTATCGGTACCTTGTGGGAAGTTGTAGCAAACATGTTGGCTTTGCGTTTGGTAAGGGATGTCAAACGTGTTTTTACAAGATGCAGTGCTCTGCACCTATTGCATATGATAACATTGTTATTTAGACGCGTGCTTTCTCGGTTTAGCTGATGCAACGCAGAATATGCTTTTGTACGTTAAGTAACGTTAAAATACCGCACAAAGCTTTAACTTCGATAAAGTGGGCTTTTTGGTGATATAAAATGCAAGAGTTAGTATTTCACTTTGCCAAGTCTAAACCAAAGTCGATTTATGTAGACTGCATGATGCGGTAAAGTTATGTTAAGTAATTTCATTACGTCTCTTGGTGAGGAAAAAAACGGCCTTGGTAGTAGGAGGAGCACCTATTTTCCATATGTAGGGTACATGTTTGTTATACCAATATATTAGATTATTTTCAATAGTGTTGTAGACATTAAAACAGTTGGTAAGACAAACGGATCGAACATTGTAGAATGTACATTGTACCATCGAAAATCTGAATGCTGCTAAAAGTCCGATGAAAATCAAATGCAAAAACGCATAATACAATGTAATTTTATCTAGGCTTATGCAAGTAAATAAAGTTGAGGGTGCATGATTAGGCCTAGATTACATTGATCTTGAAGGGCAGGCATTAAGTGTTAAGTAATACGTCAGAAACACGTTAAGCCCATGTACTACATTGCTATTAATGTTTATAAACATGTTATGGCAATTACTGTCAAATTGGAGAAATTGTATTAAAATTCCACAATATTATCAATATAACTATTGCAAACTGTTACTTTTTGTTTGCATGTTGTGTAGTGTCAACAAGATCCATGGCTTCGAAGACACAGGTGGGATTCATTGGACTGGGCAATATGGGAAACCCAATGGCAAAGAACCTGCTGAAACATGGGTACCCAGTCATTGCTACAGATGTGTTCCCTGAGTCTTGCAAAGAGTTGCAAGAGCTAGGGGCTCAGGTGAGACCTTTTAGATTGCTCAGCAACTGCACAAGCATTTTGTCTGATCTGTCCTTATGCTGTGCTCTTTTTGTTTGTGCTTAGATTCTGGATAATCCAGCCGAAGTGGCAGACAAGGCAGACCGCATCATCACCATGCTTCCCTCCAGTCCTAATGTCATCGATGTGTACACTGGGCCCAATGGCATTCTCAAGTACCCTTCTTTTTACCTTCATACAGATAGGTTTACGTCCAAATGTAATTATTACATCAGTTGTATGAAGTTGATGGGTGTGCGTTTGGCTCAACAGGAAAGTGAAGAAGGGTTCCCTGCTGATTGACTCCAGCACCATCGACCCAGCTGTGTCTAAGGAGATGGCCATCGCAGCTGAGAAGATGGGTGCTGTTTTTATGGATGCACCCGTTTCAGGAGGTCAATCTTTTTTATTTATTAGAAATAGTTTTTTGCAAACCTAAAGGATTGAATAGGTAAATATTAAGTATGCATTGGTTTGGTTCAAGAGGTTCTTTGAACCAAACTGGAAATGTATAAGATTGCAGAATGGCTCACTAGAGTTGCTCAAGGCAATTATTTATTCAGCGTACATATTCTTTGTTTTTATTAATATTGTAATGAGTCTTAATAATCCTTGAATATTCCTATTCTGAACAAAAATGGGTTAACCCTAGAGAGATTTGTCTCTTAATTATACGCCTATTAGAATGAATAATTATGAGACTCTCCATATAACTAATTTAGGTATTGATCTAAATAGTATACTTGTTATTCTTTTACATAGCATCAAGCTCTTATAGGAATAATTCACCCTAACAACATATTATTATAAAATCTTTTTTTTCTTACTCTTGAACAGTTGAAAAGATTCTGTAACATTTAATCATTAATATTGAAGATTTTGCCCAAAATGTGTAGGTCGTTATTCTCAGGCTTCTAGATAGCTAAGATTACTATTGAACTCAAATCCCAAATGCACCGTATGATGGAGTATGGATGGATGCCCTTTTATTTATAAAAACAAATAAGGGCGTCCATGATAATCCCTATCTGCGACCTCTGGAACTGTAGTGCTGTTAAGTCACAGCGCTGCACTCGGCTGTTTAAGAAGGGGGAGTACTTCGCCTAACCTACATAGAAGTGTTTTTTTTTATACATACATGCCGTGTTTTAACCCATAATTAATGGAAGTATAATTTTAGAGTGAATCATTCCTTTTGAGGTGTAAATTAACTCCCTGTTTCAGCTTTGGCTAAGAGTTCTGAAATGAGGAAGGAAAAGTTGGTTACACCAACTTTGTCATACTTATTTTCTAGCTAGCATTCAGTATAGAGTTTTCCAATTAGAAATTTTGTAGGAGGAAATGCACCACACATCCTTGCGTTACATTATCGGTGTCTGAGAAGCTTATCCCTCTTGGACGCAGCTCCCCAGACAGATGGTCCACACACACCGTGGCAGTAGCATACCCTCTTGGCATCAGTGTCACTTCATCGTGGCACTTTGATGTAACAAAAAAAGCGGGATCTGAGTTGGGAGCTGAAGAGAACATTCACAAACTTGTTTGCAGAGACTTGCAAAACAGCAATTTACACCAGTTATTTTCAGAAATGTGGTATTTAAGTAATGGTGACAAAATGGCATACAATACTATGATGATCACAGAAGAGATACTAAAATATAAAAACAAAACACTATTGAAAATATTCAATTAATATTTGAATGGCCACTGGCAATGCGTAACCCATTTCTGAATCGCTGAAAATCCGGTTATCCACGACTCATACGTTTTATTAAGCAAACACTCTGCTCATAAATCAACAGACATTACCTTTAATTGAAGTTGGAGGGGAATATGAGGAAGTGTGACCCCTGATGTCTGAAACATTCCCTTGCTGTTTCATTGCATGTTTTGAGATCTGGGAGTCCACACATACTCACTGAACCCTACTTCACTGAACTTTGAATTAAAAGGTGTGTGTGTGTGTGTGTGTGTGTGTGTGTGTGTGTGTGTGTGTGTGTGTGTGTGTGTGTGTGTGTGTGTGTGTGTGTGTGTGTGTGTGTGTGTGTGTGTGTGTGTGTGTGTGTGTGTGTGTGTGTGTGTGTGTTCCAAAATGATCATTTAGGAATATGAATGTCATTGTAATGCTAAATTACCATTTCTATCCAGTCTGACAAGATATGTAACATGAAAGCACACAAAGGGGATTGGGGGTAATTGGGTCAACATGTGTCTCATTATCTGTGGGAGCAAAGAGTTTAAAGCATTGAATTCAATTTGCCTGACAGTGAAATGTGTTTGCGTTGGGAAGAAAAGAACAGGTTAACTATCTAAGAGGTCTGCATTAAATAAAGAATTTTTTGTTTCAGGGAAGGACCACACACATTGAAACGGGGGACTTTAAACACATCCACATTTGAAAACCATAGCTCTTGGCCTTCCAGTTTCTCCTCTTCATATGCTGCAAATCACACCACACTGCATCACAAATATTTGCATTTATTTAACAAATGACTCAACTTAAAATAAAAATGGATTAGATAACTGCATCTAAATTTGTACTCAAAGCAGAAAAAGTAACATTGGTCAAATCATTGATATTAGTAAAGCAGATTTTATATGTAAATGTATTAATGATGGATTTGTTCTTTGCAAAACAGGCAAGTATCTTCTGTTCCAAAAAAAATTCTCCATATTTATTCATAGGAATACTTATTTGATCTTTAATTTGTAGGCATATTTGACCATTTTACCAGCTGAGCTGAAAAACGCACTAATTCACGCTAACCTTAACCCTAACGCGCAAGGCTTTGGAGAGAGCCCCTCTACATTTGTGCTCCATTAAACCGATAAGATTTTATTTCTATTTTGGAGATATACAGATTTACTGAAATCTGTGTTGTATGTGTGCTTTGTGCTGAAGTGGGAAAAACGGTGACTAGTGCAGTAAAGTGACAGATTGCGTCTGAACCTCAGCATCATTGGCAGCTACCTAATGTAGAATGCTTTTCTTTTTTCGTTTTTCTGAGAAAACTGAATGTTTGGTCTGATTTGCTGAAACCATCCTGTTTTTACCTTTCTATAGGTGTGGGAGCTGCCAGTTCAGGAAAACTAACTTTTATGGTGGGAGGAGCTGAGGCGGAGTTCACTGCAGCCCAAGAGCTTCTGAACTGCATGGGCGCCAACGTGGTGTACTGTGGTCAGGTTGGGACTGGACAGGTACGAGCATTAGCATAGTCAACATGATTGCAAATATACGCGCCTATAGCTTCCATAACTAATTATTTGTTGTAGGCTGCTAAAATTTGCAACAACATGCTGCTGGCTATTGGAATGATTGGTACTTCAGAGACGATGAACCTGGGAATCAGGTGGGCTTCCAAAATTTTACTTCCAAAATATGACCTGATCAATATAATCCATTCCAAACCACATATATACGAATGGTGACATGGTGCTTTCTCCCCCCCCCCCCCCCCCCCCCCAGGCTAGGCCTTGATCCGAAGCTGTTGGCCCAGATCCTGAACATGAGTTCTGGTCGCTGTTGGTCTAGCGACACCTACAACCCTGTCCCCGGGGTCATGGAGGGGGTCCCGTCGGGGAATCACTACCAGGGCGGCTTCGGCACCCAGCTGATGGCCAAGGTCCTTTCCATTCATTCAATTTCAGGAAAAGAACAGGATTTCTGTCTACCTGTATTATCTGGAATTGTTATGGTTCTTTTTTAATATTTTCTATTGCAAGCTGTAGTCCAAAATTAAAACACTCTGTGTTAAACAGTGTTTAAAACACTCTTTCTCTACGCTACTGCAGAGTCAGAGCAATTAACCTAGATGCTGGAGCCTTAACGTTAGTGTCTACATGACAATGTGTTTTGGAGCACAATTTGTTTTTGCATATTTTATATTTAAGAAATTGTAAAGAATATTGAGTAGTAATTTAGGATGATTGTATTGCATTAAAGGGCATATGAATGCAAAGCTCTCTAAACTAAAAACATATCGGACTGCAAGTGTGGGTATAGGATTTATTTTTATTTATTTATTTTCACTTTAACTTTACACAAGTTAACTTTCCATTATGTTACCAATTATGCACTGTTAACCTACATCATATATGTTTGATAGTTGATTTGAAACTTTGTCTATTTGTCTTTTTTAAATTCTGTTTGCCTTGAAATGTCTGCCTAACTTTCTCCACACTCCCTCTCTTCCGCCAGGATCTGGGTCTGGCACAGAACACTGCCACCAACACAAAGACCCCGGTGCCCCTGGGGTCCTTAGCCCACCAGATCTACCGCATGATGTGCGCACGTGGCTACGCCAGCAAAGACTTCTCTTCGGTTTTCCAGTTCCTTCGCGAGGAGGAGGGCCAGTAGAGGAAGCCAGACTCCAGCCCAGGCCACTGCCTTACAAGGCCTTGCCCTTCTCTGGAGTATGGGTGCTGTTTTTACCCAAAATACTTTTTCTTCATGTCAAGATGTGAATTGAGAAAGAGGAGATCTCAAACACAACCATGTGAGCCTTCTTCCACGAAAAACACTCATTTTTTCTTATTTTAAACGGTGATTTCAGAGGCGTAAGGAGGATGTCCAAAGCGACTGTATTTTAGGGTCAGAGGAATTGACAGCAAAGCTAATGTGACAGCTTTTGTGTGTCGATTTGGATGGAGAATATTTTGGTGTTGAAAAGAAACTGACAATATTTCATTGTAGGTTAGATGTTTTGTTTATGACTTTGCTCTTTTTCCAATTGTCAATGGGTTGTATTTTCTGTTGACATTGGAATGGTTACTTTGAGAATTAATTATGTCATATCTGTGTTCATAATAAAGTTAGATAGCATAAACGTAAACTGGGTCTTTCATGTGTTTAGCCCAATAATGTAGTTTAAAACAAAGCAAACTTTATTTGGTTTGCTAGAACCATAAAATGAATATCTGGCGAATCGTACACAGGCTCTGTATTGTAGTTGAAATAATCCAACAAGCATTACAATTAGAGCAATTGCTTCACTTTAAAGTAATTTGTTCAAACAAATAGATTAAAATGTAGCCTTTAACTTCTTTGAAACACAATTGACTATTTAAATCTCATGAACCGGATTCTTGTGTGAGACGGTTAGTATAGCCTAATTACTTGTCTGGAATTAACAAAGTAGGTCTAAATCTTATCTTAAAGTGGGCATGTTGACACGAAGCTTTGACCTTATCGTGTCAAATAACAGCGAATAATCTTTAAGCCTATGAAACAAAAAGACAATCCGTACGGCGGTTAAATACGAATTAATTTGTATGTATCAAGATATTGGATTTATAATGCTAGTGGGTAACCTTCAGTGGACCATGCCATCAAATAGGCTTTGTTTGTATTTAGATCGGTTTCACTGAGCGAAAAACTCAACGATATGGATGCAGCACAGCCCCCCTAAAAATAACATAACAAATGTTAATAAAATGCTTACGCTATAGAAAGTCGACATCTTGGGAGAGGGGGCAAGCCATATCTAAATACATCTGTCAGTGTGTGTTGTCGGTCTATATCACTGGCCATGTAATTCAGTTATTTGGAGACGGCGGCATGTTTCTGATCTACCTTGCAAAGACCCACCGAGGGGCCAAGATGCCATAGGTCACACGATCACCAGACAAACTCATAAAAAGTCCATTAACCACTATAGACCGAGAGCTGTGTTATCTGCTTGGAAGGTATTAACACTTTGGTTTTGAAGTATACTTTTTTTTCCATAATTTACATTGAAGCGCCCCTCTAATCTCGCCCGAGCTGATACAAGTAGGCTAGTCCTATGCCTAATGTAAAAAATAAAAAATGCAATCAATAAAAGAAGGCTAATGTGTTCCTAGAGCCGCCGGTCTTTAGTAACGTCTATGGCTACTGACTGCCACGGAACACTGAAACGCATCACGGCCAGCGGAACTTTGGAATTTGAAACATTGATGCGATTAGGTCCAGACTACAACGATTAAATTAGCCTGCGAGATCTAAAACCACGCTTCATACGTTTAGGGTAACACTCTACACGTTTTATTGTTGACATTTCGAAATCGATGAACCGTGAACAATTCTAAAACAACAACACACAAACGGATACAACACAGGATTACTTTAGCATGTCATTAAACAAATCTAGATTCCCTTTTTCGTGCAGCAGCAGATTTGAAGTGCATTTTCAGAGAGCCTACATTTATGTGCAATTAGAGCAGAGGGAACTATTGTCAAATTGTAGGCTAAGTTTCTAACTGGAAATGATTCTCAGCTTTCCCAACCGCCATCGAAACAACGTGGTTTTGATTAATATCATAGGCCTACCTGTCTTTGGAAAAATATAGTTTTTTAAATACACCAGTCAAGATCTATTAGATGTTAGGCGACAAATGCACATGCATTCCGTTGAACGAATAGCCTGATAATTTAAGGCGCCAGACATAAAACCAATGTAAACAATAATCTTGTTTTAGTTCAAACATAATTAAACGTTGTATTTCTTACTATTTTAATACATGTATGCCGGTATTATTAATATCAAATGCAGCTTATTTAGGCCCATCTCTCTCCAATTCTCTGTTGATGTGATTTCTGGCAGCCTTAACTATCTGATTCTCTACGGATAAAGGCTTACAATCATATATTTGACCTTAATGTTGGTCTTTTTTAGTGTCACTCGTTAATATATTGACATATATAGGCCTAGCACGACTTTGTTGAAGTTACAGCACTGATAACGACCTCTTTCAACACAATCCTCTAATGCGGCGGAGTGTCTTAAGAGACATCAGTTAGTTGTATACACACTATTGTGCAGGGTTGGAGTGGCTGACATGTTTCCTGTGCACCCTGGACAGCCTTATTTGGCAGTCCGGCACAGCCAAAGTCACGGTGCTGGATAGTCCTTTCACAAACTAAGCAGTCAAATCTATACTTTTTGTTTATAGCCACCTTTTATTTAAAACGTGGGCCATTGCATGTGAAGTCCAACATTATTTTAAGCAGCCTAGGGCTTGGCCTACAAAGCAAGCCAACGTTTACGTTAAAACAGGACGAGGGAAGAAGGCTATAGGCTATATTTATCTAAATAATGAAAGGGGATTATATTTGTTTTCTGCAAATTAAATAGGCCATTTTAATGCGATCGCACGTTCATACGTTTTTATCTGATTTAAGCAAGTCGAAACACCGCGGAGTTCAGAAACGAGGCAAACCAGAGATTAAATAAGACATAGTCTTTATGCAGCTAACACATTCTTCTAGACTTCAGATACGTTGTTGTGTATTGTAATTACATGCTTAGGCCTACATTTTACATTAGGCCTACAAATATGCATTTCACTTTTAGTATTTTAAATTTAAATTAAACTGTCACAAATGGCTATAGGCTCAGTTTAATTGCACATATTCACCGAAAAGAAAAGTGTGGCTTATTTTTCTAAATAAACGCCTTATATTCACTTGCATTTAAGACTAGCAATCCTGATTTCAAACAATTTGCATAGATTTTTTCGTCCGTATTTACGCATAGGCCTACACGGTGGGGTTTTGCGCGCGTTTTAGACTTCTTTAGATAAGTCTTTACCACATAATTTTGACGTATTCTGAGAATCACTCTTTTTAAAGTTTCTTTCAGGAATTCAACGCAGACGGCAAGTGTCCAACCTTCAACTTGACCTTGGCCTCCAGTCGGTTATACGCTATGGTGGGAGTCGCTGGTGAGTTGGTGGCATAAGATAGTTCACATTTGTTTGGCTATTTTCTTGATACAATATGCGGATATATTCAATTGTACTAGGCCCCATTGCGCAATTGATGCTTGCATTATTAATAATTGGCGTAAAATAAAGCTACGCCTTTTTACGGATTTGCGAATTTCTTTGTCCATCTCTCACAACGAACGAACGAGCCAAACGAACGAATTAACCCCTTAAATATAAATCTACACTGACGCAGTACACATAAAATATAGAACTGCAATGATTAAATAGGCCTACACGTCTTTGTAATTGTAAAGTTTCGTTTTTCTATTATGAATACTTATATACGTAATAATTAATAGATTAGGCCAATGCCTACATTGTAACCTTATAGTCAGATCGGTGATATGCCAAAAATAAAAAAGATATGCTGATATTTCATGGTGCAGAATAGGTCATAACCTACTTTATTGAAATGTAGATATGTTAATATATATATATATATATATATATATATATATATATATATATATATATATATATATATATATATACATATATTAGTTATTTAGTTTTAGTATTTACAACTAAAGAACTAGGCTCCATGTTTTAATGCCATCTGTATTGTACTTTTGATCAACTTAAAATATATTGTATTATGACTCCAATATGTTAAATGTTTCTTAGTATTTATGTTTAAAAATGAATGAAACTACATGAAACATAGCTTACTGTGCTGTCTACCAACTGAAATATCCAGCTTGATCTGCATGATCTGCGGTCTCTACGTGTTTTCTCTCTTTTGCATATCACGTGCTTGGCCCTGGCCAATAACCTTGCGATCTTAAGGTACCCAGACGAGTTGGTATCGGTTACTCTCACCGATTCCGTATCTCTGTTCAGTCGAGGGGATTTTGAAAAAGAACTGGGCGTTTAGATGTAGAGCATGCTATGACCGCATCATTACTTCTTCATTCTCGCTGGATTGACCCGGTGATGTTCCTCTACGACAACGGCATTGATGAAAGAAGTAAAAACATGGATGGATTTGCAGGAGGCAATTTTGCTGCAAACCAGTGTAGGAATTTGTTAGCGCATCCGACCTCGCTGGCTCCGAGCACCACCTACACTTCGAGTGAGGTGCCAGCTTCTGGCATCGGGGAGCCTGTCAAACAATGCAGCCCCTGTTCTGCTACTCAAAGTTCACCCAATGCATCTCTGCCCTATGGATATTTTGGCAACGGTTACTACCCGTGTAGGATGTCCCACAGCGGCGTAAAGACCTGTGCGCAGCCCTCCGGCTATGGGGATAAATACATGGATACATCCATCTCTGGCGAGGAGTTTCCGTCGAGGGGAAAAGAATATGCCTTCTACCAAGGCTACTCCTCTGGACCATACCAGGCCAGCTATCTGGATGTCCCTGTCGTACCTGCTCTGAGCGCGCCTTCTGAGCCCAGGCATCATGAGTCTCTGTTGCCGATGGAGCCCTATCAGCCGTGGGCCATCGCCAACAGTTGGAACGGCCAGGTTTACTGCGCCAAGGACCAACCACAGTCCAATGCTTTATGGAAGTCCTCTTTACAAGGTGGGCTATTGTACCTTAACCGATAGCAGTGTATGAATGTCGAAAAGTGGGTTTTAACATGCTGGCATGTATATGAATATTTCTAATGGCGATGAATTTACTAACTAAGTGGCCTTTAATGCGATAAGAGATTTGTTCTCAGTTAAATATAGCCCAGGGAGATTTAGTGAATACATATATGTATGTATATGCGTTGAAATATGAAACGTGGGCCCATCACACAAATATATGAATGTTTTTTTTTTAAACCAGGCAACTGAAGTCTGTTTCTTTGCAGACACTTTATCCGGAGGGGATGTTAATTCTATTCGCCGTGGGAGGAAGAAACGCGTGCCATACACCAAGGTGCAACTCAAGGAACTGGAAAGGGAGTATGCCACCAATAAATTCATCACAAAGGATAAAAGAAGAAGGATATCGGCCCAAACAAATTTGTCAGAGAGACAAGTGACAATATGGTTTCAGAACAGGCGCGTCAAAGAAAAGAAAGTTGTCAACAAATTCAAGACTACCAGTTAGCTTTGGATATAATCCTAGAGAATAAGAATTTGACGCTCTGCCCCCCCCCCCCCCCCCCCCCCCCCCCCCCCAATGAACTCTAAAAAGTTATAATTTATTACTTAATGAACTGTATCTGTGTGACTAAACGGGTTCTGCCGGATATGCCTTTATGGGCTACCTTTTCCCAACCTTGTTGTTTCACTGGAAACATTCGATTTAGACTCCAGATAATCGGAAATGATTTGCAACAGTCTAACAAATGCGATCTGAGAGAAACGTGGATATCCCCATTTGTTTTATATATATATATATTTTTTATATATATATGTATATATATATAGGCCTACGTTTCTTTCGGATAATGCCTCTCGGTTAATCCGCGTGTCTCTTATTCAACTAGACCTAGTTATTTGGAATTGCTGTCAATCTAATTTGCCTAACAACTCTATTTGTTGTTCACAATGAACGATGAGAACAAAAATGTAGCTTGAACAAAAAAAATCATCATTAACCTGTAGGCTATTACCGATAATTCAATTAACGTAATGTGCAAACTCTGGATTGGCACAAAATATATTCCAACGATACCGACTAGAACCATATTATATCTTGTTGAAGTTTCGACGCAGCATATTACAATTTATGACCCCCCCCCCCCCCCCCCCCCCCCCCCCCAGTCATTGCTATTTTACAAAATACCTATTTAAACATGTACATACTTTCTGACTGTAACGTATATACATTTTGCATTTTCAACTGCAATAGCAGAATATGTCCTAATAAATATTTGAAAGCCGTGATATTCATTTTTTGGTTTGTTTACCTTTGAATTGGGAGATGAGTAGCAAAAATGTATTTGACTGCATTCCAGTCAGAATGATAGCCTACTCAACTTTTTAACACGTAGGAAAATAATATTTGATTCACCTTATTTTCCTTAGTTCTGTTGGCAAATTTCTGGGAGGATTCACATGCAGTCTCACGACTTCATTTTAAGTTTATGTTGCCATCTAGTGTCGAAACTGTGCTAGTACATGGTGTGTCGCTAGGCCTCGCTGTTCAGGTCTAGGACGCCTGTCCTAGACGTGTATAGTCAATTCTTACACAATACATTGATTTTGAATACTGCTAAATTGATTTCATGCATGAATTGTATCTTGCGTGCATTTACTTTCTACCAATTCAACGTAGGCCTATCACATAGGCCCCTTAAAAGCTCAGCGACGTCATGTGTTGTATAAATATAAATTAATATTCAATTATTACGATTGTGGAATTGTTTCATTCTAACAGTAATTCAGCAATTGTCTCTAAAAGTTTAAAGAATTGCAAAGACGCTGACCTGTGTTTATACTTGTCAGCATGTGTGTGTGTGTGCCCGCGCGTGTGTGTGTGCGTGCGTGTGTGTATGTGTGCGTAATCAATTATGCTCCAACCTGAACGTTCTTTGGCATTATGTGAAATAATAATAAATCATAGACAATTCATAAAATCTTTTGGATATAATATTAAATCACATACATTTATAGCTTTTTTGTCGTCTTGGGAAATACTGTAATAATTTGGTGTTACAATTCAGAAGCAATAAACTGTAATGGGGACTTGCCCGACTAGGAGATGTGCCATATTTTCTGTAATAAATGCATGTTTGGTGATACAAGATAATTCAGTAAGGCACCCCTATTTGTGTATGATCATCAACGATGTCACTCAATATAGGCCAACTGGGGTGAAATGCTAAAACGGGAGATCTAACAAGTATCCTACGAAACCAATAGAGCAGTATAATTATTAATGCACCATAACATTGTTGTCTTCAAAAAAGAGCCAAATATAACTACAAACGCCAACGAAAACCAACGCAGCACTTTTGCAGGCAGCGTAGCCATATAGGCTATATGAAATGAAATGATGTGGTTACAAATGTTTGTTTATTTGAGCTATGGAAAAAATATAGGTGGAATGTTTATGAATGGCTATACTACTTTCCCAACAACAACAACGTTCATGCCTTCCAAAACAGACAGCATTGGCCTGGGGTAGGGAAAACAAAATGAATATATTACAGCTCTATTAGAAAGAAGGATCCTGAATTTGAATTGTCATCTATTTTCCTATTGTAATTTCCATTTATAATATTTATATTTTAAGCCCAGTTTATGTTTTTTTCTCCGTTGTTTAATGTCGTCTTTTGTATAAAAATCCAGCTACAACGAAACATGTTGTATTTAGGCCTATATGGGCTACTTCACGCCAATGAAGAGGTGGGAGGTAGAGCTACTTAATTATTGCATCTTGTTTTCAAATGTTGATATCTCTGTATAATATGTCCATATTGTTTTGATGATGTTTTCTTGTATTCAATAGGTTATTATTTGTGATATTTCTCAACAGAAAGAAAAAATAGAACAAGGGTTAGATATTTATCTTAAATATTTAGTTATACGAATGGGAAAACAGAGCACGGTAGATTGACGGGAAGCGCGCGAGGGACAGAGTGATGTGAAAGATAACCTGAATGGGCAGTACAATACATAAAGAAGGGTTTTAGAAATTTATTTTTTTTAAGAAACGTTTTAGTGGATCACGGTGGGTTTAGGAAGTTGTTGATGATTGTGTAAAGGTCCAAGCCTGGTGTAATCTACTGTTGCAGACCTAGTATACTATGGAGTTGGCAATAGGTGGTGGGGCCTATTGCTAGAACCTATTTTTGGAAAAGATGAGCAGTAACCCGCCAGAGTTAGGACAATTGATATGCCCAAAGATTGAGTATATTCCGTAGACTCGATGTGTACCTGTACATTATTGTGGCAACCCCATAATCGTTGCCCTCCAAATCATTACATTTAGGGTTTCTGATGTTGTTTTTCAATAAAATAACCTATGTTCACAACAAATGTGCCTATATGCAATGCGGATAGGCTTATTTTGTATGAACAAATAGGTTATTTGCTATTCCTGCAAATTTATAGTCTTGTCAATTCTGGTCCAATCTGGAAAGACACATCTGACAATTGTGTGTACCTTAATTCGCCCCCATTGGTGTTAATGTCAGCCAAGGTACTAGTATATAAAATAGCCCAATAGTAGGCCTCTGAAATAGGCTACTCTTTGTGTTAGTTCCTATGCATTAATTCCTATGCGTTAGTCACTTATTATTGTAGGGTTGTTTACCTCATTGCATCGGGGAAGGTAACATATAAATTGACAATTCTCTTTTTTTTTCAACAAATGATAACCAAATTTATAAAAAAATAAATAAGTTAATTTACAAACGAGTTGGTTATTTAAGAAAAGCAACAATTGTCTGACCGTAATTCACTGCACTTAAATGGGCCCATTGGTCTACAGCCATGACGACCAAGTAGGCTGGGCGTTCTCTGGTTTCCATGACCTTCTCAAATGGTCCAAGGTCTAGAGCCTGCCCCTTCGTGGTCGTCAGGACACTCACAGCCAACTGTAAAAGAGTCGGCCAAGCCGGTATTTTTGTGAAGTCGCTCTCTATTGCCGTATTGACACTAATATTTTCGCAGAAGTAAACAGGGCACTGTGGTTAAACTTGTAGATCAGCATCTATTCATCTTGCAAAATGCTTTTAAAGTATCGGAGATGCAGGAGTAAATTGTGCACATAGTCGAAGAAAAGGTTTCAGTTACATTATTTTAGATTTAAGAATATATCATAGGGTTCATAGGTCTACTAGATAGAAAACAATGCGTTGTATTTCTTAATAGTATACTTTTGTTCAAGCTTTATTATTTATAAAACATTAGAACACACAAAGACAGATAGCAAAGAATAACATAAATGTATTTGAAGTAGGATTTGCCTAATAAAACTGTGCTGCGTACGTAGACATATTTACATTGAGACAAACACAATGAGTTGGGCCTTTAATCCGATGCAAATAAAAAATATATTTAAAAAAGTCGGATTAAATGTTATTTTATCCATCTAAAACAATTGCTTTCATGACCAAGAAGCTGTTCGTCATTGTTTTCCCTCTCCAATCCTTTCCATAAATTATCATTGTAAAACCGTGTACTCTCATATAACATCATTTGAGGCGTATCTGTCATTTTCAACTCGTGGTCACATGTTCCCTCGGCCTCAGGAATGGATAGAGATGGATCCCGACGTCAGCCTACACGCGTAAGAATTTCTGCTCCACTGATCTGCCTCAAAGTGACTGAGCCTCCTCGCCACAGAGGAACTATGCGGGGATTGTTATAGCCACGGCGTACATCACAATATGGATTTTGAGGAACGGCTCTCTGGGTCTAATATGTATTTGCCCAGCTGCACGTATTACGTATCCGGAACCGACTTCTCAAGCCTCCCTCATTATTTAACACAGAATCAATCTACTTGTCCCATTACATATTCTTACCAATCGTCATCTCTGCCACAGGTCCCGTCCGTAAGAGATGTAGCTTTCAGGGATTATGGAATTGATACGTCCAGTAAATGGCACCACATGGGAAGCCTATCATCTCATTGCTACACTGAGGACTTCGTGCACAGAGACGGGCTTGCAAGCCACACTTCACTGGGAGATATATTCGTGAAAAACAACCCTAGCTCAAATCCACCGCCAAGCTTCTATCGCAGTGTTGGTAGAAACGGAGTATTACCACAAGCATTTGATCAGTTTTTGGACAGCGCCTACGGTAATGGGGAAAATACCCCAACAGATCATTCCGAAGACACTAAACTAACTACGGCCTCAGCACCTGGCTCAGACACATGTCGCGATACGGGGGAGAGGAGCCGAGACGAGGAGAGCTACAGTCCCAAGTCGTCCTCCGGCAACAATGAGGGAAAATACAGTAAGAGCAGCAGTAAGTAGTCTGTAGACACCGATTCTCACGTGAGAAAGAAAATATGGCGCGCTGCTCTTAAACGTTTTATATGCTGTTTTATAAGCACACAAGGTTTATGGAGGGCCATCCGATTTACTCTTAACTTTCTTATAAACGACAAGATCACGTGCTTGGGATTGAAATTGGCCGTGAAGACATGCATAGTCATTTGTGTCTATCGTTTAAGAATTACGAAAGTGTCACTACTTCTTTACAGCATGAGCTTCTTTGGTACAATATACAGCGGGTCTATTTTAATTGACGTCACTCGTTTATAACCATTTATGAGTATAGCAGTTTAATCCAGTGCGGAAAATTTGATCATTTCTTGCTGACCCTGTTTATATATATATTCATACATCCATAGCCTATATTATTATTATTAATAGTATTGTTATTAATAATAATAATAATTATTATTATTATTATTATTTATTATGAGACCAATACAATACCATAGGAGGCAGTCAAATATAAATAATCATATCATGGGTAATTATTTTTTTCATTCTGGAAACCAACATGTTGAATTTGTGGCGACAAATATAAGCAAGAATAATTATTTTGAACTATGGTTCAGACAGGTTTTCAGATTTAGAAATAGCATATAGGTTACAAATGATAATAATTGTATCACTGCAAACAACAAACGTATGGGTTTTGGGCGATTACTGTTTTACGGCTACATACACATGTTGACCTTCTAAGATTATGTTGATACATTATACATATTCAGACATAATACTTAACATTTCATCTTTGTTTTTCCCCTGGGTTTTCTGTTGTAGGTGGGCCGAGAACGCGCAAGAAGAGATGCCCGTATTCAAAGTATCAAATCAGGGAACTTGAAAGGGAGTTTTTTTTCAGCGTGTACATCAACAAAGAAAAACGCATTCAACTGTCAAGGATGTTGAATCTCACAGACCGCCAAGTGAAAATCTGGTTTCAAAACAGGAGAATGAAAGAGAAGAAACTGAATAGAGATCGTTTACAGTACTACACCCCTATGCTATAAAACTGAACAAAGACTGCCGTTGGCATGCGTTTTATCTCCATGCAGCTATCTCCTTTGCCCCATATTATCTAGGGCTGAGATATTTCTCAATAATATGTGTTTCTATTATTATTATTATTATTATTATTATTACATCAGCATTAGCATCATTTACTGTTGACACATTATTGTTTGATAAAGCAGAAACTACATTAGTGTAAAGAAAAATCCAGACAAATGATATTTTAATGAACCGTTGGTACTGAAAAGGTTAATTTGGATGCAGGTTCTTGCACAGCACAAACAAAGTTCAGTTATATGATTTGTGAAAGGCGGCCTGATGTAGGCTAAAGTTTAATTTGTAATAATCAAGAATGGCCACTGCAATATAAATCAGGGTTTTATAAATTATACAACAACATGTGCTTTATTGTTTTAATACGTTTTTGTGTGTGAAAATATCACTCCCAATGTCTTAAAAATGATAGAATGTTTGTTCAAACTAATACACACGTTTGCGACGTTGTTGTTGCTGATTAGATGCATAGGCCTGGGCATATTGAAAACATTTAGATGATTTAGATATCTTTATATATATTTTAGTTATCAACTATGGTATTATGTGACACCAACTCACACATCAAACGTATGCCTATTTATAAATGTTGTATTACAGACATTGGATTATATGTAAGATTGCCAGTTAAAGGGCAACAAAGAACAATCCTTGCAGGTGAAACGTTATACTGGGTTCAGTTTTTATATGACGGCACGTGAATCGGATCACATTTATGATATATCGGCTTTTTTGCCTTCATTTCTGATGACTTGAAATTTGATCAAGCTTGTTTTTTATTTTGTAGCTATCCATTACAAAGGATCAGATTATGTTTATTCACAAGGCATAGCGGGAAGGCTAGTATAAACACTTGAAACCCCACTATATACATATTACAACTATTCCAATGGAATAAAATGCCATTACATCAACTAAACATTTAAACGTGAAAGCCAACCCGCTTATTTTTAGTATAGGCCTACTTCTAAAATATTTGACCCATGGATATTGGCTTTGCCTACTCTTTCTATAACTAAATTGATGTTCCAACCGGTTGCCTTTTATCAATTTGTATACGACAAATGAATGCACTGCTTGCATGTATTAATACACTAGTAGCAGTGAAAGGAAAGACCATCAGTAAAAAGGCCTGTGATGCTCTTACAGCACGCATCCTTTAAGGCTTTGATTGCGTTACATCCTCCCAGTTGCTCCAGCAACTTGGCCATAAAACGTGCATTCGTCTGGAGCATTTGGAGTGAAGTGCAATAAACTGTCTGAGACCAAGGTTATTAACTGTGACTAGGGGCTGAAAACAACGACTGGGAGCACTGAAAGCTTGTGTTCACGGACCTTCCAGCGTCATTTGTTTCAGCGTCTTACCGCGGATGGAGTATTCAGCATGCAGTGAGCCCCGTGTTATCTTTGTCCACTGGGTGGCGCTACTTTGATCAATGTCATTGCCGTGAATTGAGACTTTTAAGAACTGTCCAGCGAAATCCAAAAAGGCTACCTGATGTAGATTTTAATTATGAAGGTAAGCAGGAAGTATAATGTATTAACGTTTCGTTGTGCATAATTGCAATTTTCGTCCGTAATAGTGTGTGTGTGTGTGTGTGTGTGTGTGTGTGTGTGTGTGTGCGCGCGTGTGCGTGTGTCTGCGTTTGAGTGTGTGCGTGTGCGCGCGCGCGCGCGCGTGTGTGTGTGTGTTTTGCTTAGTTACTTTCTGACAAATAAACAACGTAAACACAACAGTAGCTTCTGGGACTACCTTAAGGGCGAGTTGACTATGGTTCCCTTAATTATTATTTGGCTTGATTGGGCCCGGTTGGAGTAGACCGATAAGTGTGGCATTGAAATGGCGGTAATGGTATTTTTGATTGTGCATTTGTGATGAAAATGGGACAAAGCAGATCATTTGATTGTATTTTTCTCATGTAGTAATATCTCATGTAGCCTGCAATTTGGAGTAGGCCTTGGCCTACGGCATCGAGTTGCAATTTACATTATATTAAAGTATTTAAATATAGGGCCATTTAAAAAAGCCTCAATTTCTAAATAACAATGTATATAATGGTCTGTAGTGTAGGCTTGTATTTAAATGTATGTATTTAAAGCAACAACAAAAAAACTAGACACATGCAGCCTTGGATATTAAGCCCAGACGTACGCGTACATTTCTATGGCTGAACACAGCGAGTGTTGAAAAAAACCTTTAATTGCACCAACGATATAGCTAGGTTGGTATGCCCTTTTCGTTTGTAATTCGGCGTGTTTACTTCAAGCCAATTTCTACTCAACATTTTCTCTAATCCTCTTATGCATTTAAGATTTCAACGCAGCTAAAAAGCAAAACATAATAAAACAGAGTTGAATGCTAAGACACAAGCATCATCATACTTAGATAAGAGAGCTAGATAGATGGATAGAACGATAGATAGAACGATAGAACGACAGACAGACAGACAGACAGACAGACAGACAGACAGACAGACAGACAGATAAACAGATTGACTGACAGACAGATAGATAGCTAGATAGATAGCTAGATAGATAGCTAGATAGATAGATAGATAGATAGATAGATAGATAGATAGATAGATAGATAGATAGATAGATAGATAGATAGATAGATTGATAGATAGATTGATAGATTGATAGATAGATAGATAGATAGATAGATAGATAGATAGATAGATAGATAGATAGATAGATAGATAGATATAGATAGATGGATCGAGAGATCATTAGATCATTGTCTTCTTTTACATGGTATTTATTATTTGCAGCAATTTACAACTTACATTTACGACAATACTAATCGCTCCGGCCTACGGCTATTTGCCGTAAGCCTATATTGTGTCCTGCAACGTTAATGGCACAGCTAACGCATTGTTTATAGGCTGTGCAGAAAATAATAGCCTGCCATCGCAATGATTCTAAAACGAAATAGTTAAAATCGTAATATTGATAATATACTCAGACCAGCAGTGAAACTGCAACATCTCTTGATGATTTTGAAAACATTAAGCCTATTATAATGGTCTTCATATTAGCCCACACTTTATTTGCTGACAAGTGTAACATTCCCATAGGTAATCGAAGGTTCTTGTACCAATTGAAACTCTCTCTAGGGACCCCAAGAGCCCTTAATGCCAGAGTTAGGCAATCGTTCGCTGTAAAGGTAAACATTGTGCACAACAATCATGTGTGAACCGACTTGTTGCTGCCACATGACTTCTGACGAACAGAGAAACACTACGTTTATCCCTTAAATTATTTACATTTCGAGATATTGATGCTCAACTTTCCACAAATTTGTCTTTAAGCATGGGCTACAACTCTGACACAGTCCAACTAGGTGCTTGGCATGGGAGGAGTCTGTCGTCATCTGGAGTTTTAATTGGCTGTAGGCTAAAGTGAGAAGCACGAGTATCTCTAATTATATTCACCATGTTTTGCACAAGAAATGTCAGCCAGAAAGGGCTATCTTCATCCACCGCCAAATTACTCTACAACAATGACATGCCCAAACAACCAAGCTGGAAATTCATTTTTTGTGGACTCTCTAATCAACGTAAGAGGCGACGGTGCGGCACCGTACTACCAAGGTAGCGGGGTGTATTTGCCGCCAGCGTCGGAGTATTCCTATGGACTTGCCACCGGCTCTTGTTTTCCGGGTATCGCTAAACGCAATGAACCAGGTTCTCAAACAACGACACATTCGTGTGGTCCATATATTCAAGGAATGGAAGCGTGGCTCGAGACGTCCAGATCTTGTGGCGCTGAGCCGCCCAGAAGCCACAATCCGACTCACTGTTCATTTGCTCGACTCTCTCCAACGATAAAAGAGGAAAACTCGTATTGCGTTTATGAATCTGAGAAGTGTCCTAAAGGAGCAGCGGCAGATGACGTATCCCTCACAAGGATAGCGTCTGGACCATGCCCCGTTACTAATAGCACTGTGCCGGTCCCCGGGTATTTTCGCCTCTCTCAAACGTACACATCTCCAAAGTTGTATCACGACGATCAGCCAAATTTTACTTTGCAACGACATGCCCGCTTCGATGCTTCACAAGCAACCGACCATTCGGACGAATCTGTCCCTGCAAAAGCACGGGAGAGCGAAGAGGCGCCAGCATCTAAACCATGCGCCCCTGCTAGAGACCCCGAAAGCCGCCTATCCCCGGAAAGCCGCTCCTCCCCTGAACCCACAGAGACCTGTACAGAAAGCACAGAAAATACCAGCAAAGGTGAACAGTCCACAGATTGTAGATTGGTTTTAATCTGATGCACAGGTGTTTGAGAATGGTCCAGTTTAAGGCTGTTCTGCACCGCTACTAAAGAATATTCGGTAACACCCACGAATGCATTTCGTTAAGCCTATGTTACCGCAGTGTCGTTTTTGGAGAAGCACTCGGTGTTTATCGACAGTGTCAGTCAAGAATAGTAACACCTGTCCAGAAGCTATATCTCTGATATCTCAGTCAAAGCCATGATATTGTCTGGGTTAAACGTTCAATGTTTTAATTAATGGGCTCAATCCTAGCCCAGTGTCGCCCTATTCTGGTCATCTAAACCTCCATCGTCGACACTTGAGTGGGACGATTGGTTCTTCCATGTATATATAAGGATTTGGACAGGCCTTCGGAATTGAAATCTTTGCATTGTTGTTGAAGTGCATGATGTTTAATGTCTCTGTTTTTATTTTCTTTGTAGGAGATGGGACGATTGGAAACACAGCCAATTGGCTGACAGCTAAAAGTGGCCGAAAGAAGCGTTGCCCCTATACCAAGCACCAAACTTTGGAGCTCGAGAAAGAATTTCTCTTTAACATGTATTTGACTCGAGAGCGACGCCTTGAAATCAGCCGCAGTGTACACCTTACTGACAGGCAAGTCAAAATTTGGTTCCAAAACAGGAGGATGAAACTAAAGAAAATGAGCCGGGAAAATAGAATCAGAGAGCTCTCAAACAACTACAATTTTTCGTGAGAGTGTGATATATTTTGCACCCTCCTCCATCAACGAATGGGTAGATATCTTCAGCTGTGGGAATGTTCATTTGGAATTAGGACCCGATAAGTTATTTATTATTGTTCGGTATTTCCACCTTATTTTATTTGTGGTGGTTATGTAGTATTTATAAACGGATAACGTTCCAATGTTAATCCACAATGTGAACTATTCCCTGTGGTATATTTCAGAGTTTAAGGCTTGTTTTGTATAGTATGCCTATGAAACCCCCTCTGAATTTGCATGTCGGAGTAGGTAATTCCTGGTAATTTGTTTTAATGTTTTACAACCACGGGTCTGTCCTTAGACTACTGATGAACCCGAGAGTTCTAATACATTTTGCTGGTCAAACTAATAAAATAATCCCCTGGAGTTGTGGACGTCTGACTGTTTACATGTTACAATTCATTTGTTTATTATAATAAGTGGATGTGCTGCAAAACTCTACTTTGTGAAAAGGTTTTACAAGTGGACAAATATGCGTCTGTTTGTTTTGTTTTTTCAGAGTTTCGTTTTAGTTCGGCGCTAGGGAGACAGACGAGCTGCGTGGCGGCTGTAATTATCTCTGTGCTCTTTAATACAACCATACAAGTGTTTAAAACAAACATTTCACACTAGATGTAAGCCTACGTGAAATGGTTTCAAAATGGAAACATTGTAGCATCTTTATTTGCAGCGGGGGTATTGAGGGCCAGTATACCTAGAGTTGTAATTGTATGAGAATTGAAGCGGATAAAAAATGAGTATTGGTTCCTGCTGAATTTCCCTCAAAGATGTTTAGAGACGATACAAATATGCTGGTTCAACTGAAGTAAGTGTGACAGGAAATATTTTTGGACCTGTCTAAATGTTAATAGCAAATATTAATTTGGCATACTATAGAAAATAGGTCAAATGTCCACATTTAAAGATATAACTATTACATTGTTAATTATGTATTTACATTGAAGGGAAAGTGGGCTGTTGAGTGGTTTAGGTAGTCTCATGTTGTTGGGCTATTTTTGTTTCTCCCACAACACAAAACTGCCTTGATTACCACAGTAAAACTCGTCGCACGATGAAAACCTAAAATGCATCGCATTTTCTCAATTCCTACTGCACTAATGAAAACAAAGTCCAAGCTAACTTACAGTGGATGTGCTCAAGAAAATCTCCGGACATTATTGTCATGCATCTGCCAGTGATATCGCCTACATTCCTGTCTATAGAAACAATGCAATAATTATATATATAAAAAAGAATGTGTTTAATGTGTCTATATGTCTATCTATTCTTTAAATTGATCGATAACTATGCGGTCATCACAATATCCACGACAGGCACACGGCATACATTGTAAAATGTACAGGATAAGGTGGGTATGTTCAAGATTGGAGATGGGACAGACAAGGCCTCGGTTATGATCATTGCAGTCTGGCCAACGCCGCGTGCGCCAAAGCGTTCCCATGCACGTCTTTTGAAATCCCGGATGCGTCCGCTTGCTGCAGAGAATGGACACAAAGGATGGGCTTTATTGGTGTTATTAAGCTAAGACAGCTAGGTTGTAACCCAAAAGAAAAACAGCCAAATTGCCCATGATAAAAACGAACTGTTATAGCACCCAAATAACTTTCCGTTTTGGATTGCCTTAAGAGTAGACCTAGACCTAGGCTATTGCAGACACCCTAATGTCCATCTTTTGGTCCACACATTGAATATGTGCACAAAGATTTACAACAACATTGCTACTAAGGAATCCTTTAACCTTTCTCAACTTTTGAAAACCTTGCCCAACAAATTTACCATCTGCGACAGTTGAGTAGTTCAGTAAAAAAATCATATACTATTGACTTATAGGCTATTATCACCTGGCCTTTACCAAATCAGATCGACTACATTTTATTGCTTGTTTTGAGTGAAGAACTGTCTGTTAAATAGCATACATTTGCAAATTAACCTATTAAAATCGATGTAGGCCTATCTCTAATATCTAATAGTTCAATACCTATAATTTCACGCCGTTAAAATCCATATGTACAATGTTACAACACAGAGAGGATATTGACGCAAATTATACCGTTCATTGCTTATAAAACGAAGTATCCTTCCAATAAAGGCGTATGGTTTTGCTATTTAAATATGATAGGGGAAAGGGTGGCCGTTTAGTTCAGCAGCAGGCTGATTTATTATTTCTTGTTGTGTCCCACGGTCACGTGTCTCGGGCGCCCTATCCAGTCTATGGCAAGGTTCATTTTACTGGACGTCTTGGGCTCCTGCAAAGAAGCAGGTTACAATGAGGCAGCTTTTTAAAATATTGTAAGGGTTTGAAACGTTGTCGTGTTGTCATGTCGACATTGGGTACGAGCTATTATGTTGACTCGCGTATTCAACCCGAACAGGAGGATATTGCACCGATGTACTCGTCTGTTGTCGGGGTAGAACAGGCGGGACAGACAATGCTCAGTGAATATGGCGGACAAGAAACCTTTCCTTTCCAGGCGAAATCTTCAATTTTTGGAGGATCGTGGAATCCTATCTCGACACACCCTTCAACCACGACAAATCCAACATATATGCATCATCATTACACAACAGGGGAAACCGATGGCATGTTTGCGCGCACTTGGGCTTTGGATCCAGTTTCTGCTTCTATGTGTTTAAATGGTTTACCATCTACAACCATGCAGTATGATATCAAACCCGAGCCTTTATTTGGCAGTGGTGATTGCACGACTTTGGAGACCCGCACAACTCGTATGTCGAATACTGGAAAGGCGACGTCCATCACGGAGATCGCCAGCGATCCTTCTCCTCAGAAGCCAGTCGAAGAAAGCACGTCAGCAGAAGAAAGAAAGATAGTAACGGACGCAAGTAAATTATATGTGTTTTTATTGTAAATGTTTAATCCACACATTTCGAATCATTCTAACGTTACATAAATGCGACTGTGCAGTCGTATCTGTTATCATGGTGGTAGCCACGGTTACGCACAAAATGCATTTTTTGCAATCCACCCGCAAAGCTATAGGTATACACTACAAGGCCGCCCGACGCTCACAATGATGTCTATCACTTCTCTACTCCCGGTGACCTGGCTTATGGTCTATTTCTTCAAACAATGTCTTTCACATTTAAGAAAGAAAATGTTAACCAATCCCTTTATTTTGTAGTAGATTTGGCATGAAAAAAATGCATATAGTAAAATAGATATGTAAATGTAAATGTAAATAGATATGTTATTTGTAGGTTAATAAAAACGCTGAAAGCTTGTCTCTTTGGTGTGACCCTCTATTCTAGACGACCCATCATCAAACTGGCTTCACGCGAAATCCACGAGGAAAAAACGGTGTCCATATACGAAACATCAAATTCTGGAATTGGAAAAGGAATTTCTGTTTAACATGTACCTCCCACGGGATCGTAGATATGAAGTTGCAAGACAGTTGAATTTGACCGAGAGACAGGTCAAAATCTGGTTTCAGAATCGCAGGATGAAGATGAAGAAAGGCAGCAAAGACCAGCGGAGAGACAATTAAATATACCGCAATTAAATAGGCCTGTTGTGAATCATCTGGAGTTGGGGATTACAAAGGAGTAACATTACTATTTAATTTCCTTGAAATTGTAAATGTTGTTGAAACGTCTGTGCGGTTTTGAAATAGGCTTACCTAAATAGTTTATATGGTGTTTAATGTTTGATATTATTAGAGGTTATTGGACCTCAAGATGTAGATGTGTTGAAACTAAGTGGTCAATTTTAATAATTATTTCCTGCATGAAAATTAGCCTATAGCATACGTTCAATTGTTTGTGATGTTATTGCATTGAAAATATGAATGTATTTTAACTAAGTACTAATTTATTATTGCATTCCCAATTCTTAATTTTTTATTTCAAGTTTATTTGCATTTGTAAAAAATAGAACAACACTGTGCACACTTAAAATACCTCGTCGTAAAGTCTTACCAATAAATAAAACAGTTTGTATGACTCCCGAAATCTGTACAAACTATTTATTATAGGCTACTGATATTTTTTATATCTCTAATAGAAAACCACTACAATTAGAATCATGACATTACGATATGACTTGAATGAACAAAACATATACAAAATAATCTTACTATATGATCTATGACAACACAAATGTTGGCCTAAATCTAACCGTTTGACTAATTGCTTTCTTTATACAGACCCATTTTATAGTATACTATACTATAAAGAATAGTATAGTATAGTATAGTATAGTATAGTATAGTATAGTATAGTATAGTATAGTATAGTATAGTATAGTATAGTATAGTATAGTCTAATGAGGGACATAATTAATCAAACAAGCAAATACATAGTACATGAGTTACAAATAGATAATGTTGGCATCAAACCACATTGGGTGTGTGGTTTAATATGTGACCTTGGGCTGCGTCAGTGATGAGTGTTTATTCTGTGAAACATTTATTAGGGATTTGATATCCTCGACGGCCATATTGCACATAATCGTTTTCACTAGATAGTATACAGCACTCAATAAAACAACATAACATTTTCAGTAAAGTTGGATACACAGGGGAGTTCAGGGTATTAATCAGCACCTATACTTGAATTTCCATGCTTTTCCTTCCTGCAGGGTGTTTTTGCATGGCAGTTCTCAATCGTAAACACAACAATTTGCTGCCTAACGGCCAGGCCAGACCATTTAAGGCCTCGGCAAGGGTAGATTGGATTCCATAATGCCTTAAACCACAATCACAGCTTTATAACGTGTGAAGATGGTAAAGCGCGTGAAGACACTGGAGGGTGCTGGCTGAAGTATAGCTGCCTTACTAATACGGCCTGGGTAATTGCTGTATAGGCAGAGAAAAGCTGTAGGTTCAGAAAGAGAGATAGGGCGGCAGATGGGTCTGTCTCGGAAGGTCTAAATCCAGGAAGCACCATAAAACTCGATAGGCATGTCATGCTGTCTGGGTTCTTTTTCTTTTAATTACTTTACAACAGTTCACCAGCAATTACTCTGACGCCGTGCTCAGACTGAGCCAAAGACTTCCTCCCAATACAACGTCAACAAGAACCCGAAGTAGCCTAAATCATTTTAAAGGAAGACGATTTTATTCACAGTGAATTATTACAAAAGAATAATTACTAATAGTACTTATAATAGTATCTCTAAGTTATAACACTACTACAACTGCTACTAATCTACGATTAACAATAATAAGCATAATTAGGTCTAATCAGATAATTCGTTTAGAATTACTAATTAATTCGTTATAAATTTGGTATAATTTTTGTGAGTTATTGAGAAAATTCTGGATCCATCTCAATACATTATACATCTTTGTTAGTGGTTGGGGTTTATGTGGTTGCAACTTTAAATGTAGGTGTCATGTTGTTATTCTGATTTAACCAGTAGATGGAGGCAGTGTGTCACCCGAGAAACAAAGCGTTAATTTTCTGTTAACAGGCTGCCGGCTTGGGGTGTCGTACACCTAGTGTTGTTTCCAAACATTGACTATGGTATATGAACCACATTTTGTATTGTTAACTTAAAATAACCAAAGCAGAAATACTGTTTTGAATAATAAGTAGTAGGGAGAAAGACTTTATTAATGCCTAAAGGGAAATTCTTGTGTTACAGCCACAAATAAAAACAGTTTTGAATAAGAGTAAGAAAAACTACTATATATATATATATATATACACACAATACATCTCACAACAAACAACAAACAAAAACATGTTTGTTGTTTTGTATATATGTATATATATATATACACATATCTATATCTATATATATATATGTGTATATATGTATGTATGTATGTAGACAGTCATATTTTTAGTTTTTTCTATTCTTTCGGAGATATACAGATACACAGATAGATATATAGATAGATAGGTAGAAAGAGAAAGATAGAGAGAGACAGAGAGAGAGAGAGATTGACATAATACTGCCTGATCCGATTGTTCCTGCTTTGATTTAAATATGCCTCTTCGTGCATCACATTTTGCCGGAGGAGGGAGCAATTATATTCAGTGCTTTCACGTAAAAAATAATACATGTATACTCTGAATCTGTTTCCCTATTCACTGACAATACACTAAACTCTGATAATTCCTGAGCATAACAAGTGGCAGTCACCGTTATCCTTGCTATGCAAAAAATCTGATATCAAATCAACGTTGATACAACGTTAAAACATGTACTTAAAGGTGCATTGTGTAGGATTAAGTGGCATCTAGCAGTGAGGTTGAAAATTGCAACTAACTGACAACCACCCCATTCTGGGCTACTTTTGAAACATGGCAACATTGCAGGCTCCGTGGAAGCTCGCAATGTTGGACAACAATTCTTATTTTCGTGGGATTATGCTCTATATTATTATACATATTATTATACACATATAATTAAAACATATATATTAATATGATTTTCAAGTTTTGCCAAGTTCGTTCTGCTAGATGTCACTAAATTCTACACACTACACATTTAACATTGATATATAAAGTATGCTAAGCATATAAACATAGATACAATATTAATAACTAAAATGTATACTATGTAATGCAAGGCTTATACCAACATTGATACAATGTTAAAATGTACCAACATCGACATCAAATGTATAGGCCTACTAGCATTGATACAATGTTAAAATGTGTAGCATTGATACAATGTATGTATATCAACATTGAAACAATGTTAAAAAGTCATACCAACATTGAAACTATGCAATGCAATACATCTATCAACATTGAAACAATGTTACAACATATAGGCTTACTAGGATTGATACAATGTGGACTTATATCAACTTTGATACCATCTGCTGAGGAATTTAGCCATCATTAAACTCTTAGTATATGTAATGGTATCCCTTCTCTACCTTCATGATATAGTTGATCAGTCAGCCAGTTGCAGATACATTAACACAATGGGCCTTTATGACTTTCCGCATTGTTGCAGTTTCAGAGTGGATAGGTTCCATGGTGTCTCTGGTGGAACCAGTGTCAGAGTGGATAGGTTCCATGGTGTCTCTGGTGGAACCAGTGTCAGAGTGGATAGGTTACATGGTGTTTCTGGTTGAACCAGTGTCAGAGTGGATAGGTTCCATGGTGTCTCTGGTTGAACCAGTGTCAGAGTGGATAGGTTCCATGGTGTCTCTGGTTGAACCAGTGTCAAAGTGGATAGGTTCCAGGGTGTCTCTGGTGGAACCAGTGTCAGAGTGGATAGGTTACATGGTGTTTCTGGTTGAACCAGTGTCAGAGTGGATAGGTTCCATGGTGTCTCTGGTTGAACCAGTGTCAGAGTGGATAGGTTCCATGGTGTCTCTGGTTGAACCAGTGTCAGAGTGGATAGGTTCCATGGTGTCTCTGGTTGAACCAGTGTCAGAGTGGATAGGTTCCATGGTGTCTCTGGTTGAACCAGTGTCAGAGTGGATAAGTTCTATGGTGTCTGGTGGAACCAGTGTCAGAGTGGATAAGTTCTATGGTGTCTGGTGGAACCAGTGTCAGAGTAGATAGGTTCCATGGTAAGTTCCTGCATGTTTTTTGCTGGCCGCTATCGTGACCCCTATACATCACACCCTATGACACGCTCAGTGACAGAGGGCATTAGGGAAAACTCTGGTGGGGAAGTGGAGGGGCCTTGCTAATGGACACCTGGTCACTCACTCACACTGAAACCCATTATATATCCCGTACTTAAGAAGTTCAAAGCAGACACGGGCAGTGGCTGGATATACTCTGTGGTTGGATATGCTGTTTTTGTGTTAATATTTATCATTTGGGTGGTTGAGGGCCTGTTCAGTATTTGAGGCATATTTATGGACCATCCATAAACATTCATAGTGAAAAGCTTTAGGTAAGATAAAACCCTGGTGTGTGTGTGTGTGTGTGTGTGTGTGTGTGTGTGTGTGTGTGTGTGTGTGTGTGTGTGTGTGTGTGTGTGTTTTCTGAATAGCTAGCAAATTGAAAGTATTTCTAGCCATGCTCAATGATGAATGTAAGTCAACTTTTTCATAGGTTCTTTAATGTTTTTGTCTCTAATGCTTTGATTATTTTCATTCATCATGACAATAGAGCATTTGAGATTATTGTATTTCCAAATAACAAGTCCCCGAGAAAGCACCCGTGAAGACCTTGGTTTACATGCCAGCATTCCAGATGTCAACTTGGTTGACAGACGGCAAATGTGTATCGATAGAGCTTTGCAAATTGTTGGCGTCATTTGTGTTCTACTTGGCCTAAATGAGGCAGACTAAGTAAAAAACCTAAAAGAAAATCTAGTTTATAATATGGGCTAGCATGTAATGTCTCGAGGTATTAGACAGACATTATTTGCTTCATTATTCTCCTTAGGCTACCATCTCTAATAATTATTAAATCTGAAATTTGTAATATAAGGTTGATCATCTAAAAGTTTCATAGATAAAATAATAGAATATACTCACAAACTTTTTCTGAAAGCTAAAACTGCCTTCTCCTAATTGTGGATTCGACTATGATTTTCAAGTGGAGATGCGTTATTCTTTATTATTGATATGGTATGAAGGCCTGATACGCCTCCATTCTAATAAAACAAAATTTACTAAAATCTGTCAGACCAACTCAGTTTTATATAGAGATTGTAAACATAAAGTGTATTTAATATAATCCACAGAAGAGTAAGCCTAATATTCCTAGCATAGCATAAGGAGAGTGAAGGAGATGAATGCAGAATACCAAGTCCAACAACAACTAATTTATAAAAGCTGATACATTCCTTTATATAACACTAAGAGAGTGTAACTAAATAACTAAATATGCAGTCCATATCCTGTAGTCGTTCCGGTATCACTGTTGTCCTGGTCAATCGAAAAAAGTCCCTTCAATAACCTTTTAAGGAATTAAAAATAAAAGCTTACTATTCGTCATCATGTCTATATGATAAGGGTTTAGTCCGTAACACAACGTGTGGTTCTCGTCTTTCTGGCAATATCTATGTTAGATGGTTAAAATGTGTTCTCGGGGCAAGGATCGAGCTGTCAAGCTCAAGATTGATCACCCGCACAGTTGTAGGGCTCTTTGTCTGGGATCTAAGCAATAAACGTGCCCAGCTCCCCACCTCTCTGTTTACTATACTGTGGACAATTATTATCCAATGCTTTCTGGCATAAAAACAAAAGAAGAAAATAAATAAAAGGACTAACGATTTAGCCTGTATGCCTTTTATCGAAACCGAAATCATAAGCTTACACTCAATACATGCATGTCAAGTTAATGCGTTATAAGTGAATAGGTAGGCCTTTATGTGCTAAAATTCGAACGAAAGAATGTTTGAGATGAGTAGCATCCGTCTATTATAAAATGTACTATAAAAGTGGCCCGTGCAGTTAATATTTTTGAAGAAATCAATTGCAAATTGAAGAGAAAATAAAGACAAATAAACCATTACAAACTAATATAATGCGATGCAATGTATCACATTAGGCATATGTATAATAGGCCTACATTTCTTTCCTCAGGTTGAATAAAGTGGTCCAGGGCATGCAGGACTAGCTATTGGAGTTAGGACCACCTCTATAAGAATTCTCAAGATTAACGGCCGAGGGTCTAATTACATTATAAGACATAAATGCGGGTTGCGAAATGATTTGTGGGCTGAGATGCTCGTATAAATATTATGGGGTTGCGCGCGCATTGGCTCCAGTCAAATGGCCTAAATCCAATGGGTGGATGTTGTAAAGACAGCCCTTTAAACACGGGTTCACTTCTGGGGGCAGTACGAATAAATACACCAAAATGTGTAAATAAAGCCCCTACCCTCAGGATGAGGCGTTACCTCTGCGACTTTCTCGATCAATCCAAGAGGACAGTGGCTTCTTTTGATAAAACCCCAAATTTTCATTGGATAGATTTAATCATGTGACAAGAAGCAAGGTCTAATTATAACCACATCACCAATGAAAGCAATAGTTAATGGTACAGAGGTCTCCCTGCACCATATAATCAATTTAGGAGTTTGGGAAATATGTGATTTATCTTATATACCTGGTCACACTAAAATTACATTTCCAATCCATGATATCGAACCTGCAGAGAATAAAATGGATTACGAATTTGAACGAGAAAGTGGTTTTATCAACTGTCAGCCGTCGCTCGCTGAATGCCTGACATCTATTACCACTGTTGGTGATGCATTTCAAAGTTCATCAATCAAGAGCTCGACGCTTTCGCCGTCGACACTGCTTCCTCCTCCCTTTGAGCAGACCATTCCCAGCCTAAGCTCGAGTAGCCAGCCACGCCACAGCCGACCCAAGCAGGCTCTGAACGGCTGCAACCCGCCGCCGGCCGCATCATCCATACCGCAGGAATACCCATGGATGAAGGAGAAGAAAACAGTCAGGAAAAAACAGAATGCCGTGACAACGAATGACTCCTCGCCACTCTACTTCTCCCCCCAAGGCAAGGCATGATTAACAACCTTCATCTAACGTCCCGCGGTAACTGAGGGACTTTATTTATTTGTGTTTGGAATCCTATAGCCTTGGTCCTCTTGCTGGTACAACACGGGCCGACCAGGATTTTGATTTAAGAATTATTGTCATTAACGTGCAGACTTGTGATGCAGTGTAAGAATGTAAGTCTCTGACAGTAATAGGAGTGATTCATTATTCCAGCTGGCACGTTCATTAATCTTCTTCGGCCTGTGCCCGATCATATTCTCCTTGTGGCCAATAAATCTGTGTTTTTTGTTATTTATATGAAAAAATAGTTTTTTCAAAGCCAAGAAATCTTTGTTATTATTTTAGACCAAGGCATTCATTTTGAGTAAATTGTATTTACAAATGTTTTTCATAGGTTCACCAGAGATACCAGAGAGTGGTGGTGCATCCCGAAGGCTAAGAACTGCGTATACCAACATACAGCTCCTGGAGCTAGAAAAGGAGTTTCACTTTAATAAATACCTCTGCAGACCCAGAAGAGTGGAAATAGCAGCGTTGTTGGATTTAACGGAGAGGCAAGTTAAAGTGTGGTTCCAGAACAGGAGAATGAAGCATAAAAGACAAACCCACTGTAAGGAGAACCGGGACACAGATGGGACGTACAATACATATTCGGATGACGGAGCTGAGGACGACCTGCTGCTGCAAGCTGAAATGAACGAATCCGGTGCGCTTTGGGCAGCCTCAGAATGGCCATAAAGGAGAAGCCCAGGGCTTAACTGTTACTCGTTTAAACAGAAATTACGACAATCTAAAACATTTCACAAACCCGTTACCTACCTTTCCTATCTGCGTGTCAACAATAGGTCCAGACCTTGCATCTGGCGTGATACCTCCACAGCCCCGGTTTCCCTGCAGACTTGCCCGTTTTCTCCTAGTCCTGTTTCTCGCCAACTTTATGCGTAAAGCCGTTTGGCTTTATTAATCGAAAGCTTTGACGTTTTTCTCAGAAACGCGTACAACAATCGAGCTTCAGAGCTTGAGTTATTAAATCAATTACAAATAGAATAGAAGGCGTGCAAGACTTTTTTTTATATACACAGTTCACCTATAGTTAAAAATGGGATGGTCATTTCTTATTCCACATATAAGGTAAGTTTAAACTTAAAAACAAATACACCTATCAACAGTTTCTCCAGAAAGACACTTGGCATATCTTTTTGTATGCATGGAATCCCTAGTTATATTTTCCTGAAATAAAACTTTATACTGACCCTAATCGTTTGGGATATTCATTTGTTCAGCACTTAAATATCACGAGTGTTATTGATGATTTACAGAGAGGATTTGTATAGGCCACACTCATTTAGACACTCTAATTTAGACATTTCTCACAAAATTGCGAGAAATTGAGATGCTGTGACCATAATCGTAAGGTTAGGTTTTAAGAAAAGGTTTGCCAGCACCGGCCAAGATACGAGTTGTTGGCGATACGTTCCACACTTACATTTTATAGCCTATAAAACTCACAGCACAAAGAACTCTTGTTTATAGTTAAATGCGCAACATAGGCTATTTTACCAACGCCTACGTGTATTGACAATCGCACTCTTAAGGCCATACATAACCGCAAAACGCACATGTGAGACATTATCTTATTTGAACTCTTACTCTAGTTGCCAGCTAAAATAGAAAAAAATAGATAAACAAATAGATTCTGTAAATAAATGTTTTTACATCCAGCAAGATACTGTAATTATCTTGGAAGTGGATTTTGCTGGCAACTTTTTTGCCAGCAACTTGCTGTACATTTTATAGTGAGTTTGTTACAGTGCCGTTATTATTCCATCAAAGCTCAATCAAATCCCAAACGCAATCCAATCTGAGACACGGTATACCAAGTTTTGGCCTATTGAGCAAAACACATAGGCCATAGGTCATATAGCCCAGTAGGCCTTTTGGGCACTCAGGGAAAGTTCCCCCAAATCTGGTTATTCCCTAGTGAGAAGAGGCTATCTATAAAAGTCCTGTATGTCCAGTGTGGTGCTCATGAGCACACATCTAGCGCCAATCTAGCACCCATACCAAAAAGAATCTAAAATAATAAAAAGGATCCCACAAAGCCATATTCTATGAAACAAATGCAAAGGGTTATTTCTTCTTATATTCTTGTGTATATATATATATATATATATATATATATATATATATATATATATATATTTAGTCCAATATTCAGGCAATATATTCGCATACAATAAAATATTGGAAGAGGCGAAGAAAGACGTGGTGCTTTGTGGGAAATTACAATACCATTTCCCCACCCTCTGCCGGTCTGTACCCTCTTTTTCTTTACCCTCTGCAGGTAAAGAGAAAGGGAGTGGGAGGAAGAGAGAGATACACACAAAGCAGACACAAAGGGTCATAGGTCGAGCTGTCTGTCATCTACACAGGATTACCCAGTGGGAAGAATGTCTTGGCTGTATTTACTTAACAAAATGTAATTGGATTGCAATCCAAGGCTCATGTAAAAAGAGAGTTGGGGAGTTTACTGTGTTGGTCATTGCAAAAATAAAGTGTTAAATGTTTGTTTGTTTTATGTCACTTCATTTATGAACCGTAAAGGCACATGACCAGCCTATAACCATTTAATGCATGACATAATATAAATAATAATTCGACTACATGGTTTTGTATGACCTTAAGTCACAGCCAATAAATAAAAGCTGCACTTAGTCTATGGATTCCTGTTTTACTTTAGGATCTGTATGTCATATGAAAAAGATCTGGAGAGAGCATTGGATCACTTTCTACAGCCTGGTGTCATAGAGAGAGAAGCCACTACCTGCATGTAACTTACTTTTCAGAGCTGGAGTAACAGTTCTGTCTTACTACTGTTTCTAAACAGCGTGCCATACAGGTAAAATGCTGTTTAGGCTCTCTTTTCACACGTCGGATATTCGGTGGTTCTTGACACATCGCTGGAATTTTCTCAAATGTTTCCTCAGGGTCACTTGTTGCACATCATGCAGGAAACGCTAAGGATGGGGAAGACTGGACATGGACGAGAAGTAAGGCAAATAAAACCATAAAAAACTAATTGTGCAGTTAATATACTGTGTTAGTCTTGTTGGTCCAGCTTTTTTAATGGACAAATCATGATAATTGATCCCGTCATGTGAGGAAATATTTATTGTGCTAAAATATATTTAGCACAATATATAAACACACTTGCATATAATATGACGTATTTAATTGTAATTTGTTGTATATGTTCATGTGACACGATAAATGGCACTTTTGTGTTGGCCTAATATCTACTCGTTTGCTAAAGATTATTAAAAGCTAGGCCTGTCTACACAGCCTTCATCTATGGTGAAATAATGAATGAAGCAAGTGGGAAATACTAGAATGAACACACGTTTCGTCTTGCAGACGAAACAGGCCAGCGGGAAAGTTTGGCCCAACACGTCTGCGTTGGAGCTTGTTGTCTCTGTCGTTGTGGTCAGTCAATCATTAGCAGAGCAACTGCCAGTAACTGAGCTCAGTACACTTGCTTGCTTCCGGGTTACTAATCAGCGCGCGCTGCTCCCCTCGGTCGGTAAATCAGTTCATTTGAACCCTCTAACCTGTCCACTATGCGCTACGAGGAGTTAACAACGCTTGTTTCCGGTGAGTTTAATATCCCCGGTTTAAATGTTTGTGTGTGTGTATTATTTTCGCTTGCTTACCAAACGAGTTGATGACTGACAGACTTGTAAAAAGGAGAAGTAGTCTCACCACCGCCACAACATATGCGACTTAGTTTTACCATCAGATTGCTAGTAGCCTATATAACGAAAAAGCTAACATATGCCTGGCAACACAGACTCCTCAAGTTCAAAGGCTGTCCAACAGGTAAGTGTGGCTTTATAGCTGTTGTATTCTGCTTGGTCTTTGTTTTTCATAGATCTGGAAACGTTCCTCTCTGATGGATTAAAAGGAGAAAATTTGAGCAAGAAGGCAAAGGAGAAGAGGGAAGCCTTCATCAAGCGAATTAAAGAAGTTAAACTGGGGTATGCATATTGGTACACCTCATCTAACTGCTTCTGTTTTTGGCATCTTACAGCAAATACAAACTTTGATAGTTTTCACATTGTTGCATTTTCCAACAGTTTTCCACAAGATTTCAAAGACAAAAGTAGGTTGTATCTTCTTGTTATCTTTCTATACTTGATGCACTTTGTTCCATGTAATGTAGCCCCAGTACCTTTTTATAATATCCAATAGGCGGAGAAGATTCAGGGGACGAGGAAGAGTCTGACAGCCACAATGACGGAGGGTCAATGCATTCAGAGCGCACCGACAAGGATGAAGAGGCCAGTGAAGGTACTGTAACCAACGAGTATGTCATCAACTGTGAATGCTACCTGTGGGGCTCTAGACGTATGCATACCTATGGCACAGTGTAGAGGAAGCAATTGAAAACACTGCGGTTACAATTAAGTGAGTTCAGCAGATAATTCAGGGAGACATCGATATAATCAAACTTTAGAGTCTTTCCATCAGGGAAAAAATATATCTTCAGGGACACAAGGAAGACATTCTGTCTGTAGCCTAGCAACATACTTGGAAACAATGTGGGGCACAACTGCTGCTTTCCCCCCCATCCCTCTGGCAACAAGAGCATGCTTTATTGCCCACCCCCAATCCACAGAGCAAGAGTTACAGCCACTGGGCTTCAGATTGGAAAAAATACACTGACTACTCTATAGATACAGTAGTTAACCATGCATGACCCACCATAGTCAATACAAAGATGTCATTGAATTTACCTTCTCAAATGAATTATCAGGAAAACAAAAGTCCTTGTCAAAAGCCAAATGGCGATTAGTGGTCTACAGGCTGCCAGTAAGCAGCTGCCTCTTTTATGGCCGCTCTTTTACAAAAAGCAACTTTGACACAGTGGTTGGACCTCTGCACTGAAGTTGCTCCTTGGCCCAGGGAATCGCAGGGAAACACTGTTGGCTGACCCACGACCCCCAAAATACTGCTTGTTCTAACCACTATGAACTAGGGCAACACAAACACACCGAATCCCATTTATTTTACTTAATCACATTTCTTTGAAGATTTGAGAATTTGATGTTGACATTTGGATTGTTTTGCTCAGAGATATTGTGGTCCTAGTTTGAATGATTAAATGCATTGGTATAAAACTGAAGCAATGATAATTATATACAAATGTTTCAACCCTATGTAGGTGTCCAGCAGGCTCCAGCTATAGCAGCACAGGATCTGCCCTATGTTTTCAAAGCTGGATACCTAGAGAAACGAAGGAAAGGTATGTGTATGTGTGTGTGTGTGTGCGTGTGTGTGTGTGTGTGTGTGTGTGTTTATCTTTCTATTTTTATTTTTGTAGAGCACAGCTTCTTTGGAACAGAGTGGCAGAAGAGATGGTGTGCCCTAAGCAGCAACACATTCTATTACTACGGAAATGAAAAAGGTATCACATTCATGTTTTTTTTTTTAAACCATTAACTTTAATTGCTGATAATATGCTATTGTTATTATGATTTGAAGTTTAATAGATTATTTTTGTTTAAATTGGAGAGAAATACTTGTTATAAAGTTATATCTTTTGACACCCTTGAAGTGACTTCAAAATATTTCTCAACAGACAAACAGCAGAAGGGTGAATTCTCGATTGATGGCTATATTGTCAAACTGAACAACTCCTTAAGGAAAGATTCAAAAAAGGAATGTTGCTTTGAAATTTCCGCTAGTGACAAGCGGGTATATCAGGTAGGCCAAATGACTTGAATGAAATAAAGACAATGTTCTTTATCCACATGCCTGCCATGCTAAATTAACTTAAACTGCATCAACAAATCATTATATTTAATGAAATAAATAAAACATTGTAATGCCCTTTACGTGTTTAACAATGAGTGTGCTTTCACTTCATTAAAATGTAGTTCTGCCAACATCTACATTTACATTTGCTACAACACTTCATCTATAATAACATGGCTTTAAATTAGCATTAGCACCAAATTACCATTTAGGCCTTTCCATGTGGAAAATCATGCTATGCATACATTTGAGGTTGTTTGCTTATGTTAATACATAAATAACACTGTTGATATTCCGCCCGTCACAGTTTTGCGCATCATCTCAGAAAGAGGCAGAGGAATGGGTGAAACAGATAGACTTTGTTTTGAGAGGTGTGTACAGCATTTCATTTGCCAAATCCTCACTTTATTAAATGTTCCATGTATCATCCCTGCAATCAATGGGAATTAGTAGTATTGGAAAGAAAGCCCATCACAACACTAGACTGTGTGTTCCTATATACATAAGTTAATTTGAGTGCCTATATAATACATGTAGACATGTCGGGAATTATACCTGAAGATGAGGATGAAGAGCAGGAAATGTACGACGATGTTGACTCGGTTCCACTACCTGAATCGCTTTCTCCTCTGCCCGTTGATGAGGACATCTATGAAGAATTTCCAGGTGAGAGGGTAACCAAAAAGGAACCACTTGTGACTACAGTGCTTAAGTATCTACGGTATCTTTTTATTTGGAATTATTCTGTTTATTAATTTGTTTATTTTGTCAAGCAACGTTTGTTACATTTCCTAGAATACTCTCAGAGGTATCTTTAGACACGGTAACTTAAAATGAAACAATTAAACTATGAATACTTAATGTATTTTGTGTTAATGAAAATGAACTGCATTAAGTTAAAGGTATCCATCTTAGTGAATGTGAACTAATTAGAGCAACATTGTGATCTATCTCTCTCTCTGTCTCTCCAGAGGAGGACATGCCCTCTCCTCCAAAGCCTCCTCCAAAGTTGGAGACAACAAACAAGCCTGCTCCTCCTGTTTCAGGTACTCCACTCTTGAATTTATTTTCCGTGACACAGCAAAATTGCATCAGCCTACCTTAGTTTTGTAGATATAAAATATTTTAGAGTTTTAAAGCTTGTACTTCAACAAGAAGTGAATGTGTAGAATTAATGTGGAATTAATTTACTATAACAGGGTTTGAACCCCTTCCCAGTGTATTGACCTACTATATCCATATCTGTTTTATATGATACTCAACGTTTATAAGCTAAAGAGGAACAAGCATTCACACAATGGATATGGCTGGGAACATTCAAACAAAGTTAGTATGAGGAAATTACCAGGGTTACTTCCTTTTTCGGTCATAAAATGACGCATCTTCCTCTCTTGGTGTATTTACAAATTGTGTTTTTTTCCTGGTAACGGGGTCTGTTATCAGCGTCATCGTCGTCTACGTAATCCAAATAAAGTCAAATAGAAAGATGATTGGTAATTTCCACAATATGGTAAACATGTTCAAAAATATGACACTTACTTTCACAGGGGGAAGGAGGTCATTGTGAAAAGTTGAGACAAACATTGGTAATGGTCTCTGAAATTCATTGCCTGAAAACCTCTTGTTTCATAGCTAGTCTGTTGAGTTCTTTATATTGACCCTTTACTGCCTCCTGTTGCTTTTGCAGAAGAGTAACATCTACTGTTCGCCAGCAGCACACTCTGGGAAGGGGGAGGGAAGGAATTAATTCCAGACAAACAAAACACTTCTTTACATTTTCTGTTCTTCCCGTCCAGTTGATAAGAGCACCGACTACCCCAACTACTACCAGAGTATGTGGGACTGCACAGGAGACGTATCGGACGAGCTGTCCTTCAAGCGTGGTGATGCCATTTATATCCTGAGTAAGGTAGGGTTGGCCGAAACCTCGTCATCTCACTCTCTCCGTAATTATATTTCCCCTGTAATTAGTGGTCATCGGTGGATGTGAAGCAAAGTCAGTGGGACATTCTCCACCAAGTCCACTACTTCAAGTGTCATATGTTGTTGTAAATGGGTAAGCGGGCTGCCGGAACCCTAACCACCCCGGAGAAAATAGTTGTTTCAAGGCGGCGAACAGTGACCGACGGTCGCAGCGCCTCCAGCTCTGCGTGCTGTGACGGGGATTAGTTGTGTCACAACAGCAGCTGGCTGGCTGGCTGGCTGGCTGGCTGGCTGGCTGGCTGGCTGGCTGGCTGGCTGGCCGTCGTCCGCCATTCCTCACGTCCACCTGGAGGGTCTCAGCACCTCGCGCCGCTGGGAGTGGGGGGGGGGGGTGGGGGGGGGGGGGGCGGTTGGCATACATCAGCCCACACACGGTTCACAGGCGTGTCTCTCACCTCGCCAGACAGGGCCCTTAATAGGAATGTGTGTTCTCAGGAAAGCCAGGCACAGTCCTCCATTCTGTTCGGAGGGTACATGTGGTGCGCTTGGACATTTCTCAGGCTCGTTGGCTGAGGTGTGACCCAGGTGTCAGGGAAAACTGAGGTGTGTGTGCGTGCGTGTGCGTGTGGGTGTGTGAGAGAGCGAGAGACTGGGGGTCTTTTTAGAATCAAGTATGCCATCTAGTGGTCTCTCGGATCTTTGCAAATACATTTTTTTATTTGTTTTCACGTTTTATTTACATTTTGGACGTGGAAAAATAGTGGGCAAATTCTGAACAATGGATTCATTCTGATCTATCAAGTATTGCAGGTTTGTTGCTGTTTTTGTGTCTATTGAAAAGAGCCAGAAAGCAAGTTGCCCTTTAGACTGGAAGTGCCATTAGCTAAAACCTTGGTGTTGGGGGTTGTGACCTGCTTGGGGGGCAATGACCATAAAACCTGTCTGGACTGCAGCAGCCAGCTGCGGCAGAAGGGTCAGTCGGCCCAGCCCCCAGTCCCTCCTCCGCCATTCTCCTTTTTCTCCTCTTTCCTGTATCCCTCCTCTATTCCACAGGCCAGAAATAGCTGCCGTATTTCCTTACCAATACAGCCGCGAGACCTCCCAGTCAGGGGGAGCCCGGGAAATAAGCAGCACCCCTCTCCCCCACTCAGCCCAACTAGCTGCTGCACTTCACAGCACGTAAAACTAATCTGGAGATGTGACGTCTTGCTCATCACTGTGGGGTTGAAACAATGTCAACATGTTGCTGTGAACACGAAGCGCCGTTATCGCAGCTCTGGACCTTTATCTTGCTGTGTTCCACAACATGCAGAGGGTGGGGGTGCGACAGCTGTTGAGACACACACACACACACACACACACACACACACACACACACACACACACACACACACACACACACACACACACACACACACACACACACACACACACACACACACACACACACACACACACACACACACACACACACACACAAAGGAGCTGGATTCTACACTGGCTTCCAACTTGGCAGTCCTCTTTCTCTCTCTGCATGCATGGCCACAGTGTGCGGTCTGCTCGCCTCTCTTGTTTCGGGGCTCTCATTAGCTCCGTGTGCTGTTGTGTGTGTATTCCCTTGTTGTAGTCTACATACTCAGGCATGGCCGGCCCGTCAGACTGCTGCAGGACAGAACCACCCAACGTTGTTGCCATTTCCAAATGCCAGCACCAAAGAGAAGACACATGCATGTGTACGCATGCAGATATATGCATGCATAAATATACGCATAATGCACACACACATACGTGTAGACACACAGACCTGTACATAGACAGAGATCATGTTGATTAATTTGATCAGCCTCCAGGGGCTTGGTGAATGGTGTGGCACCTTGATATGATAGTGATATTTACTGGCTGGGGTCTTGTTGAGTAATTAATGTATGACGCTAAATGATAGATTCAATATTTAGACATATTGACAAGCCATATCCCATAACACTGTCAAACTAGGATCTAGTAAGCAGCAGTGAGAGCTCTAAACATCTCCCTGAGACAAAGAAGGCCAGGAGTTGATTGGCAGAGTAGTCCCTCAAAACTCTCTCCCTCTCTCTGCAAGAACAAAGTATGTGGGCCCTGCTCTCCTGTGGAAGGAGTAGTAGCACGTCTAGGGTTTCGTTTGTAACCCCCGGGACGTGAGAGGGCCGAGCGGGGCTCCCTTCCCTTGGCCTTGATTTACCACGTGATGTCCAGAATGATTCATGTCCTGGTGGGACTTTGATGTGAGGTTAGGCTCTTGACCAGAGGGAATAGGGTGTATCCTCTGTTACTCTGGGGTCCCTCCCCACTGTGCCCTCCTTACATCTCGCCATGCTGGCAGCCATTTGAAGCTATAACCTGTCACGCCGAGACAGATTTACGCCTGACGGCTTCTATTCCTGTTTTTTTTTTTCTTCTTCTTTGTGTGTGTGTGTGTGTGTGTGTGTGTGTGTGTGTGTGTGTGTGTGTGTGTGTGTGTGTGTGTGTGTGTGTGTGTGTGTGTGTGTGTGTGTGTGTGTGTGTGTGTGTGTGTGTGTGTGTGTGTGTGTGTGTGTGTGTTGTTGAAATGAAAGATGAGGGATGTCAGAGTTGAGGTCTGCAATTGTAATATGTATGCCATTTATTCCAGTAATGAGAAAAAGAAAGAAAAACTTGTCAGTCACCAAGTCTGAACAAATGTTCATGCTAGATTTTGTGATCATTTTCTTTCTTTCATAATTGTTGTTCTGTTGTTTGTCCCCTTCATTTGATGTACCTCTATCACTTCCAATGTGGTCTATATCTTCTCTTTTTTTACCACTCCAGGAATATCAGAACTTCGGTTGGTGGGTCGGGGAGTTTAAGGGCAGCATTGGCATCGTCCCAAAGGACTTTCTCATGCAGCTGTATGCAGTTTAACACCACCACGTGGAGGAGAGTATGGGTGGAAGAAAGGAATAGCCAATCTATTTGAGAAATGTACTAAAATTACTCATTCCTTTTTGTTTTTGTTTTCAGTTGGTGAGGCTGAATCAACTATTGTTCTTATTTAATTATGTTTCATTTTGCACTGTTTTGACCGCATGTTCTTTTTTCTGATCTATGCAAACTGTGACTTGTATTTAGTAAACAGATAATATAATATGCTTCTTTTTTTTGTATTAAAGAAAAGCAATTCAATAAAGATGTGGGCATCGTACCTGTTCTATGCCTCATGCACATTTCTGAAATGCAATGCAAGGTAGGCCAGCAGGTGGCAGAGGAGTCTGCAGACGTCATTGCTGAAACACTACAGATCAAGTCTCCTGGAGCCAGGAAGCCTTTGTTAGTAACATAATGCTTAGAGAGAGAGGACTCACTAGTGCATGGAGAGTAGAGTAAAACATTTTTTTACTAGGTGTATGATGCAAATTGAAGGCCATGATTATAACTGATGTAAAAGAATGCAATTTGAAAGATTTGTTCTTAAGACAATACCATCAATACATAACCCCTCAAACATAACGTGTACATGCCATGTTTGTTAAACAACAAAACAAACCATGTGGTGTGATTTTGTATTTTTAAGAGGCGATCTCTTGTAAGGTGGTTTCTTTTAAGCACCCTGGAACACGCTACCATATTTGTATGATGCCTGAGATAGCAGAGAGCGGTGAGAGAGCACGGTGCAGCAGATGGCTGGCTGCTCAATGTGTTTTGCAATGGTAAGTCTAACTAATAAGACATCAAGCTGCGTGGCTAACAGGAGTGCTGTTCACTCTCCGTGGGGCAGTTTGACAACAGGGCCGAGCTCTTAGGCCCGGACACGTCCTGTTGAAGGATGTTGACTTGCTAATTCCTGTCTGCCATGTGCGTCCTTACCACAAAACCAATATTGCTGGTCAATTTAATCTCCCTTTATCACTCTTTTGCAAACACAAAAAACGCTATAGGCCTACTCCGCCAGCAGCTCGCCGCATCTCGTCTCTTCCTTTTTCATTCTCGTCTCAGTTTTGTTCTGCTGAATGATGCCGGACTAGTCCTCCGTCCTCTGGGTGACATTCAAAGGCGACATAAATCCTGCTTTTTATGGTGCACAGCAGCAATAAAGCCTATCTGCTAATTGAAGATGTAATGAATTACCATAATTAGTTATTGAATACATTATATTGGATGTAGAGAGGAAAGCCTTTGTCTCCAGGACGCGATGGATTTGGATGTGAGCTGTGATCGGAGGGAATTGTAAAATCTCTGCGTAGCACAATGCCAAGTACTTGATAAGATTGCATAACTAATTGAGTTTGTTTGGTAACAGCTGTGAACTGCTTTTTTGCTGTGGGATGCGTATGTAAGGAAATCTTTTCACCTTTGGTTGGCCAAGTTAGCTATTTTCCACTGAGGGTCTCCTTCTTAATGTCAGGCTATGGGTTAGGTTGCCAAAGGCAAGCTAGGCTTAGTATTCCCTTTCATTTTTATGTTGCCAATAAAAGATTTCCTTAATGGGTGTCAACTTCACCCCATCCCCCCTCGTCTTTGGACAGTCATCTCCTCAGAATATACAAGGCCTTTTATTGCAATTTAACATCAAGATATAATGTTTCATAGATAAATGCCATCGTGCAATTAATCTACTGGGCACTAAATTTCACTAATGATGCCAGAATATCACTAATTAATACAACCATAAAGATACACTTTTACCAGCAAAATATATAGATTGAGATGCTCTGTAATAATAAATGGAGAAAGAGTTGCTGAAAGAATTGATGGAAATATAAAACTAATTTCTCTTTCAGACACCATTTCCTATATCACACAGCTTCCTGCAGTCAGTTTAATGTATGCATACCAAGCTTAGAGTAGAAACTCAATAAAAGAAATCTTGTTGATTCAGAAACATTTCACCATGTTTACATGCCGCTTATTCTTAATATGCCTTTTATTCCATAGTGTACAGCGGGGCTAATCTACAGACCTACGAAAATTTTAAATCACTACACAAATCTATCCAATGCAATGTGTACAGTTGTACTGTGTCATAGACAACATTCCTACCTTACTTCTACTCAATAGCCTAAGCCTTGATCTACAGTGCTTTAGAGCAGTAGTTTTGATCAAGCTGTCGGCTGTTCGGTTGCTCTTTAACCAGGTTATTCAGCCATAGATCACCAGCTGACATCATAGAGAGTTTCTGTCGGGAATAACACAGGCTTATTTATGTGCTATCCCCGGGCATTCAGGGGGAAAATGTATTACCTCTCCAACTGGCCCTCTTTCAGCATTCCATTAAAGGTTCTCGCCATGTCTAAATCCTTAAATCTGAAATAGACGCTCTTTAAATGGAAGTCTCTTTTAATTGAGGTCAGTTTCTGTTGATGCAACTCATGCAACTGACAAATTGAGAGTTCCTTGGTTGGCTTATGACATTGCAGAAGACACAGCTCATTTACAGTGCAAGCTAATTATGATGACAGCGTGTTTTTGGGGCCATAATGGACACAATTCACCGTGACATATTTTGTTATTGTCCAGGTGATGAAACCAGCCACTGAGAGAACAGTTGCATTGGATTTATTTGTTTTTTTGTTCCTAGAAATATAATGTTCAAGAAAAATGTTGTTCTGGCTATGCCCCAGGGGATCCAGATGCCACAGTTCTTAGAAAATATATCTAAATATCATCATGATAATATTTAATAGTACTCAATAGACATTTTAGTGATAAAAGCTGTTCTGTATTTTATGAGCCACGCTTTGGCTTTAATGGCAGGCCGCTAAATTGTGTCTTCCCTTACCCAGGACCAGACTGGGATGACTTGCAAAAAGCTGCAGGCTAATTTATCCCACATCGTGTCACTAACCCTGCTTCCAGGCAGGAAGGGTCGGCTAGAGCCAGTTTATCTGGAAGCCTCTAGGACAGAGACCAAGGGACCAATTTGATGGATAAAATGATAGAGACACACCTGATGGCACCATACCACAACACCCCTAGCAACCATCAACCAACACCTGGAATATATGTTTTACTCTTCTGGGTATTATTTCAGTTAATCAGTCATTGGCTGCTACTCACTTCTGTGTATTTGAACATTTATAGAAAAGCCCAGCCCATATTTTCAACCAATTTGTTTTACTGCCTCTTGCAACAGGGAGTCCTTTTCCCTAGTGTTCTGTCTCTCTACTGCAGAACAGCTCCCATGGATGAGGATGGTAGAGGGTGGGGTGGGGTGGTGGTGCTCACTGTTCAGGTTGTCATGTGTGAGAGAGGGTGGGGTGGTGGTGCTCACTGTTCAGGTTGTCATGTGTGAGAGAGGGTGGGGTGGTGGTGCTCACTGTTCAGGTTGTCATGTGTGAGAGAGGGTGAGATGGTGGTGCTACTGTCCAGGCTTTCATGTAGGAGAGAGGGTGGGGGTGGGGGGGGGGGGGGGGGGGGGGCTGGTGCTCACTGTCCAGGCTGTCATGTAGGAGAGAGGGATGTGCTGACACGTCTCTCTGGATAAATCAGGCTCATCACAGAGACAGGTGTTTGTCCACCTGCTATAAACATATATCCCATGCCTTCCCCCGTGTGCCACTACGCTCTGACAATATTTACTATGGGGGGGGGATTCCATCCTTCCTGGGCCTTGTTTATTTCCTGGTCCATACCCAGAGGGGCGGGTGGGGAGAGGGGTCATGCTGGACCCACTTGTCCTAGTTAGGGAGTTGAGTAATGACCCCTGATGGTCTTGGAGAGGTTGCCGAAGGGTTCAGTGTACGCCAGAGATATGTCATGACAGTGATTACAATCACTCCATACACGTGCACCCCCCCCCCCCCCCCCCCCCCCCACCCTGTAACCTGCAGCTGCCCACCTGCCAATCCTCTGTGAGCTCTTTCACTCCTCTCAACATCTCTGTTTGCGCTACCCTAATCCCCTGCACCACCATTCCCATCGCCCTGGACACACACATACACACACACACACACACACACACACACACGCACACACACGCACACACACACACACACACACACACACACAGTTAGAGCACCTTGGGTTGTAATGACCTTGCTGACTCACTCACTCACTCACACACACACAGCGGATGGTAAACCCTAGTGTCACATTCTGCAACTTTCCTCCGTGAGAATGGGCCCGTGTCACGCATTACTCTCAGAGACTTGGGGTTGGGTTACGGAGCAGGTTTTGTGAGATAACAAAGTGTGCAGTGGATCATGTAGAGCCCAGGCTGGTTCCACACATGCTGAGAAGGCTGATGTCACTATATGGAGACACATGGCTCAATGTCAAACAAGGGTGGAGGTCAAAATCACGTATGGACAAACAAGACTCAACTAAAATGTGGATTTCAAATCCTTTGTTTATTTCGTTTTTAATGAAAGTATCTGAACATATACATTTTAATTATGTCAATATTTTGGGGACTTTTGTGCCACATTAGTGGGGAGCCTGTGTGTGCATATAGAACAGACTTACCCTAAGTGGTAGTTGAGACAATTTAGAGTAGCGATTACATATGTATTACATGAATAGCAGGTGGGGTAATTTGAGTAATTTGAGCCTATATGCAGACAAGGGAGATGATGGACGACGCATTGAGAAGACAAGGCGAGCCTGCCCGTGGATCTATTGCAAAGTAAGGAGAATTTAGACTCATAATAAAAGATTTCTCCTTGCCTCTTATTTCACTTGGACACTTTTATGTTTTTTTTATTTTCTACCTCATTGCAGTCGTGAGCTGTCTGCTGATTTACACACACTGGTGCTGAAGCACGGAGGCCTCCAGAGACAGTGCCCTCCACCCCTCCGCCTTTTCTCTTCACCTCTCTCTCCACACCCTCTGTCCTCTCTGTACTGCCAAGCGCCGCCGGGTTCCTCTACCGCTTCTCGCTCTCTCTGTAATCGTCTCTCTCTCTCTCTCTCTCTCTCTCTTTCTCTCTCATCTGGGTTCACACAAAGCTTGCCGTATCCTGGTTCCTTCCTCGCTCAACAAGCCGTTTAGCTGCCCAGGTTGTCCACCCCCGCGTGGTGACATCACTACACTCACAGAGGGACGCCCCCTTGACTTTGAAAACAAACAAATTCTATGCATTACAGATCATCAGAAATAAAGGGAAATGTTGGAAAGGCAACCTTCCTATTAATATCTATTGCTGTATGGGGTTCATTAGAGGATCTATCACATGATAGATGTGGGAATATACGTGTGGGAAATCGGGCTGCATGACGACGAACCATCTTGTCATCTAGGTCTCCAGCAGCTCTCTGATGTGGTGGTAATGAAGTGATCCTAACTCCTCCTCCCCCTCGGCTGTGTGCTCAAAGCTGGTTCCCCACCGATGGCATCCTGGAGACGAGGAGCCCCAGGCCGGATACTTCTTGTGGTACACTGATCACCCGTGTTCTCAGTAATTGCTACATTGGCTGCATAAAAAAAAGGGGGGGGGGGGGGGCAGCAGCCTAGGCTGCGCTGGGGAGTGGTGGGATAACAAGTCGGAACCAGGGAATGGGTTGCTGGGCCATCAAGTTTGATGAATGACGGAAATTTCGAAAAACCGCTCGCGGACTCCACAGACAGTTGAGTGATGCATTCAAAAGAAAATGTTGCAGCCTTGAGATTAGATGAGGTCTGTATGGTTGGTCTGTATGGTTGGCTTGCAGTTGGCTTGCAGCACATATTTATACATGCACGCGCATAAGGAGTTAGAATTAATACCAGAAAATGCACACAAAGGTTAGTGACTTTTGTTTGTGTTTTGGTGGCCAATAATGAAAAAAGTTAAACGTTCAAGAGTCAGTGTGATCATGGTAGTTCACATACATTCATTCCATAACCAAACACCCCAGTATCATCTCTTGTCTTTTGATGTGTCAATGCACATCTCCCTCATACTGTATCTGCTCCTCCCTGACCCTGGGCTGGCTATGTATCTGCTCCTCCCTGACCCTGGACTGGCTGTGTATCTGCTCCTCCCTGACCCTGGGCTGGCTGTGTATCTGCTCCTGGAGTTAAGCTGAAGCCCCAAAACAATCATCTCCTCCAAGGTCCAGTGGAGAGCATCAGTCGCAGTAGAGATTTAATATCTCAAGTGGTGTTGAGGGCTCCTGTTGCGACTAATGGATCCTGTATAATGTGGCTCTTAAATGCATGAGCAACCACTGATTTATCTGTAATTTGCCTCCAGTCAGGTGCATCTCCTCGCCGCGCCAGCCATTTCATTTTGGCTCTGCTGGTCGGTGGCCACATTGCCTTGATTGGGGGATTGATGCTCATATCAGTTAGACGGCCAATACGGTGGATTGTTTCAATAACATAAAAAATTATAATGTTTTCGTTTGGTAATGCTGTGCTTATTACATCAAGGATTACATGATAACTCAACCATGTGTGTGTGTGGGGGGGGGGGGGGGGGGGGGGGGGGGACACAGCAGAAAGTGCTGATTTAGTTGAAGGCAGGTAGGCTTTTCTCCCAGCAGAGCCATCCTATATGCTCGCTCGCCCCTGTTGTCAAGAATACCCACACCGTAGTGCAGAGATGGAACCGGAGGTCGCCGTACGATGAGAGGATAGAGAAAGGAAAAACTAAAGAAATCTATCTGAGAAAGTTCAGTTACATTTGGTGTGCTTCTCCTGTGCTCCTGCAGTTATTCCTTGGAACTGCAAGAGCACACGAAAATGTCAAACTTGTTGTAACTTATAACAATTTGGAAGTAGGCCTTTGTATGTCCAACAATAGACTTCTCAGCTCAGAAGACTACTGAGAGTACTGTGTGGGCTGAATTTTACTTTATCTTACATGTTGGGTAATATTATTGAAGAGCTCTCATGTCCAATGCATGTAAGTGGTCATCCAATTTATCCACTACTATTTCTCACTCCATTCAATATTTTAGTGCAGGGAAGTTTAAATGTTTCAAGAGAGACGACACAGGTTGTTTACCTATCAATTGATTGAAACGTGTTGAAACGTGTTGCCGTTGTCATGGCAGCAGGGAAGCATTGACAGGCGAGACTAGAAAAGCTCAAGGTTAACAGCCGACGGAGCACGGAAAATACAGTTTAATCGATAGTCAATACTTTGACACTGAACGCATCAGTCGAGGTAGAGTGATTGTCAGCACGAGGAGAGTATGGCAGACTGCGACTGCAACAAAAATATATTTGATTTAGCCACCGCTTATTTAAACGACCTAAGCTGTTTGATAATAAGTATCTAACATAGATATTTTCATCACTTTCTAAAGTTGCTTCTTCTACAGTTTTTGCTAAATAAAAACAACAATGGTTAAATATCCCTGGAGCACAATCAGCGCTATACAGGGTTTAGAATAAAAGGAATCAGGGTATGCAAACACATTATTACTCAGATGGAGGTGACATCGAGTGCCCAAACCTCCACTTAACTGGGGCCCTCCATCAATGTATAATGCTGAGAATGTGCCCCTGCGACTGATTCAGATCGCCGCCTCAGAAATATGTTCAAAGAGGAACTCACGTTGAATAAAATCGATGCCATTTGCTATGTATATCCTCGAAAAGGCAAACCCATCTCTGCCATGTTTCTTTTTTTCTTTTGTAAAAATATTTTGTAGCAACCTATAACATAATTATATGCCTATTCTTAATAAACTATAGAAAAACGATTCAATTCAATTAATAATTTCTTATTTTCTATGGTATTTTTTTGTATTCAGATATGCAATGATGATTGCTGGGTAATATGTATGTTGTTGTCCAATGTCAAGTCTCTATTTGATCATGTGATGAGGTGATTGTGGGAGTGTGTGTGGATGATGGCTGGTTTAAGCAGCCTCACCTGGCCCGAGTCAGACTGATTGGAGTCTGGAGCTGGGTGAGGCTGCACACCTGTTGCACATTGAGCAATCAATGTGCACAGGTTAAACCAGCCATCACCACACACACTCAGAGAGAGCTCTCCTACATGTCAGCATGGATTACCTGCTGCATGTACCATCGTACTCAACCGTTGCAATAAACCGGTTTTTCTACATCACCAACCTGTGTCCATTAGTTTGGAGGAGCCTGAGGAAAGTCACCTAGGTGGAGTGGGAAAAGCCACCTAGGTGGCGTGTAGTAATGGTCGTTTGCTACAGTGATATGATATAGCTATCTGCAAGCAAATATGATAAATCTGACAGCAAACAGAGTGAGCGAGGGCCTGTTTAAAAGCAGAGATTGCTCAGCAGTCTTCAGTCTCCAAACTTGCCAAGATGCTGATTGTGGATCATCAATCCCTGACATCCACCTTCCGCGAGGTGTGTACTGCCCTGCTATTGTTTCTGAAAAATACCTGTGACGGTGGCATTAGCCGAGTGATCGTTTTCTAAACTGAAACGCATTAAGACCTACCCGAGGAGCAGCATGTAGGAGAGATTGAATGGGCTGATCATCCTGTCCCTTGAAAGCCTCAGAGCCCGGGAGTTAAACATTAAGGCCATTGTCGAAGACACAAGGCTCGTGGAATGCCATTCAAATAGGTGAGTACAAGTGCTTTCTCAAGGGTATTTGATGGGCTGCCATGCCCCTATTTAACAGCTTGTCATTTTGGAGTGAGGTCGCTGCCAAGCACTTGTTTCATTGTGTGTATTTTTCAGATGTGGGTAAAGCTGCTGTGTGCCGCCGTACCAAACCATGCAAGCCACTCCCCACCAGTCTCAAACACCGCCTGACACTGCTCAGTCTACTGTATCTGAAGCTTTCGGGTTAGGTCAGTCATTGAACTGGTCAGCTCAGAAAAGGCGGAGAGGATCCTCCTAAAGAAGGGAGCCAGTCCCAGGAAGGCCTTCACCTGCTTGGCCTCAGGCCACGGACAGGCAGTGATAGCCTCTGTCTTTTCCACCTGCAGGCGCACCTCAGTGGTACTCCAGTGTAGCAGTGACCCTGCTGCATGCTACCTGGGTGGCTTTACTGGGCTCCTCTGACACCAGGACACAAGTAGTTGAGTAAACCAGTTTATTGTGAAGTTTGAAGCAATATTACACACAGGTGTTCCATGCTTCCATGTCAGATCTCTTGAGTGTGTGTGGTGATGGCTGGTTTAACGTGCATTGATTGCCAAATGCACTACAGGCATGCAGCCTCACCCAGCCCCAGAGTCGAATCAGTCTGACTCGGGCCAGGTGAGGCTGCTTAAACCAGACATCAATCACAAACTCCACAATGCCCTTTATGCATATCAACATTTTACGATTTATATGTTTGAGATTTCATATGGAATATCACCTTCAGTGATATCCAGTAGTAACCATTTCATTTTTTATTCTTAAAGAAACCAGGATCCTTAGCACTTATCATATGGTCAGGTATGATGCGTACGTGTGAATGTATCAATGTATGACTGTGTGAATACATGTTTGACTGTATGAATGTATGACAGTATGAACATATGTATTATTGGAATGAATGTATGACTTTGTGAATGTGTTAATGTATGATGGCATGAATGTATTGCTGTGTGAATGTATTAATGTATGATGGTATGAATGTTGACTGTATGACCTTTCCATCCAATGTACCTCGTTAAACCACTGTCGTTACCAGCCTGCATCATCATCTGCCAAACCAAGGACACACACACACACACACACACACACACACACACACACACACACACACACACACACACACACACACACACACACACACACACACACACACACACACACACACACACACACACACACACACACACACACACACACACTCCTTCCTTCCAATAAAAGCCCAGCAGTATTATAATTTAACAAGCTGCCTTAAGGGATACACAGTACCCCTCTCCCAGTGTAGCGTTATAGAGCTCTACGTTTCCAGAGCACTGGGCTTACTGGGGCCTCTCCGCTGCCCTTTCTCCCTGCCTTTTCTCTATTCCTCCCTTGGATCCATAATGAAATATCACAGGGGCCCTCAGAGAGACAGATAATCTAATTAGCCAACTGTCTGCGTGCCATCACTCTGCTCTGTGGCCTGCTGGCTCTGTATGAGCATGCTGACGCTCAGGGTGGGAGCAACCATGCAAAGGAGAGGGACTGAAAGTCAAAGCATCACTTGTGTGTTTTATGTCCAGCTATGTATGAGATGGAGGAGAGCCGGATTATGCGAAAGAGAGAGAGGAAACTAGAAAATGCATTTCCTGCAGAAAATGCGGTGAGTGCTGTAATGCAAAGTGAGGTTGAAAATATGTTCAACCGCGACAGTTTAAGACGTAATGAAATGTCCAATAGCTGAAATGAAGTGAAAAGATTTGAACAGAGTTCAAAGGTTTAAAGTCTAATTGGAGTAAACATGCACAACATTTAAAAAATGTCAAATAGTTCGAAACAAATAAATGTGAGTTAAACAAATAGCTCAAATGATAAAGTTTAAATACATTTTAGATAAAATATAGAATAGCTGAGCTGTTGTGAAAGCTTGAAATGGTTGAAATCAAGTCAGTGTAACAGTAAAGTAAGCGTAGAAGAGGACGAATAGTATTAGAGTGAGTGTGTATTACTTGGAAAAATGTGTTATTGACGTTATTCTTTCACATCTAGTTAATCAAGATAAGCTCACAGAATGTTAGGGCTTATACTGTTGGACTCTGTGGAGTCTCAGCTTTCATAGGACATATCGTCTGTGTAGATAGCATGCCGTGGAAAATATCGTTTTTAAGTACATTAGCATTTAGTTTCTACCGGAAGCAGATACCCAGCCATGTATGATAACCTAGCCGCAAACCGTAGACTCGTTCTCAAAAACTATAACTCATACTTTTACAAGTTGGACACAATCAGGATCAGTAGAAGTAGACGAACGCGTGGATGTCCGACATGTGTCTGTCCTTTCCAGTATGTGACTTTATGCGCAAGTTTAACAACTGTATAAAAGACGAGACTATAAAAGGCGAGTCTCCATTGTAATATAAACGGGGGTCGCCACACACAAACGGCCGAAGTATATTTCCAGCGAAACAAGAAATACCGTAACAGCTTAAGCTTCACGTTGTGTTTCTAGGTTAAATATTGACGTTGTAAGGCACCGCGACGTCTGAAATGTTTAGCTTTTGTGATAGCCACCTTGGGCTAGAGCGGGTGAGCAGGGCTCAACGGAAGTTAAGGCGGCCAACTAAAAATATACGAAGCGGGTTTAAAACTAAAACGGTTGAATCTCAACAAGTTTAAATGTACGGAAGCGTAACGCATTCGCTTAAGAAACTAAATTATGCTCTTGTTTTTCTGTATTAACGAGTCAATTATCTCAGAATTCTTCCCGAACCTTTTATGGCATGTCGATTCATATGATAAACTAAAACCATATGGGATCTGCATCAATTGTGCAGTAGACGGGTTTTCATGAATGGTGATATGGTTACATGCATACTCTACAAGTAGTGATCCCAAGGTCATCGTTGGATGTTTAATTGATGAGGTGTTATCAAGGAATGGGACTGCTACCCGAATTCGAACAGACTTAGGGACAGAGAACTGTTATGTTGAGCAGATGCAGTTATTCATGAGACATGATCATATGGACGAATTTTCGAACAAATGCTATTTTTTATGGCTCAAGCAATCATAACAAAAGGATAGAGCACTGGTGGGGATGTTTAAGAAAGCAACATCCAGAACTGTGCATGTTGCTTTCTTAAAAATCCCCACCAGTGCACTATCCGTTGGTTATGATTGCTTGAGCCATACATACAAATAACAATACAAATAACAATGCCATCAATATTACTTAAGGACACGAGTATCTCCCAATGTCTCAAACATAAACCAAAATAATACTGGATTAAACTAAACAGGCAGGACATGTTTGCTTCTAGAGCTCGTCAGTGAACGAGAGCTTCTCTTGGGATTTTGAGGTATCGTTAATTCAGTAAAACAGAGCTGAATTTCTTTTTGCCATGAAAACTAATCTCAGAATTCTGAGATAATTCAGAAAAACAAGAGCAGAATTAATTTTCTCAAGTGAATGCATTACGCTTCAGTAGACATTTTATTGAATCTGTTTAGATATATTTAAGGATCATGGTGTGTTGATTTGTTAAATGTTTGAACGAAGTTTAAAAGTAAAAAATTGACAGAGTTGCGAGGTCTGAAGTAGTTGAAGTCTCAGAGAAAGGGCAGATGGCTTCGCCGACCTCCCATTGACTTCCATTGTAAAAAATATTTTAAAAGTATAAAATATTAGAAAAAGTGGAATGGTAGTGTGCGATTCCAAGCAAATATCAACATTTAAAAAGTGGAATGGAGTCTCTAGGCGAATAATGGTGGAAGAATTGTGGTGCCAAAGTTTGTAGAGAATAAGAAAGAATAAAGCCTAAGAATAACAATAGTTGAGGCTGCTTGCAGCACTCACCTAAATAAGAAATGAGAGAGAAAATGTGAAAACGAGAAATGAGGAAGGAGAGATGTATTATGTGAAAAAGAGAAAGGAATGAGAGAGATAGACAGATAGACAATGTGAGAGAGTGTGCTATTTTTTGTCACTGCAGCTGGCACATGGTCCAGCTGGGAGCTGTTCAGGCTGTCTACGTCAGAATCAGAGTTGCTTTTATTACATCTTAACGTACAAGTACGCAAGAGTAAAATTCTTAGGCTTGGATCCTCAACAGTCACATAGCATCAATACAAGATCATAATAACAAAATAAGTAATAATAAATAATAATAAGTAGCAACATCAATACAAGTGTTCAAGTGGTAGTGGTACCAGCCACGGTGTAGTGCAATTAATAAATAAATAAAATGCTGTGCAAAATACAGAATATAATGCAGATAATCAAATAATTGGTTGTTGTAGTGTGCGTGGGGTTGGTTTGGGGGTAATGGATTTTTCCAGGAGCCTGGCTGCTTGGGGGAAAAAACTGTTCGTCATCCTCTGGGTTTTGGCCGCGAGGCTTTGGTACCACTTCCCCGACGGCAGTAGCTCAAACAGTTTCTGAATGGGGTGGCTGGTGTACCTAATGATTCTTGAGGGCCTTCTTGACACACCTGGCCTTGTAGGTGTCCTGGATGGAGGGAAGCTCACATCCCCTGATCCTTTCAGCTGTCCGCACTACCCTTTGCGGCTTTGGGCAGTGCAGTTCCCATACCAGGCAGTGATGCATCCCGTCAAGATGCTCTCCGTTGTGTCTCTGAAGAAGGCCCCCAGGATCTTGGGCCCCAAGCCAAACTTTTTCAGCCGCCTAAGGTGAAATTGGCAACGTTGTGCTTTTTTCACCACCTGGTTGGTGTGCTCGTCCCAGGTGAGGTCGTTGGTGATGTGGACCCCCAGGAACTTCATGCTGTTTACCCTCTCCACAGCAGACCCATTGATGGTGATGGGGTCATGTACCTGTCTCTTCCTCCTGAAGTCCCCAGACCTCCTACCTGCTGCACACCTGACATGATGGTGGTTCTGATGGCTCTGCAGAGAGCTATTGCAAGTGTGTTACACCTCAGGGGTGTCACAGTATGATACTTTAAACAACCCAAACAAGAACACTTAAGTCAAAATTTAAAGCATCAGCAATATATACGTTTTTATTCTTTTTTTAGTAGTAGGCCCTATTAGTATTTTTATTTTATGTTTAATGATCAATAGTTTTTATCATAATCATGATAATACATGAGTGCTCATTTCATGAGTCTGTTCCTAGTGGAAATTGGTTAAACTTTCACTTGTACTCTTATTTGCAGTACTATTTGCATTCAAGATACAATGAAGTTGTTTCTAAAAATGTGTTTGTTTGAGATCCTCAATGCTGAACAAAACAAGGTTAGCCTTGGTTGTATCTTTAATGTGACGTGCCGAATGCTTTAAAAGGCTTTTGTGGCCCTTTGTCTTGTTATATCCTATTGCTATGGCTTGTATATATAAACACATATTGTGTTTATCTTGAGATCCTCAACCAGAGGCTTCCTGTCTCAGTTCAGTTTAAGACAGAAAGTGAAAATAAACCTTTTTTCAACCAGAGCTCCAGGGCTCTGCCATGGACATCTTATATTAACTTGTCTGTGGAAATCAGGCTAGTTTGATTTGACCCTCAATCAACTATAGTACCATGTTTAGACTGAATTGCAATATATATATATATATATATATATATATATATATATATATATATATATATATATATATATATATATATTATTTACAAAGATGAAGACTCTTTTTCACATTACAGATCACGTTACGTTAATCCAAATACTTTGGTGGAACAACACTGCCATCTTCTGGTAGATAGTGTCATACTTGTTATTCAGTACATAAATACTACTCAGAGACTGTATTCAGTAGCTTATACTTCAATGATAACGTTAGATAGAAGTACATCGATATAATTTGTTAGACAGTTAACCTTTTTAATTCATTTGATTCATATTTACATATTGGACATTGGGAATGATATTTGCAATAATGTTACAAAAACTAAAAACGAACATAAAGTCAACAGTGGAAAATATTTTACAGTGCAACGTTTACGTAACAAGGTGCTGAGGCCACAGGAGTCAGAATGGCCACAATGTGTGTACCAAGTATTTAATGGAAATATTTTCACGACGAGACAGAGGATATATAGAAAGTTTCCTATTGTATAGATCCTATTACAGCCGATGGTCCGGTCTCTTCTGTGTTCAGTGCTACGTCCATACTGCTGGAGTCTGGAACTGAGATTTTCGGGCTGCAACATCCCAAGCAGTACCATTAGACCAAGGGGCCTATCATGAGGTTACTACTACAAACTTTACTGTAGTCCTGCAGCACTAAGACAAAACTACTACTACTACTACTACTACTAGTACTAGTAACAATAATACCTTTTTATTTACATAACTATTTTCTAAGTACTCAAAAATAACAGAAGGGGGAAGTGAAACATTAAAAATCTCTTCTAGAAATGCACAAATGATGACACTCAGAAGCACACACAAGCCTCTAGCTACCTGTCAGAGTTGGAGGAGGGCGAGGAGGAGGAGGCTTCGGAGCCCTTGTTCAGGTCCTCTGTAGAGGGGAAGCGTGGGAGGCTCTGCCCCCCACACTGGATGGCCTGGGCGACGGAGTAGCGTGTCCGGCCCGCCGTACACGCATCCATCTTGGCCACACTGAGCCGGGACTGCAGGAACAGGTGAACACAGCTGTCCGACAGCAGGAAGGGACTCTGGAGGATCCTGCCAGAGATAAATACCTTATTCATTTGTACACTACATACATTTTAGTGCTTCAATTTAATTTAGAACACACTTTGTTGAGATGTACTATGTATAATACTACAAAAAAAAGACAAAACCAATCGACTAACTGATTGTGATTCCTAGCTACTCTGCAATTTAGAAACTTGGTCGCTCAGCAATTTGTGATTGTATGCTTTTATTGTTGTCAGCCATACTTGTAAGTCACTTTGGAAAAAGCATCTAAATGTAATGAAGTATTTATCTCTATTCCCTCATTTAGTGTAATGTATTGGATTTCCTTTGTTTAAATGATGTAGCAGGCACATGTACACATCTCCTCTGTTTGCCTGCTCCCATACATACACCATTTACATGACACAGCGCGCACTGGTGTGTGTGTGTGCGTGTGTGTGTGCGCGTGCTCATTAAGAACAGTTGTTAAAATATGGGCTTATGTCCCAGTGTGTGTTTACGGTAGTACTGTGTGAAAGGTTATCAGTGTATTGATTAGCAAGAGCACTGATAACTTACTGCTCCAGGAATGTCTGGAGCCCCTTCATCCGCTCAGATATCTGCCGGGCGTTGTTCAGACTGAAGAAAGGGTTCTTCGGGGGCATCTCTGGTAGCTTGCTGCGATTCATGAGAAGGAAATAGATGCGAGTCAGTAACATTTGGTTCTATCTTTGATCATCACACACAGACACACCACATGGTGGAATGGACTTACATGAGCAGTGAATGCACTTGGAGTCTTTGCCTCAGCCATACAAACTCGCTGAACCTCCTCCTCGTACACGAGATCTTCTTGGTGAAGCAGAGGCTGTTAGTCTGAGAGAAAGAGAGAGAGGCAACTACATTTACCTCATGTTTTTAAATGAACATGAAGAAACCATATATTATTCACACATTTAATTATTTTTCTACTTACAAGTAAACATATTTCGTAGTCTATATAGGCGTGCCAGAAGTCAGTGCTTTGGATCCTTGGATCCCGAACCCAGACGCTGATGTCCTGTTGCATGGTGAGAAGCAGGCGATTGTGACCAGAATGTACAAAAAAAGGAACTTTTCTAATGTCGCATTGTGGAAGTGCAACCATAGGAACCCCCCCCCCCCACCCCCGCCACATTAGTATCTCACATTGCTCTCCATAGTAAAGTACGTAGTTCTGTCTTTTGTAAATGTATTGCAACAGCATTTAAAACTTCCTGATTTCAAATGTAAAACAACTCAACTAAAAGCTTACACTGTTATATTCAGTAGATTCATAGTAAGGTGTAAGACCCACCTCAGTAACTATGCTATCAATAAATCCTGTACAGTACACCGTACACTTAGTCTGCGCTCTGAGTGAGCTACCACTTTGCTTTTAATCCCTGGATAGTTTATGGTGCAAAACAAGTGCAACCGTTTCCTCATTTAGTCACCTGACTAAACTTGCATTCCCACCCACACTGCTACTTCAATGAACTGACTTACAGTAGAAGACGTGTTTACTAATGGTGATGTTCAGCCATTGATATCACATGGTAGTACACATTGACCTCATCGCTTTCCTTTTACTATTCAAACCCATTTTTTATATAACTCCCAGACTAACACCAGGTTGCCCTCGAGCAATGTTTATTCGTGTTGCTTATGGACAACAGTAAGAAGAAAACAAAGAAAAAAGGGTAATTAAAAGTGTATTTTATTCAGGGCCTCCACCGAAACTTGGCCAATGGTTACAATAACTCAGTAGTGTGTTCATGAGGTTCATGGTACTGTCCCATAAGAGTCCTTGGTCAAGACGCCGCCAGCAGGAGGTTTTCAGCTATGTTTTAACATGGAGGTGGTCGACTACTTGAAGACCATGTTCTCTGATAGTCAGGCAGGCCTTCTTCTAAAGTGCTACATTTTAACAATCTAGTCCGCCAGTTTAGGTGCACAGAAGGTACATTTTGAACCTCCTGAGTTGTTTTTCCATGTTTCCAACTACATAACATAACATACATCTAAGACTGGTATGATGCCTTCATGAAAAGTACATGAGAAGGCATACGCTTCAGGGAAAATATTGGACCAAATAATAAAACATGAAACATGACAATTGGTGGTTTCCATAGAAAATATATAAAAGGTGCAAACATGATTTGGTAAATAGTATATCATTAAAAACCAACCAACATAAAAACAGGTAGTAAGGAACTTGATGTTCTCCAATAAATCTTCAACCATTGGAGATTTACAATGACAGTAAATGGACCAAAGTGCAAAGAATAAAACACACAACCTCGACCAAAACACATGTCCTAACCCGTTTTTCTACAACCAGCTGCTGTAGCTACGAGAGGTTGTTTAAGGTGAGGTTATGACAGCAGTTATTTATTTATCTTCCTATTAGGGCCGCACTGATTGGGAGAAGCAGTGACAAGTGCCTTTGACGATCTTTCGCTTTCATTACCCTGTCAAGGAGAAAGTTGCCAATGCCTGCTTGTACCAAAATTGGTGCCAATGTTGTTAGCAAGTGATGCTGTCCGATAAAAGGCCCGTTGCAAATAAGAAAAAAAAGAAATCAGATTAGATCTCTCTTAACCGTGCCACCCTCACACCTATATAAATTAGTAAAAATATGTTCTCTTCCTCCAAACAAGGAAAAACATATACCTTTATAGGACTACAGTTGTAACCATAGAACAGCAATCCAGAAAACCACACTGTGGACAAGATATGTCCACAGTGATTGAGTCTGCTAAATAAGGACACAGGATAACAAGCTGCTACTGGTTAGTTTGTACATCCACTTTCTCTACACTAAGGTCAGTTTTCTATCTATGTCCCCCCCCCCCCCCCTTCAAAAAGTCACAGTGACCTCTCCCGAGCACCTTGGCATACTTAAAACCCACCCCTACTAAGGTTTTTGTCACTGTCGCTTGATGCCTCATAACGACAACACACACACGCACACTTCACTGCTCCTCGTCGCCACAGTGCCAAGTGAGCTTCCGTTGGTAGAAGTCAACGACCACCTGTGGACACCTGGTGCTGGCCTCCCGCGCTGGCAGCAGAGCCACATCACCAGAATTTTTCCTGCCGCAAATGACAGGACACATGATGGGGTCAGGTTATGGCAAGGACTCTAATCAAACCTACAACCTTAGTGAAAACATGTCCAATGGTGAAAATGTGTCCAGAGCTCAAGAGAAATTAAGCAGTCAAATCCCATTTCTAGAAATCAACATTCTTCCATTATTAACTTTATTCAGTTTTGTGATTCTTTAGTTTCTTCAATATTGCCATACATGCCATGCCATTGCCATGGCATGTCATTCTAACGTGAATACAAAAGGAAGAAATGTGCCACACCATTTGATGAGGAACATGAGTTCTCCGTGTTGGTCTGTGGAGCCAATGATGCACTCCGGCTCCCCGTCCAGGTTGGCCCCCGTCACGTCTCTCTTCTGGACGTCAACAACACCGTCACTCTGCTCCCTGTACACCTGCTGCTGGCACTGGCCCCGGTCAATACAACAGTAACCCAACGTTAATACAAATATTCTACATAAGCAAGAGTCAAGTCAAATATAATGCCTTTGAGTGTTTCAATAAATGGTAAATGGACTGCATTTATTTAGCGCTTTCAAATTATTTCTATACATACTAAATGTTACTACTGCTGCAGCAGCTTCACATACATTTGTTATAATTGTATTTTCTAATTAATTAATTCATTCAATGTTATTCAAATCATAATGTTTTATATATTTTAAAGCTTTACAGATATGCAAGTGCTTCTTTTTAAAAATAAATGACAGCGCAAAACAAGGAACAGCATCACATGGGGTGTGATGTTTCCCTAAACGTGTAACTTTCAGACTTTCACATTATTCAAAATAACGACTTTGCGCAGTTTGCGGAAGTTCAGGGCAATTAATCACACATTTGTGGACACTCACAATTTCTGCCTCTTGCTCGGACAATTCCTCTTTGAGTATGAATTCTTGAGGTTGTTCTTCTTCGTTGTCAGAGAGGTGCATGTTTCTAAGAAACTCTTCAATGAGTTCAGGACAGTCCAAATTATCCTGTGGTTCCCAAGTATTGTCAGCACTACAAAGGACATCAAAAAATAGATATTGGTCAGACTTTAAAATAAAGTAGGCCTAAAACATATTTGTGAAGTTAAACCTGATGTAAGTGTTGCCATAAGCAACTTCTAGTGGCTTGAGTTGTACAAGCTAAAGTCATAGCTACAGAGAGGGCATAAAAGGGTCGGGCAAATGTGGACCAGAATGAAACGATTTATACAAGGAAGATTCCCTGGATGGGTTGACTCGTGGATGGTACGTTTCATTCTCGAGAAACTTTCTCGTTCAGACATTTGTTTATGCAGTAAATAACTGAAAAGTTACATAGTGCCGGTATAATGCTGTTTGTTCAAAGTATACTTATACAAACAACCTGTAGTACTTACTCTGTAAAGCCTTTCCACTTGAGGAAGTATTCCACTCTTCCGTTGATGACTCTGCGGCGAATTATCTTTTCAACTAGAAATTCCTGGACAATTGCAGTCTCCTCGGGCTTTCTCTGTTTGACGGTCTGTTTCTTCCTCATCCTAAAGCAAAAAATCGAATACGGTATTACACATTAGCTCCTAATTACATTTGATAATCAAAGACAACTGCTTACAAGGCAACACGCAATTCCCCGGACGATTGAGAAGAACATGGCAAGAGTGAAGGGTGCACTTTGTCCTTCAGACCAGCTCCGTACAGGCGTTACTGTAGCAATCCACTTGCTGCTTGATTCAGAAGCAAGAACAATACATTGCAAATAACACATACTATTACACAAAATGTTGTGCCGTATATCTGGTTAGCATTGCAAACCATGAACGTTCACATTCAAGTTAAGATTAAACACGGACAGACATCACAGCATTGCGTATGAATGCAGGTACAGAGAAGGCCTACTGTGCACAATAACATGCACGTACGCTTTCGTTGTTTACTTAATCTCGGAGAGTAGCGAACAGCGTAATCTTTTGGCGCTCTTTGGTGGAGAAAAAACACAAGCTGCAATGCACACACCGCTCTCGGTTAGCCTATGTATGCACGGTTGTACAAATCGGCGCATTTACATAAGAAAAACTACTTTCCATTAATGAGTTACGTTTAAAGATGGCCGTGGACGGAGATCGGAGGAAGTGGTTGCCAAGGGAAAAGGTCATGCCAGGAAAACCGGGAGGAAACAACAGAACGCGCACATCGCTGACCAATCAAGGAGCAATCCGCTTGTCTGTCGCTCCGGCGTCGCCCCCCGAGCAAGGAGAGACCCCTACCCACAGCCATAGAGAAAAGACGGCTTGAATGGCTCTGCCCCTACCGCAAACATCCTGGGTTGGTACAAATAAATAAATAAATAAAGCATGTAACGACGTCATTTTTAAGGTGCTATACACGTACAAATATGTTGCCGTTAGCTCCGTTTAAAAAGGTTTAAATTAAACAAAGGATGCTAGAAGTAGTGAAATGTTATACGTATAAATATATACTGATAGCCTTAAATATTTATTAATAATAATTAACAAAAATAGGTAATAGAGTACTAGGTAACTATTTTGTTATATATAGTTATAAATAAGATGTATTATCATATCTTATAATAGTAATGTTAAAAAACTAATAGATGAACAGAGAATAAATAACATTTGTATAAACTACGTATTAGTGTGTATGTACCAATAATATATATATATATATAATACCAATAATAATAAATTGTGTTTGACAGTTATGTGCTTGTTGTGTTATATTAGAACATGTTTGTTTACTTCTTTAGGATCATGTATTGCAAAATAATTTGAGGGAACATCTTATTACACGGAGGGACCCTCACCCTAACACTCTACAGACTACACTGAGAAATTCACAGAAATCAACTGCTGAACTGGTTTATTGACAGCTATTTTGTAGCCAATGAGGAGACAGGGCGGGTGATTGGTCAAATGTCTCACAGACACGACTATTATAGTGTATAGCCAACCACATCCAATGGCCGTTGGTAATATTCCCCATATGACCCACTTTTCCCCTTTAAGCCCTACTTGCCTTATGTGGTGCAAGTAACAGTTACCATGGTAACCTGACCACTAATGGGGTGGAGCTGTTGCTGTAGGCATGAAACAGACACTAATGAATGCACAGAGGTTCTGCCCGTGTCAGGGTGTATGAAATTCAAACCCAAAAGCAGATAATGTTCAATAATATATTTGAGGCAGAGCAAGGCTTCAGCTCTATCAATAACAAACTAAACTCCTGTCTCGCAGGAAGAACGCAAAACCACAAATAAAGGGCACAAGGCCGCTATTGACAAAAACAGGGAAATAAATCCAAACAAAGAAAGAAAAGCCAGGTCCCCGTCCGAAGAGTAGTCCAGGGGCAAGCAAAGGGCGGGCGGGCGGGCGGGCGGGCGGGCGGGCGGGCGGGCGGGCGGGCGGGCAGGGCAGGGCAGGGCAGTGTGAACTGACTAGGCAAGCTAAGACCAAACGTAAGAACAATCTGACAAGGTGGCACTAACAGCACAGGGTATAAATAGGCTGAGTCTTTAACACACAATGAGGAACAGGTGAGCAGGAAAAAAGGCGGGAAAGACAATGGCAGGATGTACAGGTGAGAGGCGGAGTCAGAGGCACAACAAAAAGACACATGGTGGACAAAACCAGCAGGAGGCCACAGAGTCACTGAGTCCAAACAGAGGTGCCAACAGCCCGGGCATACTTAAGAAGTATGCCCGTAATATTCATGTCATATCCAGTTCTCCACCCCAAACCTTTTCAAACACAATGCCAAGACATTTTGGATGGTTAATTAATGCAGGTATATTATTCGTTTTAGCATTGTGTCTAAAGTTTCAGTGCTCTAGTTTATCACACAAACCACAGTCCACCTGGTGCACTGCCTGGTGTTACAACTCATTAAAGAAAGCATGATGAGTTTCAGAGAGATACGATGATCAAAACCTTTTATTTGAATGTTCCGTTTTAACGGATTAACATATTGAAATACATAGATTTCAAGCAACAGATGTGCCACAGTGTAAATCCGATTTTTTACAACAGAGCTCCTTGATCCATTACAGATATGTTTTCCTCTTCAAAATATATTTTATGGTTATGAACACTGGCTGTCACATGTGTAAAAAAATGGTAACCTTACTATAATTGTACTATTCTTAAGAAGGCCTTTAGCATCGCCCGGCCATGTAGTATGTCACTATCTGGCATGATCAGATAATAAACACCAACAATGTAGTATGCCTTGGATCAAATAATAAACCCAGACTGTTTGAAACATATTCTCAACGCTAATTGAACAGATTTGCTGCATGTTTGCCTTCCATTCAAATAGTTAACAAATAAACCCTAAATAATCAATAGAAGAAGAAATAACAATATATATATTGTTTGTTATGTGACAAACCACTTAACATACAATTATCTAATTATTGTTCAAACAATGTACAATTGGATCTGAAGTGCAAGTGAGTTAGCCTGACTTATATAAACATTCCTCGATTCATGTTTATATAAATTCACTTAAACAGAATCGACACATTATTAATTGTATCTTCCACCATGACCTGTGCTCTTTATATATGCAATAATAGCTCAGGTAAAAAAAAATATCAGAAAGAGAAATGATCAGGTATAGAAATTCACCTACAATAAATGTAAACTTAAGTTAAAGATTTCAATGTTATTGTGCATCACAATAACATTATGAATGATTGAAATAAGTCAGAAGATGGGGTATCCTCCTCTTTAACAGGTGAGGGTTTGACTCCCAATGCCTCTTAGCTTAGTACTTTCCATATACCATCAAGGACCCATCAGATTCTGTTTGATGACAGGTGAATGGCACCAATGACCAACCAGCAATATGACTAGGGGGTGAATGGACCAAAGCAGAGGGCTGAGAAAGAAGTGTATTTGAACCCAAAACATTATTTTCCTTCTCTGGGTCTTTCCATTCCAATCCACTGTCCCAGATGCTTTTCCCTCCCCTCTGCGTGGGTAGTGTTGGGCAGAGAAGGATGTAAGACATGCTAAATGAAGTATTTTCAGAGGTGCAGGGAACAATGTATCAGTCCAACCGCAGCCCTGGTTGGGCCTGAAGCATTTGCAGAGAAAAGGGTTTAGTTAGCTCGCTTTAAACAAAGAGAGAGAAAGAGTGAGAGATGTGAGATTAAGAAAATTAACCAGGGAATTCAGTTCCTGAATTATGGATAAAGTCAGATTTCATACATTAAAATATTAGTTTACAGCCTTTACCATGGGCCACTTACAGGCAACTCACAGTCATTTAAAATAAGTCATCATTTGATAGAGACCATAGTGATCTCGAGTTATTTTCAAAGGTTGAACATGGAGAATAGCATTTCTCAGTTTAACCTGGTATTGAAAATTAATGGCACAGAATGTATAGTTTTGCACTGAGATTATCCTACAGTACATACTAAAGTATAATTATAGCCTTGTATACTTTTATACTTTGTTAAGTCCTTCACACATCACAACCTTACCATAAAGGCAGCATCAACATATATCTCATCTGCTAGTGTCCCTGCTGCTCAGAACCAATGAGTGACTTCTGTCTTGACATGCTGATCACTCATAAGCCTAACAGAGAAAAATAGATGTCTGGTTTGGTTATTATGAGTTTTGTTAACATCACATCAGCGGCCACACATATCCAACTGTGGAGGACAAACATACTTATTTCTGTTTATGAAAGGAGTTGTCAAAAGGTGAAGAATCAAAGTTGCCTGGAGACATAATAGCATCTACTTTTGTGAAATAGGAAGACCTTTGACATGGCAAAGCCTGCTCTCTCTGTGTAGCAGCTAACCATCTTACCTAATGGCAGTTAGCATGACAAATACAGCTGAGTCTGGTGACCTCTCACACTTTCCTCTCTTTCTCTTTTGCTCACAGCTGGGAGACTTTGAACATTAAATCTGTCCTGCAGCCAATCAGCCCTCAATCCTCGCTCAGCTCTCCCTTTGGCAATAAAAGCTCTATCTGTGAGCCAGTGCATTTTGTTTAGCAAGGGATACAGAGGGACCTGCTTTCTCTGTTTTATAAAGAACACTTTTCTGCCAGTGGCAAGCAACTACAATGACTAGGTCCAAGAGTCTATAATCTCATAGGTCTATGTTATTATACACAATGCAGGGAAAATAATAGTGGTATACACAATATCAATATAAATAGTTTTTTAGGAACCTGGGCAACACCCTGACTTGAAATCCTCAAACAGAGCAGTGCCAATCAAAGCCACTGCACGAAGTAGCTTTGGAAGAAGTGCTAGGAGTAGGCCTTCCAAGGCATTTATTTTTAACACAAACAAAAATCACAAGTTAAAATGCAGTTTTCTTTTGTCAGAACCTGAGAAAATGTGAAAAAGATTGACATAGTCCACTCTCCAAAGTGTCGTTCTTAATAATCTAAGTAGAGGGCCAATCTGGAAACAGTTAGGGTCCAGATAAGCAATAGTAAGCAGCTGCTTGGGGGTCGTGGAGTTTAGAGAAAGTCAACTTGGCGAAGGAATGGGAAACTGTGGGTGTGACATGGTGTCCAATCCCTACCTCTCACCAGCTAAATGCCATATTGAGGCGGAGGCACAGGAAACCCTAACCAGCCAGGAAATTAAGCAGCGAGCGCAGGCCCTGCTGCTTATGTTTTCTCTCCCAAGCCCTCAGCTGGGACTTGTTAAGTAGGGCCAGGAGACTCGCAGGCTCTGAGATGTTGTTCAAATTGAGCTGACGGTGAACAACAGTGTGACATGTTTAAAAGAGCCTGAGTGGATGTGAAGGCTTTGAGAGCCACCGTGGCCATGAGGTCTTGAGTTTCTCAGACTCTCTGGACTCCCCTCCTCTGCTTCCTTCTATTCCTCCTCCTCCTCCCCGTCCTCCTCTGGCTCTCTGGTTCTGTGAAAGGGGAACTGGTTCACCCCACCCCTAATCCACCCCAAAGAGCAAAGAAAACAAATGTCCACAGAAAACAGCGATGTGTTTAAAGGTATTTGCTATCGTGCATAGCAAATACTTTTGTGCCTCTGGCACTGAGGAGCTGGAGTGAGTTTGGAAGTATTGTGGAGAATGTATGTCACAATGAGTGCCTATGAACCACATTGATTTACAGAACATGGCACCTCTCTTGTATGTCTACACATGAACTACACCGGGATGAGCGCTGCTGTCGCCTTAAATCCATCAGATAACAATCAACATGCAAAGTCAAATATTACCACTAGGGGGACAGCGCTGCTGTTGTGAAATCTTACCTTGGCTCCGGCATGCCGGGAATGTTGAGATCTGTCTGCAGGATTTAAGCTTCCCCTTCATGAGCCATGAATTACATACATTATGCCTGGTGCTATGCTTACCAGTTGTAGGATGGCCAAAGCTCTGCTCTTCCTACAAGGAAGAAGGCCAAGGCATTGTTTGGAATGAATGGCTTATACCTATACTGCCCACTGCATTCAGGCAAGCATAGGATGTGTGGATTGAGGTAACTGTTGGAAAGAGGTCAAATTTCTAAGCATATATATTTTTGATATTTTACCATCTAGTGAAACAAAATACATGGGTGATGCCCTTAGACTCATGAGGATGCTGATAAAACAAGAAACATTTATATATCTGCAGTTAATCATAATTGTTAAATGATCAGTATTCATCTCATGGCTTACTAGTAAAATGCAGTTCAGAAGGTCAAAGTCCTGATATACTTTTGGACTGATGTCACTCACCCAGCAGATGTCGCTAATTTATTTTAGGTTCATAACCACTGTATATTTAGCAGATAGAATTACGCTATTGTATCATATGTTTGATCATTAGTAACTGGAGAGGACTTTACTTTCAAACTTGTAAAGGTTAGCATCAATCCTGACTGTAATGGTTATAAACTGTAAAGCTGTAGTCTAAGTGATAGCCAACAGGTGGTGGGTATGGCATATCCTGGGGTCCAAGATACATATATATGTACACCAGGTTAAACACCAGCCTCCCCAGAGATACCACAACAGCCTGGCTTTTGGCAGTGATTCATAATTCAACACAAACAATTACAACTCAATATATACTGGTTGTGTGTGTGTGTTATTGATGTGCGTTTTATATGTGTGTATGTTATATATATGTATGAGTGTGTGTGTGTGTTTGTTAGTGTGTGCGTACAAGCGTGTGTGCCTGCGTGTGTCCATGTGTTTGAGTGGAGGTAAGAAGTTGGCTAGCAGAGTTCCTACTCTCTTAGAGTTAGTGGTTGACTTATGGGTTCTTGTTTCTATCACGGGTGAAAAACCCTCCCACCTATCATTGTGGCAGCCCTGACATCCATTCAGCCCAAACCAGAGCAGTCCCTGCCAAAATCAAAGAGCTTTTCACTGAAGGAATCCAGCCCTGCTCTGTCATCAGGGAGGGGCATTCCATACTGTCAAAAGCACAGGGCCCCCCTTTTAATAGTCCGCTCCTTCTTTTCAGAGGCTCTGGACAACTCCACTGCATTGGTCAAGAGTTGGTTTGCCCCACCTTCTGTCATTCTTTATTTTCTTCTTCTTCTTTCTTCTGCTTCTTTAGCTTATTCTGCTTCTTATTCTTCTTTCCTTTTTTTGACCATTAATGACCTCATTACATTTCCTTTGTCACCACTGGAGGGGGCAAAACAAAAAGTAAGTGTCTTTTTCCAAACCTTTGAATCAAAAGTTCCAATGGCGTAGTTAAAAAATACTTATGCTATTTATATGTTAATATTTTGAACTCAGAAGCAGTTGAACAGTATCAAAATTTGATTTGTGCTGTCATTCAGGTCCCCAAAAAACCTGAGAACAAAGAATACCCCAAAGATGGAAAGAATTCAGATGGAAAGAAGTACAGTATAGTATGTCAATACTAGGGCCTTGGGTGTCTTCCATCTCACACAGAGAATATATGCTAATTCTCCAGCAGTGGTTGACTGCATATGGACTCTATAGGATCTGAAGCCGGTTGGAGATCCTCAGTCCATGTCCAGCACCAAGGATCTGACAGTAAACCCCAGACATGCTTCTCCCTCCCTTTCCTCTCCCACCTCTCGCTTGTGATGCATCCCATATCCTGTTCTTCTCCCTCTCTACCCTCCACACCAAATAATTTAACTAATGTTTGGGGGGGGGGGGGTCAACTAATATGATAAGTTATATAAAATGCTTTGATCAGATTCGATTTATGCTCTGATCAGATTAGCCTGTCTCTGAGAAAGGTGTGCCCATCCCCTGGCTTAATGCCCTGGCCCGTGACCCACACATATGCAGAGACGTAAAAATTGAATTCATGATGAAAAGTTTTGAAAGTTCAAAGGTTGTTAAAAAATTGTTGGCTAGGCCATTTGACTGCCACTGGTAGATAACGAACGGCACTATTGGTCCATTTTGGTCAGTCGTGAATCAAGAGGCAAGAATCCACTATACTTTAGTTTATAGTCACACAGGCATCCTCTGGGTTTTATTTTTCATTTTCAATTTTGTGTTTAGAAGTAGTTTTGCTTCTGTAGAAAACCCATCTGGTATCTCCAATTGTGCACAGTAATACAATACTGTAATATTCTCAGATTTTAAGCATGAGTCCTACTGTGTGTGTATTTGTGTGTGTGGGTGTGTGGGTGTCGGAGCGTGTTTGCACATGTGTGTGTGCACGCACGTGTGTGCGTGTTTGTGTGCGTGTCTAGGTGCTTAAAGGGCAGCTCTGTACATGTGCTCTGACCTTGGTGTCTTGGTGCGATCGACACAGGGATCATTTAAACCATTATGCAGACGCAGTGTTGCAATGCTCTCTCATTAAAAACACATTCCCACAATATTGTAATACATAATAATGAAGCAAAACCAAACTACCCCTGTTATATTGCTACCACTGTTGTATGGAGAACATGTATTAATATTAATGGTGTGCTTAACGCTTGCACATTTGCATTGCTCGCTTTGGTTATTGTGTGGTTTGTCAAAGTAGATATAGGGACATGGGCTCACAATTAGGAAAGGCGTTTGATATCATATATGATGATCTCATTACAATGATATCATGTTTACTTGAGTGACATTCAACCCATAGCCATACTAAGGTTCTCGACCTGCATTAGAAACGCAACATTATTCAACATGTAATCCTTCCTGCATTCAGACATATATATAGCATCAGAATTTATTAGGGTGATGTACTTTCCCACAGATGTGGAGCATTAAATAGGATAAGATATGTGGAGATTATTAGGAGAACTCTCAGTATGGCAGATGGAGATGGACAGTGATCAAGATAAACATAGAGAGGGTTGGAATAAAACATTTCACAGTGAGACAGAGTGAGAGAGAGCAAGAGAGAGAGAGAGAGAGAGAGAGAGAGAGAGAGAGAGAGTGATAGATTGATAGAGATAGAAAAGAGAGAGCAAGAGAGAAAGAGTGATATAGATAGGAGGGAGTGTAGAGGGAGATGAAAGACTACAGCAAAACCAGTCGTCGTCCCCCCCCTTCCCCGCCGTGTTCCCCCTAGATCATTGACCCTGCAGAGAATACATTTATGTTAAATTATAGATTAAGGCCCAACTATGGTTATGGCTGGGTAGCTGGCGGCTGCCTATATTTATGTGGCTGTGTGTGTGTGTGTGTGTGTGTGTGTGTGTGTGTGTGTGTGTGTGTGTGTGTGTGTGTGTGTGTGTGTGTGTGTGTGTGTGTGAATAGAGTGAGTGAGTTCCACACACTTCTGCACCTGCAACTGTTGCCTCACCACAACCTCAAATGCTCACCATGGATGAATAGCAGAGATGGTAAAAGAGACTGTATGAATATGTAAACACTCTCCACACAGCAGCTCTCTGTAATGTGGTGGCTGCCTGTCTTTGTCACCATCGCTGACTGGTGCAACGCCCCCCTGGACCATTCATTACAATTTACCATAATACTATATATTATTATATAATAGTATACCATAACATAATATAATATAATATAATATAATATTATATTATATTATATTATATTATACAATATTATATTATATACCATTACTTAATATAATATACTATACCATAATATGTTATAATATAATATACCATTACATAATATAATATAGAATACCATAACATAATAGTATGTTATATTATACAATATTATATTTTATACCATTACATAATATAATGTTTTATACCATAATATATATACCATAACATAATACATAATATACCATCACATGATAAAGTATATCATATATCATAATATAAAATATTATAATATACCATAACATAATATACCAAAATATAATATATCATAATATAAATATCAAAATAATATAATATAATATATCATAACATGATATACCATACTATATTATTATATAATTTAATATACCATAACATAATATAATTTAATATGATATACAATAACATATAAAATATAATATAATATACCATTATATAAAATAATATATTTGTCTTTATGATATAATATAATATATAATATATATAATATATAATATAATTTTATATGATATACTATATCATAATTTAATATAATATAATATACCATAATATAAAATGATATATTTGTCTATGATATATAATATACCATAACAAAATATGCCATCATATAATTTATTATAATGTAATATACTATAACATAATATATCATCATATAATATGCCATAATATTAAATTATATAATGTAATAAACTATAACATAAAAATACATAATTTAATATAATATAATATACTTTGACATAATATACCCTAATATAAGATAATATAATACAATATAAAATAATATAATACACCATAAAATCATATAATGTAATCGACCATAACATAATACACCATAACATAATATAATTTAATATAATATAATAGAACATAATATAATACTGTAATATAATATTAAATGGCATAACATTATATAATATAACATAATGTACTATAATATAATATTGCATAATATCATATAATATACCATGATATAATTGAATATAATTGAATATACAATAACATTATGTAATATAATAAAATAAACCATAATATAATATACCAAAACATAATATAATATACCATAATATTATATAATATTATATACCATAATATAACAGAACAGAACATAATATAATATATATAATATGTATTTAATAAAATATTTAATTTGTATCAATTCGTAACCTGTTTAAAAAGCAAACCACAATGTATCATCAGTTTTTCATGCCGGGGCATTTTATTCACAAACCCAGGAAGAGAGACAGCCTTTGCTTTTGTTCAGAAATGTGAACTCATCATGATTCTTAAGAGGTGAATGTATAAATAGCAAGTTAAATGCCAATCTATCTTTCATAAATATAGAACCTAATGTAAGAAAAACTATTGAATGTACAACAACAACAGTAATTTCAGAACATTCTGAGAGGGTTTCCCACTGTCATGCAAACAAAATCTCTCAGGGCAATCAAGACAATAAGGTCCCATTTGAGCCAACATTCTGCATGCATCCTTACACAGCATATCAGCATGCCACCTTATTTGCATTGCAAAACAATCAGATTATAATCAGACTAGTGCCAAAAATATTCCTTCAGCTTCATTTCATTGGAATAGAACCGTGACCACTTCATGGTGTTATGTTCTTGTAGATGCCAAGCTAGATCCTCTCATTAAGGCCTATAAATTGGTAACAAAATGTCTGGTTTAATTTAGTCTTGTAAAACTAAACTTCCTCGGAATGCTTATTCAAACATGCAAATTGTCAGAGGAGAACAGCTTGGTCCGGAGGCTGCCACAAATCCTTGAACAGCCTCACACAAATAGGTTTTCCAAGACATTTCTGAGACACCCACACACACGCACGCACTTTACTGAATAATTGAACAGCAATTGATGGTGTACTGTACGGAATATAAACAGCGATGGCATGCAAAACACGTTCGCTACTACAGAGGTAAGAACACATATAAGACATTCTTCAGTTAACATTCAAAGATAGAGGGATCAGAGAAAAGAAGGAAGGAAGGAAGGAAAGAAAGAAAGAAAGCAAGAAAGAAAGAAAGCAAGAAAGCAAGAAAGCAAGAAAGAAAGAAATCATAGTGATTCCTTTTTATTCAGTGAAGGCAATGAATTTTGCATTTTTGAGGCAGTTTCCAAGACAACCAATTTATCTTTGGTATCAACAATGGTGCTTCATACAAACAGATTTATGGATAGACAGATAGATAGACAGACTTAGGATAATAATAGGATAGATAGACAGATATTTAGGAAACTATAGCCTCACAATAGATATTGACCAATGGGAGCAAATCAGATGCCTGAGTTTTATCCAGAGTGGGTAAGATAAATGTTTTACCATTCATTTTATAATTTTACTGGAGTCCCACGATATTGATATCGAAAAGGAATCTTGAGTAAAGAATCAGCAAGTTACTTTAGAGAACACTCTCCCTCTGGAGAGAGCTGAACGCAGACGTTGTTATCTGCTGACTCTAAAGTGCTGTCCACTACTCTGAACTCCAGAGTCTGATCATGTTTACAATTGAACATGGACTTTGGTTGTTCGGCAGAATTGCTTTCGCCGACATCAGGGTGCTTTGTCTTTTCCACATCTTGTCTCAATTTAGGACTGATGTTTGGGCTTGGATCTGGTATTGATAATCTACGTTTCTGCTGATAGGATGAGCATAGTTCCTCCCACTTCCTTCGATTGGCGTATATTCCATCGACCATGGGCTGCAGCTTCCTGTTCAGTTGAACCAGTGCCTGGAGAAAAACCCAGTACAAACACTTCATCCTGCATACGGGGAGTTGAACTCCACACACATTGATCAATATTAGCATTGTGCCTGACAGCTGGAAAGGATTTTTCCAGTGTTATTTTTGTACCTGGTACAATGGTTTACAAATCCCATCAATCCACTCCAGCTGTAGAACAGGTAATTCGTCTTTGCGATTGCGGTCAAATATAGCCTATACAGAGTGGAGAAGCTTAGAAGCGTAAGAAATCGACATAAAAATAATTACATTTGCTTGGTCTCCAGTTGGATTACCGAATGCAGGACACAATGAATCAAGAGCTGGTGTGCGTTCATCAATGTTGGGGATCTCAGGAACAGCTGAATGCTATGCTATGCTATCTAAGCATGAAGGTATAGGAGTTACATAAGTTCAAACAAATGTGAAGAAACGTAAGTCAGATATGAGTATGAGGCATCTGAGCCATTCCTACCGCAGGAGTGACCTTCAGCTCCGACCTCTCCCTGTCTCCTTGTTCAAAGAACTCACTAGTCACCAGCTCTGCAACCTGAACACATCAATACCAACAGTGTATTATGCTTAATTGTTTTCCTATACAAAGCACATAAATAAAGAAGAAGGGGTAGTGAAAACCAGAAAGGAGACGTAAAAGTCCTATGTATTACATGTTTTGTGATTAATTGTGATCACTTCTTAGACCACAACAGGGAGTTCATCAGAGTGATGTAACCATAGACTGTATAAAATAGGTTGAAACGCACATCGCTGTGTCTCATTTAAAAGTAAGTCTAATTTGCAGAGTTACTGAATCGCTAGTCCTTCTTATGATGGATCTACTATTTTATTCATGATCAATACCATGGATGAAGTTGAACTAAATTATAGTGAAGTTGAATGTAGCACCGTAATATGTTATGCAAGATCAAACTGTGAACATGTCTCAAGGGTTAACAAACAGTGTAAAGCATTACATTTCAGACTGGCATGACTAACCTGTTTGGATATTGCCCATGGACGGGTGACTGCACCCAAATCACAGGCTGTCATCAACATTGACCTGTTCAGACATCAAAGGTTCATTCCCAAACTTATTTGCAATTTTATTTCTTTCATAGAAAACTTTTATTTTGAGAAAGAAAGCACACCTGAGCACTTCTCTGTGCACTTCGTCGGTCCAACTGAATTCTCCAGATAGCACACTTTCAAAGAATTTGCTCCTTCGCCTTATTAAACACAGAGGCACAAGTAAAACAAATGTAGATAAATTCAAAATAAGAAATGATAGAGAATTATATAGAATACTTCCATCATACACTTGCACTGTGCTCTGGGCTGGTTTTGTAGCCAACTTACTGAAAGTGCAGAGTGAGATCTGTGGAAAGGATGGCCTGCTTCAATAGTTGCATCATGTTGCTGTACTCTTTGGAACTGAGGTTGGCAAAGATATTGTGGCCCTGTTTTAAAGCACATATACACAGACATGCACACACACACACACACACACACACACACACACACACACACACACACACACACACACACACACACACACACACACACACACACACACACACACACACACACACACACACACACACACACACACACACAAATTGGCACACACACATATATCCATAGAACTAAGGCACAGGTGGAAGAAGGAATAAGTAACGCTCACAATGCATTGGCTGTTACTATCATATGGGGAGATTCATTGTTTACTGTCAGTGGGACTCCCATTAGCAATGTTAATTAGCCAAATGTATAGATTATCTGCCTCCAGTTGAAGAAAATCCATATCGACCCCAGCGCCTGGTGATCAAGGTCTGGACTACACCAGCGGCAATCCAGCCTCATTAGGTAACCTGACTGGCTACTGGTGGAGCACTCCGAGTCTTTAACTTATTATGTATACATAGTCCATCTATCTGCACCCAGGGACAAGGGAAACTTGTGATTCAACAAGCCTGAAGATCCTTTGCAAACCAACCACTTTGATGCAGGACCATAGATTGTAAAATAATGCATGGACTATGCTCATGACTTCAGCTACATGATTTTATAAGGACATTTAAAACACATTTCTCCACCTTTTCAAGTTTGTGTTGGGATAGGGCTAAATTGGGGTTAGTGGTTCCTGGCTAGTACTGTAGTCAACTGTCAATCAAGAAAATACACACCTCAGACCCTACATACAGAGTTGAAAGATTTCAGTTAAAGAAAAAAAGTGTAAGTTAACCCACTATTTCAGCTTGAATCCAAACACTATGAGATATGAAAAAATTATGAGAGTTCTAGGAAAGGGGGGGGGGGGGCTGTTATCCCCATGGTAACGACCCATTCAAATGTTGTGATACTTTTTATGTACCGTCGTTGTGTACGAGTGTAATAATAAGCGATGTTGTATATGAAATTCCCCACACACCGTGGCGTTTCACTAAAAGTGTCCGAGAAGCTTAACCCGCTTAACCCCAGACGCAGACATACAAATGTATCGCTAGCCTCCACACAGCTCCACACATCCACACACACCTCACCGTCAGTGTCCCTTCGTCCTGACGATGAAGATTATACATAAAGGCACTTTGGCGTCATGAAAATAATTGTACCTGCGTTGAAGCAGAGTGGATTGTTCACAAAATGGTTGACAGAGACTGGCAAAAACAAAGAGTTGTATTCCTTTCTCTAAGTGATTTTTGTAACTGTGACAAATGGCATAGTGCCAATCATAAATCCTAGAACCACGTGACTACAGTGATTTTGGGTTCAGCGCAGTCAAGCGGGTGACAGTGAAAATGTCCTTAAAGGTACATTATAGTGGCATCTAGCGGAACAGATTTGACTTGGATATGATATTCATAAGCATGTTTTAATTCAGTTGAATCCCACGAAAATAAGAATTGTTGTGTGATCGTTACCTTATTTGGAGACATGTTGCACCGCCATGTTTTTACAGTAGCCCAGAACGGACAAACGGCTCTAGAGAGGACGTGTTTTAAATATGACTTGCAAATGATGACCTACAGTTTTACAGATTAAATGACAATTTATAAATATATCAAGGCACCTCATCACCTTACACTTGGCTACTCAATGTTGTCGTAGACGATGACATCATTTTGGAAGTACCAACTTGCACCTTACAGGTCAGTACAGGCCACCATATCTTCTCTGTTGTTGGAAAGGGAGGTGTGAGGGGAGGTTGGGGGGGGGGGGGGGGGGGGTATTAAATCCACCGCTAGATGCTACTTAATCCTATACACTGCATCTTTAAGTGAAAGGAAATATGCAAATGGTGCAAAGCAGAAGGGTTTGATTGGCGCATGTTATGGTTTTTACATGATAAGGCCTTTCTATAATCACGCCAATTGATGGGGTTGCATTCAAATGCATTGCAGAGAAAATATAAATAAAACATGTCCATTATGTGAAGATCGAGAGATGCACTCGACACCTTTTCTGTCTTAGCTTTAAAGGAAAAACTCAGTGGAAATCATTATTCTATAAATTCAAGAATGACATGGACATATTGACATATATTTACCCGACAGTCAACTTAAACAACATGAGCCAACACTTTATTTAGTGTAGACAATATTTACACTAGCAATGTACATGCTAGTAGCAAAAGACGCATAGAAGTGCTCACCTCGCTTTGCAGGATCATGACTGCATGGTTGAAGTGATGGTGCTCCAGTGTGGCCGATGTTCCATAGAGCAGAGCAAGAGCAGAACCGGTCCTAAGTAAAAATTAATCAAAATATTTTCAAAAAGGTATGCCTAGATTACAAATGTTTTGAGCAGAATGGCTGCGGTGGCGTACTTGGCCTGAAATGCGTTGTTGGTGCCTCGGTGGTCCAAGTCGTGGCACATGCATCCCACCATCAAGGCCAAGGTCTCTGTGTCTGACAGTACCTCCTGAAACCCTGCTGTCTTCAAAACACATTGGACGGCTACTATTGACAAACATTTTCTATCGGTAACACCTTGACACTTGTCATTCAGTTCAGGAGGTAAATCTGACTAAATTGAGGTAAATTGTATTTTATTATCATTTAATAATTGTCCTTTAACTGTCTATGTAAAGCACTATGAATGGTTGTGTTGAACAGTGCTATATAAATATACATGGTGGTATTTGGTGGTATTTGGCAAAAAAGGCAAATGTTAAATTACAAATGTGTTGTGTCCGGTTGCATTTTGTTTGTTAAATGTCTCCCTGACTCTGGAAACTTACTGTGATCATGACAAACATGCACTGGGAGACATTAAAGGCATGCCTCCAGTTATGATACGCAACGGTGCGATAGTTCTTCCTCACAGTCAAAAGCCAGCGACACAAGACCTAAGAGGCCAGTGACACAGAGAAAACATCCTAGTTAGGTATATACAGTATAGTACCATATTTAAAGATAAAATATAATATTTAGGATTATAGTATACACTATTTAATATCTAGTCATTTTCTTACTTTTCTTCATAGTAACTTCTTGAATTCACATACAGATCATTATATAACCGGCAGGGTATGGTAACATGCTCAAGGATGTCTACATGTTGGGCTGCAGACATGGGGGATCGAACCCAGTACCTTTCAGCTGGGATTACAACATGCTTGGCACTACACTACACTGCCCCCTGCACTACCCTGCCACCCTAAATACACAAACATTAAGAAATTCCTCCAAGTGTCCCACCTCATAGTCAATTTTGAACTTTTGGACAACACCAAGTTCTAGAAACATCCGGAGCGAGGCCGTGATCATGGCATCGTTATCCAAAGAGAAGTCGTTGAAGTGAAACTCATCGATACCCAGCTCACCACCCACAGGAATCTTAGCTGCCTTAGGGGAGGAGAGGGAAACAAGTGTCAAACTAAGAAGAGGGACACCAACTGCACCCAACACTATGAGGGACTCTACCAAATGCTGAAGATGTTTTCATGTTATTGAGAATTGAGCATTCTGTGTTCTCAGGATGTATTTAATGCATGCGTGTTATACATTTATTTTCAACAAAAATATTACCTTGAGTCGGTCTACTTCCACCTTGGAGCAGGTAGCATGGTAGGACAGCATCTGAGAACAGCAGGACATATGCTCATCAATGCTCCACAGAAAACTGATTTTGATGTGTGCTGTGTGCTGTGTTGTTATGGGGCTTAACATCTGTGAATTCTGTTGAGGATTGTATTAATTGGATTGGTGAGACTTATAAGTCTCAAACGGAGGAATGTTTAGGATTGTATTAATTGTTAAAAAAGTTAGATATGGTTTTGCCTCATGCTGTTTTCCCCCTCCCTGCCAGAGCCCTGTCACTGTTAGTTGATGACACCTTTTCCCTGCCCTCATGCCCCTCCCTGCCAGATCCATTTCTCTGACCCCCAGTTTTAGTTGATCAAACAAATTATATATATTCACCTTCATCCTGTTCTCATCCTTCTCCCTGCCAGATGTCTGTCTCTAACCCCCTTTTGTTCTTAAAGCAATTTATCAACGGAGCAACCGAGGGGTTGGTATTAGCATCAAATGGCCCTTCTTTTGTTTTACAGCCCAACAACAGATCCCCCTCAGATCAACAGGTCGGGGGCTCATCTGGCCCAGGTATCGCCAAGTCTTTAGCCTAGAGAGAGTGTAGGCGGTTTGTTGTTTGGCTCGTTTGAATAATAGTAACCCAATAGGAATCAGTGGGTTAGACCTTGTGAATGTTAACAGGTAATGACTGGAGGTAACTGAGAGCCCTGCCCTTGTCATGTGCTTTAAGATACTGTGTTTTGTGATGAATGAGGAACTTTAATGGGAGAAGAATTGGAGAAGAATAATGGGAGAGCACGCAGGATTAACATGCAGAATTTAGGCACCCACGGAAGGACTCTGGTGGTTGTTTTGGGTATCCTGCGTGAGCCCACGAATAAAGTGTTGAACGTGAAGTATTTGACAATGCGGTCTTTTTGGAAGAATCGGACTTTGAAACTTGTCCAGTTTTATTGGACTAACTTCTACAATTCCTTTACAATGGCAAATTGAATGTTATGTCACATTATGTATGTTTATGTATTGTTGTTCCTGCTCCACACATGGGATATACCTTAAAATACACAGCTTGACAAAATATCAAATTAATTATTTCAGGTTTAAGAGAAGAAAATCTGTTGAGAATTCACAGTGTGGCTGAAGAGTCTGACTTCGCTGAAACTTGAGCGGAGTAGCTTGCACACATGTTGTTAAAATGAATTATTAACAATGGATGAAATATTTATGGCAGTGAGGCAGAGCACTGTTTGTTTGAGGTAATGTGACTGCTAGGGTTAGGTACTGGCCAGTAAAGCGAAATGGAGGCGAAGGCTCTAATGAATGCCGTCAATATGTAAAATGCTGTCGGGTGACATGTTTTTTGTTTAGTTATTTTTTCTTTATGATAAAAGCCTCACGTCCAACGCTACAGACTGCTTGGCCCACGTCTTCTTCACTTGATTGTACATCATGGTGTTGTTGATTCCAAGCCCACAGAAGATCACAAATGCCTTGATAATTAGAGGAAAGAAAGATAAGAGATAAATAAGAGAGCCAATAAATATACATTTGGTTTAGCATGTGTACAATAGAGGCATGTCTTATCACCTCAAATAGTCTCTGGTCAGCATCATTAAAGGTCTTCCTGTCCAGGCGATTGAGGATTTGAGCCACCCCTGCAAAGGATGCATGTGGTTCAAGACTGGGTTTGATTTGCTTTATCGTGCGAAATGGATTTCCTCCACCAAGAGCTTTTATAGCTAGTCAACTTACCAATTATCTGATGAGTTTGATTCCAGATAGGGACGCAAAGCACTGATCTGATGTGAAAACCTGAGGCATGATCCACCTATAGCGAACAGAGCAGCACAATAGAGTGTACATATTAAAGTGTGGTATATGTATATCTCTGTCAGTTCGTTAAAGTCATTAAAGTGTCTCTGCTAGAACCACCTGTGCTAAGAAGGGCACTGTAAGACTGTGGGAGTGTGTGTGTGGATGGTGGCTGGTTTAAGCAGCCTCACCTGGCCCGAGTCAGACTGATTGGACTCTGGGGCTGGGTGGGGCTGCACACCTGTTGCACATTGAGCAATCAGTGTGCACAGGTTAAACCAGCCACCACCACACACACTCAGGGAGAGCTCTCCGGCATGGCAGCATGGAGTACCAGCTGCATGCCTCATTCCATGCAACCTTTACAATAAACCGGTTCAACGTCACCACCCTGTGTCCATTGGTCTGGAGGAGCCCGAGGAAAGTCACCTAGGTGGAGTATGGGAGCGTGTAGTATTGGACATTGCTACAAAGACACTTACAATAAAAACGTCCATGACACACATATGTGTGTCATGGATTTGGTGGACACAACTGCACCTGCACGCATATCACGTGCATTTTGCATGCATTAATGTTATCAAATAAAGCATCCATATGTGTTTTTTTTCTCCACACCTCAGCATCAAAGCGTGGGTCCTGACAGACATCGCTGATGTTAACGGGCAGTCCTGTGGACGCCACCAGCTCAGCAATGCTGTTATTGATCAGCCAATCAGAACACGACAGCTTCTCCATGCTGACATAGCCATTAAAAAAAAACAGAGATAGGGTTGTTGTTGTTTTTAGGCAAGAATAGGCAATTATACTGACACTCGTTATAACTATAAGTAAGCTTTCTTTGGCTTATTTATTCAATATGTCAATAGTCTATTTGCTGTCATTTACGGTAACTGTTAATTGCAGCTAAACGCTAAATGTTCATAACTGATTTTCTTAACAGACACACCTGATGTCGCGGTCCATGTTGCACAAGGGGGACATGAGCTCAAACGTCTTGGAAAACTTGACAACCTAGAGGGCAAACACACACTGATCTAAATGTCCACAAAAATGGGTGGTCTGCTAAATGACTAAATGTAAATGTAATCAACCTAATGTGAGTTTGCTCAATGACTTAATGTCATTGTAAAAGACTAAATATACATTTGCTAAATAAACTAACGTAAAAAGACAATGTGAATTTGCTAAATGACAAATCGAATTGTGAACGTATAAGAGAGGAGGAATAGCATTGTCCCTCCCTTAACGGTTTAATTGCTCTGGTGAATGAGTCAGAAGGTCTTACAGGAGAGTGGATGTCCTCCAGCAGGAGCACAGAGCAGCGCTCACACTGCAGCAGAGTCAGGGCTCGCTGCATAATCGTCCTCACTATCTTCTCCAGGTCCGTCTGCTCCTCAAACAGGTCGTTCACCACCTCCAGCAAAGCCTTAGGGAAGAGGTTGGAGAGAAAACGGCCAATATTAACCTGCTCTGGACCTTGGAAGAAAAAGGCTGTGTTGAGATGTTGGTGCAGCAGTGTCATGTTCACAGAGGGCAGACTGGTGGGAACATTGAATAAACCTTCTCAAGTGACTTTATGTGGGCAGTATTCTCATCTGACGGATGATAAACCAGATATTGTTGTGTTATTTTAGAATTCAAATTTGAGTTTTTATGTCATAGTTTCAGATGCCTCACCCTGCTTCTTTCGTACTCCTTGCGGGACTCTGAGAACAGCTTGGCATTGGAGACAGATATTCCACAGAACGGCAGGTACATCTGAAGGACCTGGAGACACAACCAACAATAACAGTAAATGGAGATTAGGAATCAAATGTAAAGAAAGTCCTCATTCAAGATGATTGTTTTTCTACGCAGATTCGCTTTTAATTTATTTGTATTTCAGGTCTCATTTAAGTTTGGATTTCAAGCAATGAATGTATAAATTAATTGGGTTAGTTAACAAACAAAATAGATGATTTCAGCAACTTTGGACTGCCACCTTGTGGTCATATTGGTATAAATGGTACCTACAATTAGGAAGAAAAGTGTGATATAGAATGCATAGTGCTTCCTGACATAAACTGTATGACTTGCTTTTTCAATGCACAAATACCCAAGGCTGGATATACTTTTAACCCATTATAATCAAACATATATCCCTTGTAAGCAAAATAATACCCTTATCCTTGGCACACCAGCGATCCATTATTGCTGTTGGTCTAGAACAGCAATCTATTGCTACTGGATGCATTGCTGGTAAATATTGTCAGCAACTAATAACTGCCCAGCTTCACTATCAACCTAAAATATCCCTCATCATCGGGAAGTCAAACTAGAACACCAAGAATAGTTAGCAAACAACTATGAATAATTAACACTATTCAAATTGGAGATACATAAGGATTATATGGAGACCCGCGTGTAAATGTATACACACACACATACACACACACATTTTTACTGGGGAGCTTACCTTCTCATCATCCTCAGTGAATGGGGTGGCGATAGGGTTTTTGTTGATAGCCTGCACGACACCAATGACCTCACCAACACTGTTGCAGATGGCCATGCATAGGATGGACTGGGTCTTATAGCCCGTCAGCTTGTCAATCTCATCGCTGAACCGGTGGTCCTGGAAATAGCACAAGAGATTGAATATCATTATTACACACACACAAACAAAAAACAACACACACACACGCACACACACACACACACACACACACACACACACACACACACACACACACACAAAACGCAACACACACACACACACGAAACCGATTGAAGTGTGTGTGTTGGATCCACAGCCAGGATTCAACCAGTGTACTCGCTGTATATGACTACACTATGAATATATATACTTTTTTTTATATAATTGGTGCAATTACCCAGAGTGCTCACTCCCTTTCCTCGAGATGACGACTTTAAATACCATCGCGAGGTTTTGTATCTGAAACGGGTGTGACAACGACAACATAGCCACATGTCTGCATGACCAGGTTTTTATTTTTCTATTATTAGTTTGAAGCAATCTACAATCGTATCATTTTACATTGAACCTGCACTTTAATGACGGTTGATTTACCTCATATGCGTTAGGGATGTTAACGGTCTCTCCATGCTCGGCGACGTATCCAATGATGCCCTTTCCCCACGGGACCTGTACTTCATTTGAATTGACGGTGCTGGGGGACGGCCGCACAGTAGTGCCCGAATGGACGTCAAATAACTTTGACACCAGTGTCCGCTTGTGCGCAGGCCCCTCAACCAGAAACAGCGAACACCTGTCTGCATCCACGAGGATGCACACGTTGATTAGTATTTTGTAACTTAGGTTTGTCAGGTCCAAATCATTGGAAATATCTTTCACTAACTCCAGGAAAAACTCCCTCTCGTTAGTCTCCTTCAATCTGTATTTGTAGTCGATCGCGCTTGATGCGTACTGAGGCACGTTGACCCGTGACTCGAGCAGGGCGCTCAGGATGTGCGCTGTGGTCGGAGGTAAGGAACTGGCTTTGCGCAAGAGCGCACGTCGTCTCATGCTTGACTGAGATTCCTGTTCGCTGAGAGAAACGTGTTCGTCGTACGTTCTGTGGGCAGTGGTGGCTTTGGACCGAGCAAAGTTCCGTCGCAGCTCCATGTGGGAGGATCTACGGCGGAGTCCGTCTGGGTTGCTCGGCCAGAAAGGGTCCCTTGGAACGCCGCGCTTCTCCTCGGCCGTCGACAATTTGGACGGCTGGTGCTCCTTTAACCACCTGCCAACGGCATCACTTTGACCTTTTCGGAGAAGATACTCCTCAAATAGATCTGGGTGGCAGTCCAAAAAAGCCTCTACATCCGAAAAGTCAAATGTTGTCATGGTGAAATAATTAGAGATGACCGCCAGACAAATCCAGTGAAGCAGAATCAACGGAACACCCCAACGTGTTGAATGCGGCTGTTGGAGTCGAGGTTCTCAGAGAAGGAATGTCTCGATTCCGAAAATAATTAAAGCATTTGCTGTCCACCTAATCCAATCCACTGTTATCTGCCTCGAAATAAAGCGAATATATTAATAAAATATATCCGAGTTTTATCAGAGTTTGGACTTGGATACTTGTCACAGTTGTCACATCACTCACACCTGACCAGTAGCTGGGGGATACTATTGAGAGCTGGAGACACAACCCTATATCCTCCTAAGAAGTCGAAGAACAAACTGCACTGCTGGCTGTTCACTGGCTCGTTTATATAGGCTTCCACCAGAGACACACTCTGGGCTCCAATCAAAAGCGCAGAGAGATTTGATGTTCCATTCAGTTTCAAACCAAGAAAGGCACAGCCTGCTGAGTATATTCTAATCAGGTTGGGATCGGTTGTGTCAAAGCTCACGGCATTTCCACCTAGACGCAACTCACCAGAAAACAGACAGACAAAGATACAGGCAGGCAGAGAGACATGCAGGGAGAGAGCCAGAGAGACTTGTGTGAAAGAACCTTTTGCTGTCTTGTTTTTCTGGACAGCGTTGAATAGACCCAAGGCCACTTGGCTCCATGGTAACATTCACATAATTGACTGCACCAAAGGCAAAGTGCTGGCAGTGCGAAAATCAAGCAGGCTATTCTCAACACAATATTCAATTATAAAACAATACTGCAATGTCTTGTTGAAATTGTACTAATAAAACTGTCTTTCTTTGTCCACCCCAACTTCAATTCAACTATTTGGATGTAATATCACAAATGTTGGACCTTGGCATTCACACTACCAGGGTTAGGGGTTTGAATCCCAGTGGGGACCATCTTTGCCAGAATGTATACACTCATGGAATTGTAAGACACTTACAACACCAGACCAGGTACCCTGGATGTAAGTTGGGCTTGAGCTCTGGGGATTTTGTATTTTTCTTGTTATGCGGTGTACATTTTCATAAACTGCAAAATACATTTAATTTAATCTATTCCTATCTCCCTTTGTCTCTTTCTCTCTTTCATTCTCTTTGTCCATCTCTTTCTCTTTCTCTCTCTCTAGCTCTCCCACTGTCCCTTACTGACACACACACACACACACACACACACACACACACACACACACACACACACACACACACACACACACACACACACACACACACATACACCAACAGACAATCAGGCACAACACAAGGCAGTTATTCTGCTGCTCTATTCAGGTGGCTCATTGTGTGCTCAGATGAAATAACCAACATGAATGTCTCCCCATTTGCCAAACAAGAGAACCAGGCTCTCACAGCAAGACATCACACCACAGATGTTCCGTTAGATAACTAAAATCACACATGAATTACTTTGTACATTCCACATGTTCACACACATGTGGGGTATACATAAAGTACACATTTAGTGTGATAGGCTGCTGTTGGTTTATGCTTTGTTACTCCACATGAATTTCAGAACCAGTCCTTTGGCACCATTGAGCTAATCAAGTGGGCAATCCACAATAGTATTGACCATACTAGTATATTAACAGAAGCCCAGTGTAGAAATCACTGGAGCCCCTTGCCCATGTATAATGCCGCCGTTGGAAATGTAATCCAGAGAGCATCTGTTCCGCTGGGGCAGACCGAAGTAATTGGCTACTGGATTTAGCTTGGATTTGCGTAATAGGACTTGGGGTGTTTTGTAGAAACTTTGGACAGGAACTCAAGAGAATCCCAATTAAAAGGATAAAAGAGGAATATGGTTCTTATAGAAGAGACAAATAAGGTGAGTTCTGCTTGAACAGCTTTTCATTCCACGCCAGGAGAGAAGACAAGTGCACGCGCACGCACCACCAGATGTCACACACAGTGGGCACAAAGTAACAACTCTAGTAGTAACAAAATTACAGAGGTCTGGACCTCGGTGACCTCATAGGTGACTGTGGGCATGATTATATTATATTATATCATGGTATTGTGTGGTATGGTATAGTATTTTATGTTTATGTTATAGTTTGGTATATGTTATGTTACATTATATTATATTATAGTATGGTATGTTATAGTATAATATGCTATGGTGTGTTATAGTATAGTATGTTATGGTATGGTATAGCATAATAATGTTATGGTATAGTATTTGATGATATGGTATGTTATGGAATGTGTAAGGCCCACTCAGTGCCATGCATTCACAGGTAACAAGAGAAGGGAGACCTGAGACCTGTAATTAGATGCCACTGTAGAGGGCAGCTCGTGCCCGGTGTCATTCGCCAGAGCTATCGTCGTGTTCAGTTTGTCCTCTTATCATTGTTCACAGCACTCTGCCAGATCCAGATTTGCTGATATGTGCAATCTGAACAGTGGTTACATTCTGTTAAAATGGTTATGATCAAACATTTACATATAAACAATCCATTATTAATCTACTAAACACATTAAACATGGAAATTGTTGCAATGCATTACAGCAAGGCTGTTTTTCTATTTGGGCGATCACAAAAAACAGGATCAGATAAAAAATAAAAATGAAGTTTAGTTTCTTACAGTGTTATGCTCTTACATCAGCTTCTTCCATGTCTGATTTGTTGTGTGGTATCATTAGCATGGGGTCCTTCTGGTCCTCACATGGGGAGTGCTGCTCTCTCTCTCTCACGCGCTGGTCTGCGCTGGATATGGTGTCACTAGGCCCGATCCTATTGCGTATTGTGTTGGCGTCGTCTCAATGGTCATCCAAGGAAGAACCCAAAGCCCACGTCCCTGGGGACGCTATTCGGATGCAAAGGAGCCGGTCTGGAGCATTTGAACAACATCCAGGCTTCCTTGGAAAGCTGAAGAGCAAAGTCGTCCAAGATAGAGAATATTATGAAATGTTTTCCTCGATACAAATAGGTAAGACAGCACCCTACAGTGCTTTTAAAACTCCACTCATAATTTATCGTGCTGCTAGAATAATAACAGCATTTGTACTAGTATACAGCTTCATTAAGTAGATATCAACTTTTATCAAAAGATAATTATCGTAGAAAATGATCATAACAAAATGTGTTTGAATAAATAACCTGTATGATGAAGCAAATACTAAAACAATTGATGCATCAAATATTTAGCAATCAATTTAAAATGTGCCTATTGTATTCATCGTTTGCATACAATACATTTCAACCTACATGTGTTTCCCATGAGCAGGAACAGGACATGGAGTTAAATTCACTAAGAAATTACAGAATACCAGCATCTATGAGGGAGAATCAACACTTCAGGTTTGGAGGGGCCACTGCCCCTGAGTGAATTGAGACATTCTCTATAAAAAAATTCATTCCCAGGATCTTATTAAGGGTTCGATTTTCTACTACTACTTTTTGCTCTACCTTGACAGAAATATGACCATACAACGATGTTGTAACATCACCCCCACCAAGAAAAGTAACCTTCGTCTGAATGATCAACTGTAGGTAGTTTTACTGCATTTGTAATTACTAAATCAAGTGGTAACCTTGTTTTATTCATTGTACATTGTTGTTTCAGAATTCCCAAACCAACTGATATTAAAATTGGGTGAGTAGCTGAGAAATTTGACTTTCTTCTTCACTTCATAATTAGTGTGTGCTTGTTATTTCAGTTTTAACATTTACATTTGAACATTCAACATTTAGTTATCTTCTCCCCCCTTTTCTCCTCATACATCTACCAGCGAGAGAATGATTCAAGTGGCCGTTCCAAAAGAGCATCCCTATTCATCACACATCTCCTGCTTTTCCATCTTCCCATCGTTCCGCTCCCCGGATGACCCCCGGACGGGAGTTAGAGCAGCCTGCCAAGCCAGTCTCAACCACCTCATCCCTGCCAGGGCTCTGCAGGTTAAGGTCTCCAGTAAAACAATGGGTAAGAGTGCACACATTTCATGGACAGAGTCCCAAGGTATAGCGTCATTTATTAGTGATTAAGCAGACTGACAGTGATTTTCTTCATAGACACCATTATGGATCAGGAAGGGTTTCGGCACCTTGCTAAAGGTAGATTGTGGACATTGGGGTTCAAACCCAGAACCTATGGGCTGGAGGTCAAACACCCCAACCCACTAGACTCTCCTGTGCCCCATTCTATCTTATTTTCTTGTTTCCAACTGAAGAACCAAGTCAAAAGTGACAAAGTTTTATCCCCTCCTGGTCACAACTCCTGGTCTTGCAAACAGAAGATGGACTTTTACTTATCAGTGGCGTAGACTTCAACAGCACATTAAAACCTTTGACAAAGCGGTTCTGTTGCTAAGCACTGCAGAATCCATAGTTAAGATTTATTCATCTGATTTTATCCTAAACATCTGTTTTAAGCTAGATCAGCAGATTTCAAGAAGGAACTGTGCAGGCATATAGGGATTGCTTACTACCTATAGCTCACTCTTTGGTACTTAACACATACTCACTTTAGGTTGTTCCGTTGTAGATCGTCGTCCAATAATATTGTGTCCTATCAAAGATGATCTAGCAAAAATGAAACTATATCCAGGATGTCTTCTTTATATTTTGTAGGTGCTCCATACAGACAAGAAATCCTAGATTTCCAAAGGTCAAGCAGAAACAAAGGCGTTGTGTGGCCTGGAGAACATGGCTTCTTAGATGTAAGAATCTTTGTTTTTGACCCTATACCAAGAAGTCAATGTTGTTATTACAATACATCAATAATAGCAAGATAATATTTGGCTTCAGCACACCAAGCCAGTGAAGGCAGAGGGCCAAGTGTTGTACCCCACGCCACCAAAGACTGTGTTACCTAACCCTAAGCTCCGGGACTGGGAGGTCTCACTTTCTGAACGAACAGCCAACATGCTCTCAAATGTGGAGCACTCACATTGGATAAGCTCTTACCAACTGCAGTACACAGGTAAAAGCACATTTCACATTTATGAGTTTCTTCTTTGTATATATAAACTATACTACTCTGACAACATGACGGCATTGTGGTTTTAGCTCTGCCTTAAAAACCCTCAAGTAATTTAGACAAAGACCAGGTTCAACTATCTCCCTTTGACATGTAAGTATTGTATTGACCATATAACAGGTTCAACTATCTCCCTTTGACATGTAAGTATTGTATTGACCATAGACCAGGTTCAACTATCTCCCTTTGACATGTAAGTATTGTATTGACCATATAACAGGTTCAACTATCTCCCTTTGACATGTAAGTATTGTATTGACCATAGACCAGGTTCAACTATCTCCCTTTGACATGTCCAAGAAATGCCAGTCTCCACCTCAGTCACTTACCTCGGCCTAAACATTTTTGGGGACTGGCCGCACACCCTTCACCCTTAATTTAAATCGCAAATAGAGGCATCCAAAGGGTCCTTTATATTCAGTGCATTTCTGCCAGGATCCTGAGTAAAGTGTAAATATATATTTGCACTGGCTACCTCTTACCATCTCAACCTACGATCCGGAAAACTCCAATCCCAACAGTTTTCTCTACAAAAAATTTACTTTCATGTGGACTGTTGGACTCAAGGAAAGGTTGTTATTTGTATTAATAGTATGATAAGGCTTACTTAATGTGGATGTTTCATTTATTGAGGATCCGGACCAGCCAATCCTTTGCAGATGGACGACTTCAATGAAAAGATATTTGGCTGCACCACTGGAGGAGTAACTTCACACAATCCACCACTGGTAATAAGAAAGAAGATAAAAATCATCTCAGTGAAGAGACTTGAAGTGTGCATATGATATGATGTGAACATTTTAGAAACCCAAATATATAGACCAAAACATATCAAATCAGATGTACCAGGTGGGCTTGTGGCACAGAACATATTTTGTTGGTAGTTCCATGTTTTCTATTCCTATCTAATGTTAATAAAAATCAGGAATGAGGAATACTATATTCGATTGTAAGGTTTGCAATATCATGTAATGCAGAGTATACTTGCATTGCTCAATAGGTTTATACAACTAAACGTCCCATCCACAACACCTAAACATTGTTTAGAGGCATTTATCATAATGTATTTATTTATCCCCAACAATTCGATTTATTGTAACAGTTTAATTTTCAAACTGTAGTGCAGAAAAGCAATCTCTTTCTAAAACCTTATCTTTTCCACCAGAGAGAGCGGTCCCAGCCTACATTTGTTCCCTCCAAACCAAGGGAAGGCCGCATGGCGAGTAGACGACATGGCCTAAAGACTACCTTAACAACTGGGCCAATTGCTGATGAATATGAAGACCTAAATCAATCCAGGTCTCTCATCCCAGCACCGGCCTGCAGCCCGAACATAGATACCTCAGCTGCAATATATGACAGTGTACCACAGGAAATCACAGCCAAGACTGTGTCCTCCCATGTCGCTGTCCATGGTGGTGATGAAACAGAATCGATAACCACAAAGACCAGGCCTGCTCTGCTCTCCAAAGAGCTGTTACATAAACAAAGTGAAAGGAAAACGCCTGTGAGTCAGCCTAAAAAGAAAGAGGCACAATGTGAGAGTGGGAAGAATGAAGGAGGTACCTTCATGTATGAGGAAAGTCATACTGAAGCAAACAGGCAAGGGAGAAGCACAGTCCACGTGACACAGGCAGAGAACACAGACAAAGGGCAGTCGAAGGCCTTGTGGAGCCGCACACTGCTTTCACAAGAAGAGCCAGGCTTCAGCAACGAGGAACTCGTACAGAGTGGAAACAAGCCCGACTACAATTTGGAAAACCACCAGCATATCCAAAAACAGTCAGCATTCGCCAAAAAACTGGCGTCTGTTGTGTCAATGTCCGGCGGGGGATGGTCAAGGGCACATCCAGCACAGCATCCAGCACAACAGCAAAAAGTTCTAGTGAGTATCCTACCACGGTCTCAAATACCATTCAATAAGCAGCAAGTGGTTCATGAAAGAGCAACTTTCTCCCAGCGCCTCCCTGCCCTCCTGGAACTGCAAGAATCTTTCAGTAAGTCAGAGGCGCATCGCAGGTTCAATGACTCCATTACGCTTGCCCCAGTGAACCTGAGGGACAACGTAGGTGTGGGGAAAAAACACAAATTCCATGGCATAAACTGTTATTATTTTCATGGATGACTGAGAATTACTAGTACATGGGACACCCACACTGTCAAATGTTTCAAGGTGAAGCTAAACATATATATATATAAAGTTAGAAGGTAATAATGCATGAAAGCTTCAGTTCAGGAAACTGTAGGCATCATAGACTTTTGAAATACATCATTTCATAACAATGGATTTATTGTACGTATTGTTTGTTGTTTTGTATCATCCTTTCATTTTTTGTTTCAGTGCCATAAGGTACACGTCTCCAGTAGATGGCAGAATATCCTCATATGTAAATATATACAAACTATATAGCCCATGGGTATGTTATTTTTGGCAAGAGATAGCGTAGATTGCCAACATATGTATCATTACAATATATCAATATATGTATAATTGTGATAATTAAAACATTTAATTATATGATTATATGCGAATAATGTGTTGATTTACATCACTTGGCGTAGCCTATCGCCGTGTTTGGTTGTAGGTTAATTTACCACAAATGCGAATACACTGGTTGGGTAAAATACATTTTTGAAGAGGACAGTAATTAGCCTGATAGCTTGAAGCCATTGCTAATGTGAAACAGGAAATAATTCCGCACCTTAGTAAGCATGAGCTGACGTTGAGTCTACCTCGGTTTTAACGGGATTCTGTGCGAGTGGATTGCGCATGACTGCTCTGCTCGCTGTATAATCGGCAGAGAAGAATATTCTGCAGTTTCTGGGTTAAGTGTACGTAGTCCTCGTAGCACGTTACAGTAGATGGCACAGCCTATCTGGTCAACGTGAACAACTGTGGACTATATCATAAATTTGGTTTCTTCTCGTATGATAGATATGGTACATGTATATCGTAGTTAGATATAGCCTTCTTAAATGGGAATGTTCTGAGTTATTGCTCTAATAACTTGAAATTCACAGCTGCATCTGAAGGTGAGTTGTTTTATACTTGGTTTACATTCGTATCATTAGTAGCCTATTGGGTGAAGTTGTTAGTAAAGTAACTCGTCTGAAGTTGGAAATTGCACATCTCATTTGATGATTCAAACAAGGGGTAGACAGCCTACATGGTTGCATATTATAGCTTATGACAGTGAAATGCGTATACAAGGGCGACATGGGATAGTTTTCTTTACGTCGTTTTCGAGCTAACAGTTTGTGCCTTGAGAACATCACTAAGCGAAACAAAATCCATCGCGAGCGATTGCCACCTAAACTCACATTAGGCCCCTATAGTCTTTATTTACATTGATGTTTATTTTTAATAAGCTTTCGATTAATGTCATTATCATTAATGTATCAACCATCATCACATTACACTAGCAATCCATCCATCAACTATTTAAATGTAGGCCTACAGTTATATGGGGATTTTATTCGTCCCATAATCTTCCGCTCGCGGTACGACCACAAAAAACGACTCGTAGGTGTAATCGGATATATTTACACTTAACACTACATGGCATTTAAGAATGACTGTTTAGCTCCATTATTGTAAGAACGTGATGACAGCTATCAGATAAGCTTTCTATTTAGAGCAATGGCCAGGTGTTTAGAAAGTCACCCTCATCACATAGGTCTACCTGTTCCCTATAGGCTAAAGCCAGTCCAACAACAGGATCCATTCACATTCTGTGTTAGCCGTACTCCTAGACCAACTTTTAAATGGGACGTTGTGTATTTGATAATCAGGGTTGAAGACATCGTTGTGTAAATGTTATCCAGTAACTTCTATTTAAACCAAATGTGGCTACCTTTCTCCTGTGGCTGATTGTAAATCATACACAAGTAGGACTTTCTGCTGCACGAACTCATATGTTTGCATGTGTTGAAACATGCACAGGAATCAAATGGGGCCATTCAGCATGCTTTGGATTTTTTGGGGAAATGTTACTAAGCAGTATGAAGACAATAGGCCTACACACACAAAACCAGCAGAGAAGCTCATGTTTGTAAAAGTATGCGTGCTGGAAGATGTGTTTTCTGTGAGTCTGGTTCAAGAATAAAAAAATGTCTTCAGATGCTAACAGGTGGAGGTGTTTTAGGTTGCCAGTTTTCTGCAAATCGCAAACTGATAATGTCAATATAGTTCTTCCTTCATGTGTCTAGCCCAGTGGTAGCTGGTGCATGTTTCTCCAGGGTGGGCTATACCGAGCAAACATGCATGAAGGTATCACACCAGTTTATTCAAATAAATGAAAAGGCCTTTATTTGTACTTGAGCTGAAGGAACATTTGGTATAACGAAATATGCTTGGTTAACGTAAGTTAAGGTACTTCAATTAATGCAAATTCTTTATAATAATGTTATTTTGTACTACAATTTGTTATGGTAAAAGACTAAAGTAAGAAAATTGCCTCGATAAGTGCGAAGGAAATCTGCAGTATTTCCTCTGTATTAATTTAGCACTGGTGCACCACGACAGCAAGGAAATTACCACCACTGCAAACATGAGCAAACATTGTAATTTGGCCTTAATGTTAGCTATAACTAAAGTAAGTGTAGTCCAGATGCTTTAGAAGTAATGATTATATAATAATTGTAAAATATTTGTAACATTAGAACCTCAATTTACATAACTTATACCCAAACAGCAACATATATGAGACACAACTAGAACTGCAAGCAGTCACACAAGGTATTCACAGCCCACGCACCGCCTATCCCAGCGTCTGCCCTTTTCTAGCGAATCACAGGTGTAGTCATTACTCATTACTGCCATGTCTCACAAATTGTCCAGTGGAGGTCAGACTCGAACCGGGGACCCAATGTCCATGTGGCCGACGCTATACCACTACACTACAGGGATATGTCAACTGCCAGGGGCAAATTACACTATATTTTGAGAAGGAGCAGTCTTCCATACATGGCAGATATAGTGAGCTTGGTAGGTATGGTAAAATGGCATTTGTATGCCTTAGAAACTGGTTTACTGGAAGTAAACATATCAAAATAATCACCAACCATGTTTTTAAAGTATACAGTGTCAAAAGCCACCTTCAAAACTGACTTTTGAGAAATGATGTTTGTACCCATTTAAGGCCCAGCCTGCGTTGGAGAGAGGCCTCAGTTTGTATATGCGAACTTCAAACCAATGCATCCAATTCTATTTTTCAAGCTTTTTCAAGCTTTCAAGAAATGTTCAATGTACAGCTAAATCTACCCTGACGGACATTATGGGTCCAAGAGGCAAACATGTTCAGCATGCAAAATAAGGCATGTACACCAATTTCTTCATCTATAGGGGCGGAAATGCCAAGCGTTTAACTTTGACCAGAAGGTATAGCGCCCCCTATGGGAATTTCAGCACCAAACATTTTCGAGACCTGCGCCTGTGAATATGAATATAATATAATTTTGACCAGTCCTCCGGATATAGGCGTTACCAATCCGAAATAATAATACCCAAACCCCACAATAACAATAGGTATCCACAGATACTATGTGAATACCAAATTATTGCCCAAATCACCACAGCTGTATTACAATTACAGATCACACAAAAACCCGAGACAATGGCAGATAATTATGGACACAGTAAGACCTAATAGAAAATAACTACATTCAAGAAAAAATAATTAAATATGGTATTACATTTGAAATACCCAGTGCCATCAAAAAGCTAAGTAAACTGGCTCAAAGCCACAGGACTGTGCCACCTTGTGGCTTAAAATTGTTAATTTCTCAATGACTCTATGGTTAAAGCCAGGGATGTCTTTGTTTGACACGTTTATTTTCCATAGAGAGCATGGCCAATGCATTGAGACAATCTTGTGACATTGTGTTCCTGAGGAAGGTCTTGATTCTCTTCAGTGTTGAGAAGCACCTCTCAGATTAAGCTGTAGTCATAGGAGTTGTGATGAGGATCTTCAGCAGAGCCACAGTTTCTGAGAAGGTGTCCTGAGGATTGTTCTCAATGAAGAGATTGTACAGAGCCACAGCACCACTGCAGTTCTTGAACTCATCATTGCTGTAGATGAGTGACAGTTCCGTTTTCAGCTTTTTTGCTCTTGTTCAGCAGTGGGTAAGCCTCCATGATGGTGTTCAGTGCTGCTTCAGGGAACTGGCTGTTGTACTGTTGGAATTTGTCTCTCTGCAACAGTGTAGCACTGACCAGGTGCTTGGTGAAGGAGGGCCGCTGTTTTGCCTGGCCCAAGATAGTGTCATAAACCTAAAAAGTGAATGCACCAATTTAATACAATATGGAAATGGATATGTCATTATTACAATATATTATTATATATTAGTAGTAGTAGTACAGATATGAAGACAATGCAGTCGGGGTAGGTGAACACATTTCTTTGAAGCTATTGCAATTGCACTTGTTATGATGCACCTGCCGCCTGCAGCGATCGCTTGTGGGGGCGAAGTTGATGTCGGGTATGGTAAGTTGGTTGGTTGAATGAATGAGCTGGGCTCCAGGGATAGGCCTACTTGATGCTTAATGCATAAACTGGAATTGTGACCATATTCCCGCCTTTTGTGCATGAACTGTTTGGCAGCCGCCTACAAGCATACACTGTTGGTCCGAACGGACGGAGAATCCGACAGGTGCTGACCCGAGCTGCATGCAGTGGCCTGCTGAAAAAGCCCGGTGATACTGATGTTTCACGTATCCAAGGCAATTCCCTTGGGAGCCAAGTAGACTATGGGTAACCAGACCCGGTGGCAGGATTAACTAGGCAAGGGGGCATCAGAAATGACAGAGGGGGCACAACTATTCCCCTTGCTGATAACACAGGAGGGATAATAATCTATAGTACAATTACACACAATGTATTTGCAGCCACCCGTGGCTGCCTTGCCGCAAGAATACAGGTGACTGCACCGCTTTAAAAACATGGACAATTCATTATCAAGCTGTCTTGCCACGAGAATGCCATAGTACAGTGCGTATGACAACAACAGAGACTGGTCAAGGTCTGCCCACCCTCATCGATGTAATGCAAAGCAAGCACCTATTCTACCAAATAAAACAACATTAACATCACGTCCCCTTTTTGGTAGCAATGCCATTTTGCCCCCTCGTGGTACCGGGCCTGCGTGTAACGCTAAATAACGAATCCCTGGTCGAGCGGGGTCGGTAGAATGCAGGTAGGCCTATCTTTCGGCCAAAGCGACTGTTGGCATATAGACTGATATGTTATTGTGTTGTGTTCTTACACTGGTACAGTCATGCCCTATTAGAAATGTACTACTGCGCATGTGTGAAATAAAGAAAGTGCATTCCTCCCCCGTTCTGGTTGAAACACCAACGATGAACATGTGTGTTTATTCCTCCGTTAAGTAAACCGGTATTCCTGTCCTGAAGATGACAAACCCAACAGGTTATGGGCCCAGAAGGGAACATGGAAGCCGATGGAATAGATTATGTTTCGACGGAGATGAAAAAAACTACGTGTTATGGGAGACGAAGTTTTTGGGGCACTTGCGTTTGCTAGGGCTAAAGGCCGCCATATTGAGCGTGGATGAAGATGAAGAGAAAAATGAAGAAGCCTACGCCGAATTGATACAGGTTTTGGATGATAAAAGTCTTTCCCTGATAATGAGAGAAGCAGCAGATGATGGGAGAAAAGTGTTGAAGATATTGAGGGAACATTATGAAAGTAAAGGGAAGCCACGTGTGATTAGCCTCTACACTGAGCTAACTTCTCTTCAGAAAGCCGCTGACGAAAGTGTTACGGACTATATCATCCGGTCTGAGACGGCTATTACAGCACTGAGGAATGCTGAAGAGACTTTAAGTGACAGGCTGTTGATTGCAATGATTCTGAAAGGTTTGCCCGAATCATTTAAGCCGTTTGCCATCCACATAACGCAGAGTGACGAGCCGACATCTTTTGGCAAGTTCAAAACCAAGTTGAGGAGCTATGAAAGCACCGAGAAGTTTAGCGCCATTTCCACTGACGACAACGTGATGAAGGCAAGTAACATTAAAGTTAGCTGGCCAAGAGGAAGAGATAAAGGGACCGAGATAACCTGCTTCAACTGTGGCCAGAAAGGGCACAAGGCCCGGGAATGTACCGTTACTGGAGAGCGCAGAGAACGGAGACAGTGGTGTAGTTTTTGCAAGAGCTCCACTCATACTGACGCAAATTGCAGACGAAAAAGAAGAGACAATGTGAAACAAGCAACAGATGCTGAAGGCAACACATTTGCATTCAGAATAACTCACTGTCAGGTTCGTGGACTGAAACAGAAAGGGCTGATGGTTGATACGGGAGCAACGTCACATATAGTCACGGACATCGGGAAGTTTAAGGAGTTTGACGAGACTTTCAAACCGGAAACACATTCCATGGAGCTGGCTGACGGAACAAGAATGAATGGTGTCGCGGAGAGGAGAGGTGCAGCGGAGGTTTACCTGAGAGACAACACGGGTCGTCGGGTGAAAACAACGCTGACGAAGGCGCTGTACGTGCCGTCGTTTCCACAGGACATTTTCTCTGTTAAAGCAGCGACAGCCAACGGAGCTTCAGTCAACTTTCGACAAGGGTGTAACAAGCTCATCCACAAGAACGGTACTACTTTTGACATCAAGGAGTACGATAGACTGTACTATCTTAACACTGTAAGTGATGAAAATTATGATGGATGTCATGGGTGCTATGATATTCACACATGGCACAAAATTCTTGGCCACTGTAATTTTGAGGATGTGTCAAAGTTAGAAAATGTGACAGAGGGAATGAAAATCACAGGTAAGATTGACAAATCTACCTTCAACTGTGAAATCTGCACACAGGGACACTTTGTTCAGAGCAGAAACAGAGAGCCTGATGAAAAGGCAAAAGCGGCTCTTGAGCTTGTGCACACTGATTTGGCTGGCCCTATTGAGCCAGAGGCGAAATATGGGTTCAGATACACTCTAGCATTTACGGATGATTATTCAGGGGTAGTTTTTGTGTATTTCCTAAAAACAAAGAGTGATACTGTAAAAGCTACTGAGAAGTTTATTGCTGATGTGGCCCCTTATGGGAAAATAAAGTGTGTCAGGTCAGATAATGGCACAGAGTTCACAGCAAAAGAGTTCCAGTCACTGCTCAGTAAGAATGCCATAAGACATGAAACTTCAGCCCCTTACTCACCCCATCAAAATTGGACCGCTGAGAGAAATTGGAGAACACTGTTTGAAATGGCAAGATGCATGCTACTTGAGAGCAACCTACCAAAGAACTTGTGGACATATGCTGTAATGACTGCTGCAGTAATTCGCAATAGGTGTTACAATAAGCGTGTAGGACAGACTCCATACTACATGTTTACTGGGAGAAAGCCTGGTCTTTCAAAGATAAAAGAATTTGGATCTGTTTGCTATGCATACAGACAGAACAAGAAAAAGTTGGACTCAAGATGTGAAAAGGGTATTTTTGTCAGTTATGATCAAAATAGTCCAGCATACCTAGTGTACTTCCCAGACACTGGAAAAGTTCTTAAAAACAGATTAGTCAAGTTCTTAACAAAAGGTATAGTCGAACACGAAACTCAGACAGATTTGGAAATGAGTGATGATCTTCATGGGAAGAGATTTGAATCCCCCATCCCAAAAGCCAAGATGGCAGATCAAAATTCCGAAGAAACACAAGATGTGCAAATCGAGACTTCAGATAGTCAGAGTCCACGCTATCCAGACAGAGCGAGGAAGAAACCCCAGTACTTAAAAGACTATGAGTGTAAAGTGAAGTGTGATGACCAGATACCACATAGTGTTGACTACTGCTACAGAGTAATGTGCAATGCACCACAAACCTTCAAAGAAGCGATGATTTCACCTAAATCAGAGATTTGGGCTACTGCTATGAAGGAGGAGATGGATTCCCTTAGGGAAAATGATACATTCACATTGACCACACTGCCAGAGGGTAAATATGCAGTGGGGGGCAGGTGAAATACGGTAAAAAAAATAATATATATATATAAATGTCACTGTACGCCCTGAAACAGTCAGGAAGGAACTGGACAACCGCTGCAAGTGATAGTGACTCACTCACAAGTGCAAAAGAAATGTCAATTGAGAAATTTAAAAATGAAAAATTCTTGGGTTATATGTTTGGAATATAAACTGACATTTGTGAGGTGTATAACTGTAAGCTAAATGTGTTGATAAAGTTAGGTTGAATACGACTTGTACAGTATAAGAGCAAGTGGGGTGTTGGCATATAGACTGATGTGTTATTGTGTTGTGTTCTTACACTGGTACAGTCATGCCCTATTAGAAATGTACTACTGCGCATGTGTGAAATAAAGAATGGGCATTCCTCCCCCGTTCTGATTGAAACACCAACGATGAACATGTGTCCGTTAAGTAAACCGGTATTCCTGTCCTGAAGATGACAAAACCAACAGCGACGTCTATCACGACCTGGTTACGGCAGAATTAGAGACCAAGTGACGCCTTTACCTTAAAGAGCCAGTGAACCCACTGTTTAGCTGGAATTCGAACACTGTGATAAAAAAAAAATGCGTTTTGAGCTGAGAGTTTTAGGAAAGAGGGGGGCGTGTTATCCCCATGGTAACGACCCACGCCAACTTTGATACTTTTTTTTAGTACCGTCGTTGTGTAGCTTATGAGCATTATAATAAGCAATGTTGTGTATGAAATGCGCCACACACCGTAGCGTTATACTATATGTGTCCGGGAAGCCTAATCCTCGGACGCGGGTATTAAATATATTGCTTCTCACATGGAACTTCACCATCAATACACACCGTGGCGTTATACAATAAGTGTCCGAAAAGCCCAACTTTATGGTCCCCTCGGTTCTCTGGCCACACAAACTGCGTCAGACTCGGAAAAGGTAGTCTGACGTCACGAAAAGAACGCCACCTGTGTTCGCAGCAGAGTGGAACGTTCACATAGTTCACAGAGTGGAACGTGTTTTGGAGAGAATGGCAAAAACATAGGATTTGACCCCTTTTTTCTCTAAATTGGGGACTTATTTCAGTAACAGTGATAAAATGGCATATATTACTATGTTGACGATCATATAAGACAGATGACCACGTTTAAAACAAAAAAGAATTGTTTTGGATTCACTGCCTCTTTAATACTATAGCCTTCAAAGAAGTTTGCGGCTTGGAAAATGAATGGCCTACCAAAAGGTGGATGCTAATTATTTGTATTTGTTCCAGATTATAACATTTATTTAGTTTTTTTGCTTTAAGACCCTAAACACTCTGTGCTCTTAACTTGTGATGGCCATTATTTATGACATTCTATAGACTAAATAATGCATTTCTTACAATGAAAATATTTACTTGCAGACAGCCTTACATAATTGTGTTGAACATGTCATGATTATCTTTCATGACATTTTTCATGCCATCCAAAATTATTCGTTTTCTATGTCTACTCGCTACAGCATATTGTGAACTGTACACTACAGAGTTTAAGCACATCATTGTTTTCAAGAATCCAGGGCTATTCTTAGTAGTGTGTCTCTTCATACATATAAATAAAACAATAGAGATGCCAGATTAAATTATGTGTGGCTTTTATAGTGGCTGTGCAGATGTGTCATGGTGTATAAACTAGTTTATTGTTCATCCTGTCTTATATTGTTAAGAGTCAGCATATTGGCTTCACACCGCAATGCATTTGACTAATATTTGGTGAGATGGGGCAATTAGTTGCCATTGTACTGTTACACAATGGATGGAAATGGATGGAATAGCAAAACTGTCACACCTGTTACAATGCACCAATTTGAGCAGTTCTTTCACTCAATTTTCAGCAATGTTGAGCATAATTGTTACTGAACAAGCATTACTGAACATTTGTTAATATCTTGGTTAGCTGAAATTAGGCTCTGTGTGGTTTACTAGTGTAGTACAGTATACAATGAAAGGAGAAAACGGAGAGGGGAGGATGATGGAGAGAAGGGAGAGCCAAGTGTGGAGGACGTGGTTAATTAACAGGATGTAGTGCTGCTGCGTTAGTGAGCTGGTGACAGACACATTACTTGTCTGATACTATACAACCATAAATATCAATGGGTATGTAGGATACAATTGCAATGCAATATAATACAAATGTGAATACAGTGAAAAGTAAGACTACAGTGAAAAAGTATGCATTATTGACAATATATGAGGCTAAATTAACCATTATATATAATTGTCTATATGACTATGGTGTCCTGTAGATGCTACAATAGTGCAACTATATATATAATACCAATGCGTAAGATGTCCAGTAGCTAAGTCTCCAGTGCTGTGACATATAGGACTCCATGACGTAGTCCAGTGTAATGTGCAGGTGTATGTGTACTATCCAGTGTATGGGTGGGTGTGGGGGTTCTCTCTCTCTCTCTCTCTCTCTCTCTCTCTCTCTCTCTCTCTCTCTCTCTCTCTCTCTCTCTCTCTCTCTCTCTCTCTCTCTCTCTCTCTCTCTCTCTCTCTCTCTCTCTCAGCACCACTGTACAGTGTTATGGTTTGTTTTATTGGTTTGGTATATGGTTTGCAATTGCTATGGAGTAACAAACATGATATAGGCTAGCCCAATAAAGTTGGTAATATTGAGAACTGAGACTTCGATGTCTAAATTGTATGCTACCTTCCCTTATGGCTACTGGTGGTCATGCTGTCCAAACTGGGTAACAAGTCTAAGAGGTATTAGCCTAGCAGAGTAATGCATGGATGTAATAGGATTACCGGAATTAAAGTGGGAACTATTAGATAAATGAAATGGGATGTCCTTATATATTCTTGGTTCCTGTGATAGGATCGGGACACTGTGATGAGGTACATTAATGTATACAATGTAAGCACAGTTCACGTTGCTTACGAGTTTGAGTTCTATATAAAGATTAATTTACACAAACCTAGATGAGGATTTATCTCCAATAGTGCACTTCAGTCATTTACTAATCTAAAGCCCTAAAGAATGAGGGCATTAAACTACTAAAATTATATGTTCGGAGGCTCTAGCCCAACCAGAAGTGATGGAATTGGTCGGTGATCTAGGGGTCTGGTACACTTTGGATTGAGTTAAAGACATGGGGTCTTTTTTATATGAAAGAGGGCCTAAAGGACATACAAGATTATCAATGCAGTGGTTCCAGCCCAACCAGAAGTGATATAATCCCTCCCTGAGAGGTCAGACGAAGGTGTAACAAAACACACCATTAACGTGAGCCTAGAATGACTTGTGAATAAGCTCTAGCCCTACAGGAAAGGCTCAAAAAGCATCATCAAATGCTCCATTGAAACGCATTGGAAACACAAGCCGTTACTAGAAATTAATCAAAATTCGTAGACAACAGATAGGAACTTGGCCATTAGATCTTTCAACCAGGGGGCATCTTGGGATTGCTCTGTGAAAATCTTGGGTCGCTTAGCGAAAAGGCGGACCCTAACTCCAACCCTTAACCACGCCCCCCCCCCCCCCCCCCCCCCCCCATGGCAACCAGTGCGCTGTGGTTTGGAGTAAAAGCCGGCTAAATAATTTATCTTTAGATTAGTAAATGACTGAAGTGCGCTATTGGATATAAATCATATATATATGTATATATATATGTATATATATATATGTATATGTGTGTGTGTATATATGTATATATATATATGTATGTGTGTGTATATATATATATATATATATATATATATATATATACACACACATACATATATATATATATATACATATAACTCAAACTCTCCTGTAGCCTCTCCCTTGGCCTATAGATTCAGCTGGACAACCACATGCTCAGCAGGAAGGGAAAACCCACAGTGTACCAGGGACCGCAAATCAGGATGCCCATGAAGATATAATGGACTGCATAGATATATATGAGAGATAGACAGAGAGAGAGCAATATATATGCATAGATATCTCATATCTATCTATCTCTATCTATCTCTATGTATCCATCTAATATAGATAGATAGATAGATAGAGAGAGAGAGAGAGAGAGAGAGAGAGAGAGAGAGAGAGAGAGAGAGAGAGAGATAGATAGATAGATAGATAGATAGATTAGATAGAGACATAGATAGATAAAGAGATGACAGCACATAAACAGCTAAGATGTCAGCTGTACAGTTCATTGAGAGGTAGATTAGGCGTTGGCTAAAGGACAGAGGTTTCAGGTGTCCGCTATGTCGTCTGTCCAACATGAGGTGCTGTGTATATTATTACACAAGCCTGTGGTTGCAGAGAGCAGGGTATGATGCTAACCTTGCTGCTGCTTGGGGTGGCAGTGATCAAAGAGAGATGAGGCCTGGCGAGGAATATACATGATTACTTAGTAAGATTACAGTTCATATGAAAAAGTGTTTTGTCATCGCTCTTAAAGGTTATTTTTAAGGAGCACCTTTTCTCAAAGCCCTTGGTTAAAGGAAAATATCACTTACAATACACATGGGTTTCCATTACCTCCTACACTGATGGTAACAAATGGTACACTACTGCATATCCATAATGAAACTCACAGAATGAATCAACCTAACCTATTGTTACTTATTGTATATCTTATAACCAAACATTGTTTTGCCCCAGCAAAACACATATGCACCAGTTCATAGGTCTTCTTCTGAACCGGAACCTTCTGTTTAGGTGTCTATGGTTCAAATTCCAATCTATTTCCTTGATCCAACGTGAGCCGATTGTGTTACATGGTGGCTGGTCTATAAGAGGTTGAACTGGCTGGATAGTACTCACCACACCTATTTATCCTCAAATGGGATGCTTTTATTTTGTGTGCCTGTTCTAGCCCTTCTTTTGTCACGATGATTCAGATGTCTCTTGAATGCAGACAGTAAATCTGATTTCTTGATGGGGTGTGAAGTCATGAACCATTCCATAGCTTTTAGTGGACACTTAGTGAATATTGCAGATCAATATAAATCATGTAGTCTTCTCTTTCAACAGCGTTTGTTGATACGTTGTCAGGGAAGCATTTCCTTAAAGGCCTTGGAGGAAAGGCACTCTGTTCGCTAATGCATTTCCATGGCACAGCTTAGCTAAAAGGCTTTCAAGATCCAGTTTGTAAGACAAACCGAACAGAATTCCCCTGCTTTTCATTGTCTATTATTATCACAAAAATTTTGCACTTTCCATTGTTTTTTTGTTTTGTTGAACTATTTTCTACTATTTAGTGGGTCAGACACTTATCCAAAGCGTCTTATAGTGCATTCAGATACATATCATTAAGGAGCAGGTAGCAGTAATAGGCATCTTGCGCAAGAATGCCTACTGGTTTGCTGTAGTGTGGATATTGGGGATCTAACCAAGTAGAAAGGAGAAAGATACATCCTGGCCTCTTATACTGTTCTTTGTTTGTCCTTCATTCATTCTTTCTCTATTTCTTTCTTTCTCTCGCTCTCTCCATCCTTCATGGATGACATGTCAACCCGCGTATTGTCCTGTGCTCTCCTCTGCAGGGGGGTGGCTCGGAGGAGCGCAGCCCCACCATGTCCTACAAGATCTCCTCTGTATCACGCAGTAACAGCAGCTCCTCGTCCAGACATGACAGCCGACAGGTACAGTAACACACATTCATAGATCAAACACATACAGTAACACATTCAAAGCAGCTCACACTTCTTACAGTTACACACATTCATAGATCAAACACATACAGTAACACATTCAAAGCAGCTCATACTTCTTACAGTTACACACATTCATAGATCAAACACATACAGTAACACATTCAAAGCAGCTCACACTCCTTACAGTAACACATTCATAGATTAAACACATACAGTCACACATGCATAGTAGTTCACAAATGCCTAACAGTAACACACATTCCTAGGTCACACGTGCCGTCACTATACCATATCAATGCTACTTACTGCCATCCTCCCACTCAATCACACACTGTTGACGGTAAAAAAGACCCAGCCCTACGTGACACAAAGCCTCTACATGACATTTGGATCATGCAATAACTTAACAAATAATGCTCATGAAATAGACTCTTTATAAGAGATGAGCATATCCTTATTTCAGATGCTTCAGGCTAAACAACATATGATCAAAAGACACAGTAATAGAATCAGGAAATGTAGTGGCTCAAACAGAGCCTTGTTATGAGTACTCATGGAGAGAGAGAGCCCATGGAGCCTTCACAGTTCAATTGAAACAGAAACAAGATGATTTTCACTTCAAGTCCCGACCCGACAATTACTGTCACAAACCCCCCTGAGGACTTCCCTGTTCGGGTCTTGTGATTAGTGAGTTGTAACGCTGTTTATTCTTGAATTATGAACCTATGAAAATATAATCATCACCATCTAGCTAACACACACACACACACACACACACACACACACACACACACACACACACACACACACACACACACACACACACACACACACACACACACACACACACACACACATTTAAACATAAACACACATGACACACACTCACAAGACAACAAACAAATCGTCTAACAAAGATAATAAGGCTCAACATTAAATTCTGCTCATATTGTAATACCAACAAATTTAATAGCAAATTAGAAAGACGAATCGTGTTTTGAATACTCCAATGGTAGAGTACAGTTGAGAGTGATAAGAGTGTGGAGGCTGTTGTTCACTTAGACACAGAAATATTAGTCATATGTCCCGATAGGATGACCTACTGGTGAATGTTTAACAATATGGTGTAATATGTTAAGATATAAAAAATAAATGCCTGTTAGTTATATCAGTCATCATAGTTTTTCTGTTTCACCGCAACATTTAATGACACACATTTGCAGTACAACTAATGTAGGAGAATGAGTACTCTGATATGATGTTAAATCACCCCCAACGTAGCCGTCTGTAGGCAACAGATGTATTCATGTTTCATAACGTAAAAAGAGTCTCACCACTTCAAAAAGCAATAATGGTTCCTACCAGTCCTCCTGGAGCCCTACTTCCACAGTCTTATGATGATCGAGTAATGTTGAAACCAAAAAAACTGAACATTTACTTTGAAGATGAAACCCGAATTACAATTAACAATGTGATAATGTTATGTAAAAAATCCATAGTTTGTTTTTATTATATTATCAAAGTTTTGTTCAGTTATTTTGTCTTGTGCAGTTATTTTGTGTTTACATATTTTTGCTGTTCACTGCTTCGCTGCTGGCTGCTGGTTGTTTCACTTCTCATACATTACTCAGCTGATGACGGTCACTGTCCTGTTTGATCTGAATGAATCTTCTGTCTGCGGAGTGGAAGAACACCAGTAGTTGGTGGCAAGGATGACTCACCATGTCACTCTGTGAAAGAAGAAGTTATGACTATCACTGATCTGAAAAGAAAGAGCAGCCAATCCACCACACCCCCTCATCCCTCATCTTGCCCGCTAGAAATCTCTCTTTAGATGGGAGTCTTGCTTACTTTCTGAGCATCTTTGGCAGGTGCAATTTGTCCCACCAGCGTTAAGACTAATAAATCTAGCGACCTACCGTTGAGGTAGGTAGGAAACACACATCTGACGCAATGTTGATCCAATAAACTCTCAGACACATGGCTTTAAAATAGACTGCAGAACTTTGCAGGCGGTGGGAACCGCCTGCTTTCATAGAATCCCAAACTGTATTACTAGAATTAAGTTAAAATCCTACAGTACAATATATTTTTATTATAACGATTTTAATTTAATTATGGGGTTTATGCAAGAGCTTATAAAATGTATTCTGTGTTAGCCAAGTTATAATGAAATGCCCTGTTGTTTTTTCCCTTTCATAGTAAACTTATTTCTGGTATTTCCATTGTGTGGCATAGCCATGTGGATGTATTGGGACTATTATGAAATACTGTGTTTGTATCTGTATAGGTAAAGGATTGGGATGAGGCATTAAAGCCATTCAGTACATGGTCGTTATGAAGTGTGAGATTAGCCTTACACTATCTGTGTCATTAATGAATATATAAGCCCCTAGCTGGAGCTTACAGCACATCCCCACAAGTTTGTGTTTCTCCCTCAACAAAAACATATTGCTCTCTCTCTCTCCCTCCTTCATTTACCTTATAAATGCCTATTTTCCCTCTATATCAAATAACCTCCTACATCCTGACTGCAATGTGGGAACTAGACCAGCAGCCAAGGCTGCTGCAGGCCAACTGCATTCTCTAATTATAACAAAAGGGATTTTGACACTGACCTTGACTCAGCTATGCATGACACATTCAGACGTCAAACCTTGCGAAGGTGAATACCAGGAACACCACTCTGTTTGCATGGACTTGTCCGCCAATGGCTTATTTTGTACTCCTGCCTCTGTGTGGTGCATATTTAGTTGTTCCCAATGCTCCTTATTATATGTGTGTACAGGACAGTTGGGAAATCCTAGAGGGAGCACGCGGAGAAGGCTTCAGCCATGTCCAGGAGCCCCAGAAGCAGGAGAGCTACATGCTGAAGAAGAGGAAGTGGCCGTTAAAGGGCTGGCATAAGGTACTAACACCATCCCCAGGGATGTGCTTCATCCAGGAGAGAGACCCTCTCTTCCCCTTCCCAAACATAACAGGATTGACCTGAGACCCCGCATTCGGTCAAAAAGTAAACGGGAGTTTCCATTACAGAGTACTCGCGTCTCTAACCTAGGATGTGATGACAGGGCAGATTTAAACTAATGGAGTGGAATGATAAATTACTTCAGAGTGGCTGCTCTCAATCGATTTTGCGCGCCTAGCTCTTAGTTTTCTCAGAGGTCCGCTCTGTGGCTGGGATGACATTGACTAGATAGCTCAATGTATCACTGAAATGCATTAGCTAATGGCTTAGCTTGGTCAGTACCAAACACAGCCGCAGCGCAGATAACCGTAACAGATCTGTGACTGTTTGATGCCGACACACACCAGAGCTGGTCGCATCTTAGTGATATGAACAGTGTCACGCTGTTGTCTATTAAAGGAAGAGAGGTAGAGTGAAAGGGAAAGCGTTATAGGGACAGAAATAGACATGAGACGGGGGAACAGGGTTTATGAATAGCTCACAGCAGGGAGATTAATATCCTAGTATCAAAAAGAGGTACAATTGATCACAGCTGTCCTAAGCACCCTGACCCCCAACATATCATTTTCTCTCTCTCTCTCTCTCTCTCTCTCTCTCTCTCTCTCTCTCTCTCTCTTTCTTTCTTTCTTTCGTTCTTTCGTTCTTTCTTTCGTTCTTTCGTTCTTTCTTTCTTTTCTCTCCCTCTCTCTTTTCACTCTCTCCCTCTCTCCCTTTACCCACAGAGATACTTCTTCCTGGACAAGGGCATCCTGAAATATGGGAAATGTAGTGCAGATGTGAGTACAGAGCCCTGCTGGCCACTGTCTACAGAATATCCATTTACAAAAGTATTCATTTTCAATACAAAATACCTTATTTCTGTATTAGCCTCATCACCAAGGCTACCTTTCATTTGGTCAAATTTATTTGTGAAGCCCATGTTATTAATGGCACCATACTGCAGCAAACTTCTTCTTACTTTACAAACTAAAATGCATTGGTTAAAGGCATGTCCAGTAGACTAGTTATGTGGACCATTTCGCCACTACCCACCTCACCATGATATTGACAAGGTACCCTTTGTGTTGACTTGTAGCTTGACAAGGGGAAACTCCATGGCTGCATTGATGTGGGTCTGGCAGTCATGGCCATAAAGAAGAAAGCCAAGTGCATTGATCTGGACGCAGAGGAGAACATCTATCATCTGAAGGTAAACCATAACAGTAATGCCTACCTGCACCGCTGTAGGTAGAAAATCAGCTTACACATACATTATTCATCTCAAACATTTAGTCTTCTGAACACCCTCTCGCTCAATTGGGAATGCTCCCACTACCCTGAAGATCACAGTGTGCAGTTGCCTCTGCACCTTTTCACCTCCCTCTGCTTTCTCGCTGGGATGATTGTGGCGTTTTTTTCCTCCGCCCTAGATTGAGTCACCCGAACTGTTTGATGAATGGGTGTCCAAGCTACGCCACCACCGGCTCTACCGGCAAAATAAGATGTCAATGTACCCCGGTGAAAACCCCTATTACTACCCCCACTACCCCACTCCTGGTTCACCTCAAATCCCAGAGAGTGCCTACATGCAAAAGGTATAGTGGTATCTTATAATGGTATCTATGAAACAGGACACCTTAATGTGACCCTGGATGGCCCTCATGCAGGCTGTTTAAATGAGACAGTCTACTGAAACTGTGTGTTTATTCCAGCGCATGTCTTTAGCCAGGCAGTCCTCACTGCACACGGCAGGGGCCGTTCCTGTCCACTGTAACAGCCAGGCCAAGGTTGCCGCCTGGCTGCAGTCATCTGATGACATGGACAAATGCTCGAATGGTGAGATAACAGACATGGCCCTCTTTGCACCGGTCTACATGGTATTTATTTATTTATGGATTGTTTTTTGTACTACTTGCCACTGTCAGTCTTTCCTCATCAGTCTTTCATCTATCAATCTTTCCTCTATCAGTCTTTCCTCTATCAGTCTTTCATCTATCAGTCTTTCCTCATCAGTCTTTCTTCTATCAGTCTTTCCTCTATCAGTCTTTCCTCTATCAGTCTTTCATCTATCAGTCTTTCCTCATCAGCCTTTTGTCTATCAGCCTTTCCTCATCAGTCTTTCATCTATCAGTCTTTCATCTATCAGTCTTTCCTCATCAGTCTTTCATCTATCAGTCTTTCCTCATCAGTCTTTCTTCTATCAGTCTTTCCTCTATCAGTCTTTCCTCTATCAGTCTTTCATCTATCAGTCTTTCATCTATCAGCCTTTTCTCTATCAGCCTTTCCTCATCAGTCTTTCATCTATCAGTCTTTCATCTATCAGTCTTTCCTCATCAGTCTTTCATCTATCAGTCTTTCCTCATCAGTCTTTTCTCTATCAGCCTTTCCTCATCAGTCTTTCCTCATCAGTCTTTCCTCATCAGTCTTTCATCTATCACTTTCCTCATTAGTCTTTCATCTATCAGTCTTTCCTCATCAGTCTTTTCTCTATCAGCCTTTCCTCATCAGTCTTTCCTCATCAGTCTTTCCTCATCAGTCTTTCATCTATCAGCCTTTTCTCTATCAGTCTTTCCTGATGCTGTACTGTGGGATGCAACATTTGTGGTTAAAACACTGTACAAACAGTGTGTGAGTTTAACACAGTGTCAAAATGTCTCTGTATTTGTCATTCACAAATACACATTTATCAATGTTTTGAAAGGCACATAGGCACATGCATATTAGGACATGTCCTTATAGTTTAACCTCAATTCTTTTTTTTCTGTACCATATTCTACTTTGTAAAGAATCCATCCAATCAAATTGGGTACTCTTAGAAGAAATAGAGGAGTGTGCATCATCACCCAGTGAGTATACAGTCTTGCTATGTCTCCTGTTTCCACAGACTTGTCCGTGTGTGAGTCTTACCTCCTGGAGCTGAACCATCTTCTGCAGAGCATGGAGGTCCTCCACCGAACCTACTCCGCCCCCTCCATCCAAGCCCTGCTGGTCAGGCATCTTTATCACAATCAACCTCAGCCCCTTCACACCCAGTGCCGACCAGGGCTGCATGTCTGCATATACTAAGAGTGGAAATCCTGCCTCTGTCCAGATTAATCACTTTTCAGTAACACCTGTAACTGAAACACCTGTTTTGAGATATTTTATATTATAACTGCCATAATGCAACAAAGAAAAAGCAGACGGCATAATATGTCATATTCTCTTTTTACCTTTAATATGTTGTGTTCTTTGCTTTTGCAGGCACAGTCATGAACCACTAAATATAGATTGTTTGATGAATCATCATATAGATATTCTAACTTTCTCATCAACCTCAATTCTTCAAACATACAAGGCGTCTGCTTTCGACAGCTCCAAGAAGGACAAAAGACTTCCAAGAAAATGGCGTTCAAAGAATGACAGCAAAGACACTAAAGCAACTCTGCAGGTGGTCAGAAATCTTACATCGTTATACCATTTGATTGTGTACTACAATTTAAATTAACACATTAACCTGTATAGAGATAAAAAATTAAAATCGTACTCATGTATTGCCTACATCTCTATGTTGCGGTGCTATCAAGGTTCCTACCTGCATCTCCACCAGTTTGATCCGGCTGCATGCTTCTAACCCCAACCTCTCTACGGCTGCCCTCGCACAAGGCAAGGCCTACCCTGAGACCCTCAGCTCCCCCATAGATGTGGCAAAACTGCAGGAGGACTTCTGTCGTGTTGCCTCCACCTGTGAGTGATGGATATCATGACACATTGTTTACGTTAAACTAGCTAGTGTGAGAATTGAGTTGAGTTAAGTTGAATTTAGCTTTCTTAAATGTACTTTCTGTATAAGGCACTTATATGGCTCATATATTGCAAAGAATACTATCCAAAATTATGTTTTAAGTTTAATGTTTCAAACTGATGACTTCACTTGAAGCTCATTACAAGAATGTTTTCTTGTTGTTTGTATGTGTGTATCTGACTAGCGTGTTTGTGGTGTTGTTTGTAACAAACCCTAGTGACTAGTGTTTTGAAGCCATGGCAGCTGTTAATTATTATTTGTTTGTCACAGTTTGTCTCTTCATTAGGATTCTAAAGATGTGTCATATTTTCCTGGCCAAGTGAGATGTTTTACTATCATAAACTACCAGAGGGCTTCGCAATCCTCCACCAGAAAATGCTCATTGCCACAGATGACCCTTAATGGGAATCATTTGGTGGTTCCCCGTCACCCACTCTAGTGAATACGATCCGATTCCTAACAATTGAAAATATTTGTATATAGATATACAACATTTGTATTTAAATGTATATCGTTTTGATATTCTAAAGCTATTTGCTTTGAAATCCCTCCTCTTTGATTGATGGTAGACTCGTTAGTAGCAGTAGTAGGTATAAACGTTAAGATATGAAACTCTGAAACTCGCTGATATGATAAGCTGTTAACTGAGGACTGGAACTTTCAACTGTCTAATCTTTTTAAATATTGATAAAATATTAACTATCCATATCTATTTTGATTGTAAATTGTGTTGTAAACATTGTTTTAAAGGTGCTATACAAATACAATGTATTATTATTGTGATAATTATTATTTATTATTATTATTATTATAAACTTATGTGCCATTATAATTTGTATTGGCTGCAGTTCACAGCACCATGAAATCGGCTCTGAGTTCCCTGACAGCAGAGAAAGAGAGATTAAAACACACCAAAGACCCGGAACAAGACCCCCAAACGTCCCCAAAGATGCTTGGTTTGAAGAATGCGCTAGCAGCGGTGGGTATCCAAGAATGACAACACGCACGCACACACACACACACACATATGCTCACACACACTGGGCATTCACCCAGGCGTTTATCCTCTGTTCCAGACTAAAAAGGGCTTAGAACCCTTGTCCTCCCACAGCTTGTATCGTAGTTGGAGCTAACAGCAGCAGCTATCACAATACCACTATCTACTACCTGAACTGCTGAATCAACTGTCAATAGTGTTTTACTTTGGCTCACTTCTTCCAGACAGTTATTACCATGGTAACTCTTCTTTTTTTCACTATGAATTTGCGCAATTTTGTTGTTCTTGCAATCCTCCACCGTGGTGGTCTTTAATTGAACAAAGCCTCAGTGCATCTCCACTTCCCTGGCGATGTTACGCCCACTCCTCATACCGCAGCGCTCTCCGCATTAGTAACGGTTTATTTAACTACTTTAGACACCTGTGGTTTCGAGTTGTTTTTTTCTTTGAGGCTTTGAGTGTTGTGTGATCTCTATGGCACAACTATCTTAAGAAAACTGCCATTAAGAAAACCACAGAGGTAAATGCATTATACTAGGACAGAACAGTACATACTTGATTAGCTTGACCGTAGTTGTAGCTTCCCTTGGACATGTGAAATACTTTGCATTCAGAATGTGTGTTACCAGCCATTATGATATGATATTACATATATTTCCAGGCCATAGCCCAGAATTCCGATCTGAGAGAGCGCCTGGGCAAGATACATGCCGAATCTAACATCGTAGAGCCCGCTGCCCTATTCAATTGCACTGCCGCTCTGCAGGTGGGTGTGGGAATGCCTAGTATAATGCCATACTCACTGTCATTACTTTGGATATTTCCTCTGTTTTTGGTGCTCGGCTCAGCCCACACAGCTTGGTCTCTGGTACTGAATGAACAAGCCATCCAACCACCCATAATCCAGTGCACTCCTCCCTACACTCCCCTCCCCTCATCTCATTTAGACAATTACAAATTTTATTTGGTAGTACAACTGCTTAATAACGTTTTAGCATGTTTTTGCAATCATGGTGTTGTTTGTGCTGCTTTTCTTCTTAAGCAAAACAAGCATCTGCCTTAGCTTGTGGAAGAAATTGAAACGGGATCACAAATCGGGTGAATGTATTTTCTGTGCAGTGTTGAGAGAAGGGACCCTGTAATCACCCACAAAATGTCAATTTACCGGGACGGTATATGATTGTATTTGTGTAAAAAAAACAAAAGTCAAGCTACTGGTGGTAGAACATTGACATTACCTACAATGTTGCTGTGGTTTTAGGTCAATCGTAAATTGCACGCAAGCTTTAAGTAAATCACATGCACGCTTTAAGAATTAGGAAAGAACAACTAATATGTAATATTTATATGTAATCTGTAATAAACAAGGAGTGTGTGGAGCCTCGGTGTGATACCAAGCTCTACATGCAGCCGAAAGGTGCATGAACACCTGCTTTATTAAGTACTACACTTATTTGTAAACTGCACTTAGATCCAAGCTAACAGAATAATTATATAAACTACACCCAAGGGTTGTTGAAGGGGTACATTTCATTCATGTTACCCTGAATATTTCACAGAACGCTATGGAACGTATGATAGATTTGTATTATTTTTTGTTTCATATTTACTATGTATCGAAATTGCTGAATAACAGTGAAGGTTAGTAATAGTATAAAAACAAGTGACCCTGGTTTGTAGTTAAACCAATGTTCCGCAGGCATGTGGAACGCATTGCTCGGCGTGCATGCAGAGCTCGGCATAACACCTGCGATAATGCCCCCCCCGCCCCTGAGAACTGTAGGGCAGGGGGGCGTGCAATTTATTAAAGCGTGCATGCAACTTACTTAAAGCGAATGCACGCTTTATAACTAAATGACGTCCATGTATCCTCCTAGGCTCCGTAGTTTAGGACAGGGTACTTTGTAATTTGCCGATTGTGTAGAAATATTGACCAAACGATGGCTGTATAGACTGTTGCTGTTGCCCGTCTCCTGGGCAGGTTTACACCAATAGGCACACAGACTCATACCGGTGATCGCGTCTTTAGTTCCCCGGGTCACACCACTGTAAATCAGAGCATTAATATCTGTTGAATATCCAATATCTTTCTAACTTCAAAATATATATACTTTCAAACTAACTAAACTGCTATTGAGATGTGTAATTCTTTTAATACACCACTACAGTACAATATGCTTCTGTACATGTCACTTTCAGCTTTGAAGTCAGGACGCTCCGTGCGGGCGATAGTTTGTGTAAAACTTGTGGAGGGAACTCCACCTACCCGGGCAAGCTACGTTGGCGAACTAACCTATTTCGTTCTCAAAAACAATGCAATGGCCAAGACTATATTTTGGACTATTTTATTATATATGCTGCTTCAAAAATGGGCCAAAATACATTTCAATATTAAAAAAACTTTTATTTGTAAGATGTCAGAAAAAAACTTTAATAGAAAGAGTAGATTCAGTATTGAATCGTACCTTTGGTGTTTCTAAATACCCTGGTATACCGTGATACCGCCCAAGCCTAATATACGCATAATTTAATATGCAAAAAGCACCACATTCCCTCTGAGAAAAGACTCTCCCCATTACTAATTGAAAAAAATGAATACAATTAATTTATTTGCTGTTTGCAATTAAATTAATCATTTTCACATTTCCTTTCAGGTATCAAATTGATTCAAAATGATATATTCAATTGGTTGATATAATTATATATAATTAAATAATTATATCTTTATTAGTTGAATAAAGTTAAAATATAAAATCCATCAGAAATTATTGATATGTGTTGTTTCATTGATAGTTTGTTGGCAGTAAAGGTGCACGTGAATTACTAATGCATGTGGATGTTCTCCTTATGGTTGGTGGCAGATCACACACAGAGGCACAGCACAAAATATTTTCCATGTTCTTACATTCCACACTTTTACCACTACGCATTCCGTTTTCTAAAAACAGGATTCTCCCATTGGATGCCATCCCCTGGTACACCAAGTGTCCAATGAAAGCAGAGCGTCTGTGGAGGAGTCACTGTCAGAGTTCTTTGATGCACATGAAGTTCTTCTGTCTGCTAGTTCCACTGAAAACGAGGTATGTGTTGTGTTATATGGCTCCTAGTATTAGACAAGAATGTTAGTTCAGACAAAGGAAATCATATTCTTCCATTGTCACGAGTGGAGGTGCATACACATCATATAGACTCAACATTTTAGGCAGGCTGTCATATGTCTGATATATTTGTATGATATGATCTCTGTCTTCCTTTGCTTGCTTCTCCAATGTTCAGACATTTTCAAATAGCACCTAAACCCCAAGTCATTTTGAACTGTGCCCTCGTCTAAAAATACACAAGAGTTGAGATTTGTTACCAGTTCTTTAGGGACAATTTTACTACTCTCTTTGAAATAGGCCCCTGCTGTTATGACAGGATGTCAGAAACAATGCACCCACCCGGTGGCTTCCGCAGGTGTCCTTGAAAGGTTTATATTGTCTTTGTGCTTTGAGGACTTTAATAAGCCTCCGTGTTATTGTAGGCTTCCGAAGATGACTCGTACATCAGTGACATCAGTGACATTATTTCCTTGGACAACTTCAGCCGCGAGACAGAAGGTAGGAGACATCTCCCCTTTTCTGGTTCAATTCACTCACATATTGACGATTTGTCTATTCATAGGATCTTATTTTAAGTAGCTTTGATTAAAAGCATCAGCTAAGTAAATGTAATAATGTAATAATCTCCGACATGAAAACACTAGCTGCTGTACAATGCTGAAACGATGAGTCTACTAATTTAGAATTCAAAATTGATAACCTTTAATTGTATTAGGAAAATACATATTTGTCAGATTGTAAAATGAGTACTAGTAATACTAGTTATGATGTTGGCATATTGGCATTTTACATCGACCAATCTGAACTATAATCAAAAGATTGATCAACAGTTCAGCAGCCCTTCTACCATTATTTACATGTGACCTCCTCTGTGTACCAGGCATTGTGGAAAACGGTGCAGAGGTGAGTCGACGCCGGTCATGCCTCCCCGCGTTCAGCTCCAACACCAGTAGCATCAGCCTGTGGAACATCCTGAGGAACAACATCGGTAAAGACCTGTCCAAGGTGGCCATCCCTGTCCAGCTCAATGAGCCCCTCAACACCCTACAGAGACTGTGTGAGGAGCTGGAGTACAGCGAGCTGCTAGACACAGCTGCCAACACACTGGACCCCTTTGAGCGCATGGTGAGGCTATGACTCGACCTGGTTGGTCTATGATGTCTCTGGTCTCAGAGTGAAGCAGTGGGGCCTCGTCAGGCCGGCTGAACGAATAGTGACGCGTCAATGTCGCATGACTGTGAGACGGGAATAACGTAGAGGGATCGGGATAAACAAGGGCATGATTTTATTGATTCTATTTTCTCCCTCCCTGCGCTGCATTTCAAACAGCCACTGAAGACCATCAATCAACAACTGTTAATATATTAGTTACATCTGCAAAGCACCCACCCCTAACCTCCCTCTGTAATTATAGAATAAGGAATAATATACACTTTTATATAATATAATATTTTGTGGACACAATCCTTGTTTCAATCTTACTTTACATTCACTATGAAGATATATCGCTCAGGCTTGGGTGCGATTAGTCAAGTAATGTACAATGCTTATGTAAGAAGATATATAGTCTGTGTGGCTTGTAACCCGCTGTGTGTTAGCAACACAGTGAATCAGTAGCAGCTTGGCTGGGGGCCTCACTTTAGTCTGCCAAACATAGTGATGGACGATCTTCTGCCCCGTCTTAACGCACCCAGCACAAGCATCTGATCATGAATGCACACATGTAAAAAGAGCCGCCAAACCAAAACAGAAAAGGCAATTATCTGTGCCTTGCATACAAATTCAACAATCCATCGTATAAAGTAATTTCAGATGAATAAGGATCCCCTGTGCATTACATTAACATGAACTTATGCATCTCTACTTCGATTTACTGTGGAAACTTGAAATGTTCAAATGAAAACTGGGTACAGGAACAGTGGAGTGAACAGAGATGTTTTGTGTGTAGGTATACATAGCTACATTCGCTGTGTCCGGATATGCTTCTAGCTACTACAGAGCTGGGGGAAAGCCTTTTAATCCTGTACTGGGGGAGACCTACGAGTGTGATCGACCAGATAAGGGCTTTCGCTTCATTGCAGAACAGGTGAGTGTGATACTTCCTACCTAGGATAGTTGAAATCCCAATGCCCACAGTCTACTTTTAGGTATCCTCGAGCAAGATGCATAAACCCTGCCATTCACTCTAAGTCGCTTTGGATAAAAACATCTGCTAAATGATGTAAAAAGTAGGGCCATTCACACCAGTGTGAATATCGGGATATGCAGATATTTATACCAAAATAAGTTAGTATAAATTATTTTTGTTTATTAAAATCTTCGTATGACAAGATTTTTTTTTTTGCAAATTTGCAATGCACCGGTGTATAGTTTATCAGCGCAAGATTTGTGTACTGAAATGTTTTTTTTGCACTGTTTTTTTTGCACTGGTGTGAATTGACTTGAATATGTTTTTTGTCCGTTTACCTCCTCAGGTCAGCCACCACCCACCAATCTCAGCCTGTCATGCAGAGTCTAAAAACTTCACATTTTGGCAAGGTAGGCGTCTGAAATCTCATGTAGGGACCCAGGCGCATAGCCATGGCTCATTGTAGTCATGTTATGTGGCAGGTTCTGCTATAATGAATTCGCTGTGTTTGATTGTGTAGACATGAGGTGGAGAAACAAGTTCTGGGGGAAGTCGATGGAGATCGTTCCTGTTGGTACCACACACATTACTCTGCCTGGGTGAGACCCCTTTAACTCATTGAATCATAGGATAGGACGGCGGAGAATGAATATCACCCCCAGTTTTATTATTTTGTTATATAATTCACTGTAATTCAAACCGTGGGGAAAGATCTGATGTGTTTGCTTGTGTCCCCTATAGAACGGGAGACTGTTATGAGTGGAACAAGGTGACATCATGCATCCATAACATCCTGAGTGGACAGCGCTGGATAGAGCACTATGGAGAGATCGCCATCAGAAATTCATGCAGTGATATTTGCCAGTGCAAGGTCACTTTTGTTAAGGTGAGACATGTCAACACCTCTTACCTCATAATTGATCTCTTCAGATCCTATTACTTTAATTTCCTTTAACAGTATATGCCATGTTGACATGAATAATTGTCTCATAAGGGGACATCTTAAATGCATCTATGTTGTAATACATGAGGAAATTAAGTTTACAGATATGTTTGGTGAGGTTCTTGTTATCCGATTGTTACAAAACATGTCTTTGCTCTGTGTGACTAATAGAATACATGTCAGTGAAGTTGTACAGCCCTAGTATTAAGATGACACTGCCTTATACATCTAAATAATGCACTTGTAACACATTGAATAATGCTTTGGCCTGCTGTTAACCTTCCTCCTGATTCAGCACTGTTAGTAACAGCAGGGGGTCAGTCACGAACCAGGCTATTTTGGTCAGTGCACCACATACACACTCCTCTTCCTCTCCAGCTTGTTACTAGAGAGGGAACTCATTTATGAAGCCAGCGTTTGATGTTGGGGAGCTGAGTTGGCCCCTCTCTGCTGAGAAGGGAAGGTTAATTGGCTGCTGTGTTTAGCTTTTTGAAGGGCTTCCTGAAGCCGTGCAGGATTGCAGGTCCAGACACGTCAGGGCTCGCTAATCAGCTACACCCAACACCAACCCCAGCAACAACAGACAAAAAGAATCACTTACTCAATAGCACTAGTACTCACTACTACTCACTCCCATATATTACCAAACCTTTTCTACAGGCCAAATACTGGAATTCGAGTGTAAACGAGGTGGAGGGAACCATTACAGATCACAAGGGGAAAGTCATCCACAGATTGTTTGGGAAATGGCACGAAGGGGTTTACTGTGGAGACCCACCCTCAGCCACCTGCATTTGGAGAGCAAGTATGACCATTATCCATTTTAGATTTTTTTTTTGTGTTATTTTATGCTTTCTGCATGTGTTTTATAAAATGAATGTCTGTCAAATGTTGACTTTACATTTTTGTATGAAAGTATTCTTTTTTTAAATGCAGATTCAATGCCAGTAGACCATGAGAAGTACTATGGCTTCACTAAGTTTGCTATAGAGTTGAATGAGCTGAAGCCATCACATAGATTGCTGCTACCACCTACCGACACTAGATTCCGCATGGACCAAAGGTGAGGCTGCTAGCATCCATTTTTTGTCCGAATGTGACATACTTGAAATAGACCAATTGCACAATGGAACAAAACCATGTTGAGATGTTATACAATTCCCAGTCTGCTCTTAACCATTCTGTTTGGATAAATGCTTTAGTACTAATAGATACCAATAGTAAACATTGGCGCAAACCAATAGATGACAAGTGTAGACGGTGGAAGGAACACGTGATTATGAAAGCTAATCACACCTGTAGGGAATTGAAAATGTGCTAACTTCACTTTGGCATATTGACATGACCTCATGTGAGAATAATAAGTAATGTGATGGGATAAAGCTCTCCTGGGCGGCCTTGTCTGCCACATTGAGAACATCTGGGGCAGGATGGTCTAGTGCTTAGGTGTTTAACTCAAGCCAAATGCTTCTGGGTGCAAACCCCAATGACTACCTGGAGGCATCCTTGAGCAAGACCTTACTATACCGGTTCATCAATGAAGTGGATAAACGTGTCTGCTGAATGACTTAATTGTAAATATTTCAATATGCTTCTTTGGTTGTACACATTAATGTTGGAGTCTGTCTGGTATCTGTCTCACGGCAGACTCTTGGAGGAGGGACACCTGGAGGAGGCTGAGGAGCAGAAACAGAGGATCGAACAGCTGCAGAGAGACAGACGGAGACAGCTGGAGGACAGCAATCTAACGCACCAATCCAAATTCTTCAGGTGAATATCAAGCAGGCTCACCTGCTGGAATGGATTATGCAAATGGTGTCATCACAGCCAAAATCACACACAGCAGTATCCTCAGAATGTCTCCTAAAGGTAAAGTGTGTAGAATTTAGTGACATCTAGCGGAAAGGACTTGACAGAAATTGAATATAATATTCATAATTATGTTTTAATTACTGTATAATCCCATGAAAATAAGAATCTTTGTGTTTTTGTTAGAATGAGCCCTTTATATGTACATAGGGAGCGGGTCCTCTTCCATGGACAGACAGACGACTCGAATACAATTTGGCTATGACTAATTTGTGATTCTATTTGAGTACCGTCGTTGTGTAGGAGCGTTATAATGATACAAGCCAAGTTGTTTATGGAATGTGCCACACACCGTGGCGTTATACTGTGTATCCGAGTAGCTTAACCCTCTCTCTGACGCAGACATCAAGCGCTGCAAAGACGTTGCTCCACACATCCACACACTCAGTGGTGTTATATATAAGTGTCCGAGAAGCCTAACCTTCTCTTGGACAGACCTCATATAGCCTAGTGAAGACAAGCTTATGCTCCATCCTTTCACCAAAATATACTATGTATTTACAGGATTTAATTATAATGTAGTCTCACTTTTTATTCCAAGTGTAAAATAGTGTAGCGACTGGAAGTTCGCGGATGACAGGGATTATGAAAAGTTGGTGTGCATTCTTTAATACATCCATGTTAAGGAGACATTTGTTTTTGAGGTTGTTTCCCTGTTGGATAACTCTAAGTAGGCTATCACTCTTTCGGAGAAAGTTGATATCCAACTAAAGCGATACAACTGCACACCGTCCTGTTGATTTATTTTTTTCTATATTCACGTACTACAGTGCAAGTAAACATTGGCTTGTAGCTCCGACTGCTGTCGAGATTAATGACCAATACATATAACACACAGCGATAATTTTAGGTCTATGAATGTAGTTTACCATTATGGATGCAATAAGAGGACTGTGTGTGATATGCTGTTACCTCCGCCATGTCCTACAACATATACAGTGAACATGGTGACTATGACAAAGATAACCGATTGTGATTGGATAAACGAATTCATTCGCAGGCTACAGCAGTCAAAAATCGACCATGGTGCGATTAAAATAAATCGGTAAAACGGAAATTACTACTGGCACCTTACACAATGAGGCCAGTACAGGCCACCAGTTGTTTGACCTCACTGCTAGTTGCCACTCAATTCTACACACTAAACCTTTAAAGTGGAACTGAAACAAAATAGGGAGTGAAGTTCAATGTATGTGTCCACTCTTAACTATGAAACGATGCCCTAACCACGTACATAGTCAGCATTGAAGTAATGTTTTTTAACAAATGAACTCTTTTGCTTTCAAAGGTATGATAAGTAATTGCTGTCGCTAGGGGTCGCTCAATCAAAACAATAACAAAATACAGAGTCTGATTGCGTACCGTGGGATCGTGAGAGTTGTTGTCTTCCCCGCCATTATCTGTGAAAATATATCTGACGTGACTCAGCCGGAAATCCTTTTCTATGGACAAATTAATATATTCAAGTTTTATTCACTTTACGTTTAGGCATGTAATTTAATTCTAATGAAATTGCCTCAAATAACATGACATTAACTTGCTAACTTACAATTAAATCGACAATTAGTCGACAACCCAAACAGCTGTAAATATATGAAATGCCATTTGAGTCAATACTAAATAAATAAATACGGCTATGAACTAAATAAATGAGGCAATAAATATAAATATATAAATTAGTCAATATATTGACATTAATAAATATGTTTTTATTTTGAAGAAGGACATTTTTCAAAAGGACTATTGTTATTTATTTCAGGGGACTTTTATTTCATTATGCCACATTTATTTATTTCAGGGAACTATTATTTCAAAATGCCACATTTATTTATAATGCCACACGGAGTGGGCTCTCCTTTACGGGTTTGAGGGGAGAACATAGGATGGACCCTCATGGAATGAGGGAGACAGCGGCGGACAGCTGCAGGGTGTCTGATGTGAGGCTCCCCTCACATCTCTCAACTCCCTTTTGGTGTGGTCCCCCTTGGCAGAGAGGGCGTTTGGTGAGGTAAAACGTTCACATCTGCTCCAATACTCACCTTCCCTGACCCCTCACTTCAGTTTGGCTTTTAAAATTCAAAACTTTATGGCAGTAATTTCCTTCCATAGCTTTCCTTTTGTGTATATTGGGTTTTTTCACACCAGAAAAGCTAGATACGAGAGGACTCTATGAGATTTAGACCGTGTATTTTTTACAGTTTTTGGCATTTCTGGCATCTTCATACTGATTCGTGAACTCCGAATTGATACTACTAATGAACTCGGCCAGCAGTCTTCTCTGCGGGGAGAAGCCAACAACAATCCTTCATATCCTGCGAGTGATGATTTAGAGTATGCTCAGAGCGGAGGGGCTATTCACAGACGGCCTGTTAGGGTTACGAGAACTGGACCCAAACGCAAGACACAGGAAACCAACAGGGTGCGGGTTGAAAACAGGGATTTATTGTCCAAAGTACAGGCAAGGGCAAGGCAGGCGAGTAGTCCAGCGGGCAGTAGGCAGGCGGGGAGTCAGGCAGGCAGAGAGACGTAGTCAGGCGGGTGGTCGGGCAGGCGAGGTTCGGCAACGAGGAAGACAGGCAGGCAGGAACTAGGAACAGGAACGAGGAGCGGGAACGAGGAACAGGAACGGGAACAGGAACAGGCACGAGAACAAGAACAAGAACAAGAACCGGAGTGGAACAAGAACGGGAGCGTAACCCGTAACAGGAACAAGGAACTAAAAGGCGAGGACGAAGTTACTGAGAGAAGTGAACACACTAAACTAAACAACGAACTAGCACTGGCTCTGTGGGGAGCCAGTGCTTAAGTACAGAGGGGGTGATTTGTGAATTGATGGCAGGAGTGTGTGAACAGAGGGAGTGCACGTGGTGGCTAATTGATGACGAGAGGTAAACAAAGGAGCACATGGTGTAATGAGGCAAGGTGTCACTAGATGGCGGAAATGGACAGGAACGGAGGAGGGTCACGTAACACGGCCCGCTGTCAGTGTGGTGGTGAGAAAGAGTCAATGTCAATGTATGGGAAACACTATCGATCGCGAGTGGCATTGTTCTCTCAGAAGGACAAAAAAATTAAAATGACATGACCAAGTAAAGTCTGTGTGGGAAACACTGCATTCGCTTGGTGGCTGGCACTCCATTGACATGCGACAAAATGTAACGGACTGTTACATGAGTAAAACTAAGGATTTCTCTGGGTTTGAACATTGTTGGAAACAATTTTGGATAATATAAGTGCACAACTCAACAAAATATATAATGTACATACATAAATACACTGAGAGTACACAGTCTATATAGCCATACATACACTGAGAGTACACAGTATATTCCCCATACATACACTGAGAGCACACAATTTATACACCATACATACACTGAGAGTACACAGTCTATACACCATACATACACAGAGTACACAGTCTATACACCATACATACACTTGAGAGTGCACAGTGTGTTGTTGTTGTTTGTGTATTGTTTGTAATTTTTTGGGGGGGGGACTTTGGTCTCTACAGGAAGTCAATAGATGATACCTGGGTCAGCAACAATGCCTACTGGGAGCTAAGGAAGGATCCGGGCTTTGGCCAGGTGGACTTCCCTCTACTGTGGTAATGCCGTGTGTTTGGACCACTTCCCTCTACTGTGGTGGTGCCATGTGTTTGGACCACTTCCCTCTACTGTGGTGGTGCCATGTGTTTGGACCACTTCCCTCTACTGTGGTGGTGCCATGTGTTTGGACCACTTCCCTCTACTGTGGTGGTGCCGTGTGTTTGGACCTCGTCCTTCTACTGTGACCCAGGCTGGTTCTGGATTTGCCTTTTCTTCACACTCTCTAAGCCCTCTATTGGAACATACACATTTTTTGTCTATTTGTATTATCATCGTTATTCATATTTATTGCCTTAATAGTAAATGTTTCTCAGTTTTGAAATAAGTATTTATGCAACCATACTCAAAGGAATATTCATTTGATTTATGCAAAGTTGGCTGTTTTCTGTTGTGTTAAGCTGTAACAATGGACACAAGAAAATGTAAATCTACTTGGAAAGACGACACAAGCAACATGTTGTTTGTATTTTATACTGCTCCATACTAGCCTAATGGAGGTTACAGCTGGTCACTATCACTTTGGTCTTAACATTTATATTCTCTACCTCTGAGATGAACTAGCCTTGTCATACCAGTGCGATGCCTTAATAGGTGAACATATGTATGTATGTATTTATTTATTTATTTACTTACTTACCTACTTACTTACTTACGTGTTTGTGCATTTTGTTAACTTATTAAGTTGACAAACTTTAAATGTATTCATGAATTTTAAATTAGTTTATAAGTTAATTTAATAAGTTAGTTTCTCTTGTCTAATTGTAGTACTACTGTGTGTTTCATTTTGCTCAGTCTGAAAGAACACAACTACGAGTGAGTAAATAATATACCTACCAATGTATCGATATCTGGGAACCAAGAAGGCAAACATTCTCGACGTTTGTTGTCTGTTTTGTGCAGTCTTGTCTTATTGCACACACTATAGAAACCAATAAATAACTGTTTAGAATTTAACTCCAGTGATGCCATCTCATAAACTAATTACCATAAATTATTTACCAACTTACTTTGCTTTTTATCTCACAGCAATTGTCACGGGCCTGCTAAATGTCCATGCGCCCTCTAGTGGTTAATTTAATTCTACCTCAAGTTGTTCACATGAAGTAAGTAGCTTTGCAGTGAGTTCGTGTTTTAGTTGTCTTCCAGCTGCGAGTGAGAGTGTTATTTTAGTTCAGTAATCCTGCATCTCCCTTACATTTGTAGCCTTTAAGACGGCATCATCTGTAAGTATTCAAGTTAATATGCAGTTATATACCATATTATTACTTTATTGTTGTAAATTAGCGCTGTATAGTTCGCCAGGTGGTTAGCATTTTCGCTAGTGATTTAGCATGCCAACTCCAGTCGTTTAGTTAGGCTATTGTCATCAGCTATTACATGTACGTTGTACAAGTTATTTTGTTTAATTATGTGATATTGTTGCATAAGGGTGATTATACTTACCTTGGTTTTGTATTTCTGTGTCACAGTTTTACACTTCTCTTTATTAAACCTGCCAATCAAAACACTTGCTTGTTCCTTGGAGGGATGATTGAGGGAGTGTTTAGCTCGCTGTATAGCCAGACATACGTTCTCTAGGAGCAACGTCTGGTGGGGACAGTATAGCAATTATTATTATCATTATGACTATGTTATAATATTTTCTAGAGACAATCATTTAAGAAAAAACATTTCATAAACCAATTGCATTATTTATTTATAAATACAAAAGCACATGTCTTCCACACCATGTTTGCTGGTGTGTCATAAATCCGAATCCAGTACGTTTTCTTAATTTCCCTTGATCGAGGTGTTACTGGTAGCGCCTCAATCTGCCCTTGCCTAGCAGGGCGGATCCAGAGCAGATCCACACCAACGCTTTCCGTTTCTTTGTTCAGCGGTGGGCCAGAATGATGCTTCAGTGTTCCTCTTTCCTCGGTCGTTAGTTTGTGCCAAGATTCTGTTTCCTTAAACTCAAAGATCAAACGTCAGTGTCCTCTGAAAGATCGCATTGAAGACCACGTAAGTGTCTAAATAAGAAGTGCGAGACATGAACGTAAAATGCTCACATTGACCAATGTCATCTCCATGAGTTAGAATCAGGCCTGAAAGTCAGAATCAGGTCTGAACGTTTGAAGTAGGCTATTGTGTAAGTTACTGTCATAAACCGACCGAAACCGTTCCGATCTTTAGGTTGGCAGAATGTTGTAATCATGTTTAATAAATTGGCAAATAGACATGTATTATCATTGGAGTTTTGTTTATTAGCGAAATTATACATATCCATAAAATATTGATGAGAAATTATACACTCGAGTCAATTCATGCAAAATGTTATCAAATTGCTAGACCAGCTGGGAACCATGTGTGCTGCACTAGTAGGATGTGTATGACAAAAATCAACATTAACAAATTACTTTGTAAACGTTGCATTAAAATAACATATACTGTTGTTTCATTTTCACGTTTTCCTCACCTCAAAGATGTTTGCCACAGCTACAAAAACCTTTGTAGAGGAAGTAGATAAGGATGGCGTCCTTATTCCAGTGTCCAGTTTGAATGACTCAATTAAAATGTTGTCATTGGTGATCAAGCGCAGGCGTTACTGGTTCTGGCAGAAACCCAAATATCTTGCCACTGATTTTAGTCTTAATGACATTTTAACGGGTGACAAGCCGATACAGCCAGGTAAACCTTATTCCACAATGTTCTCATTTGAAATTTACATTTTTTGTTGTTGTTTTGCATAATAACCGCATGTTTTTTTTATGCATACTGTGCAATGTCAACAGTTGTCACAGAGACAGACTTCATCAAGTATAATGGAAGGTTCAGTGACAACATGCAGGGGAATATAGAGGCTAATTTATACCCTGAAGCAGCTAATCTGAACGTGGAGGGGAAAGACTCATCAAAGCTCCAGTCGTCCTTTGGCAATTTAAAGAAAGAAGAGCTAGATTTGCAGAAGCTACTTCAAGATTCCAAAGACAGGTGAGAAGATGTCTCATAACCGACTATAACAGGGAGGTTGTTGTGGAATAGCTCATATTTTTGTGCAAAACAAAAACAATTATGTTCAATCTATTCAAAAAAAAATCGCAATCTTCACTTCAGCTCAGACATTTGATCTATGTTACGTGTACATAGTCATTCACCCATTCTGCCCCTCTTGCTGAGTTAGTAACTATGAATCTGACTGGTGGTGTGGTGGGGTCTTCTCCTGGTTAGGGTCCTGGACATGTCTCATAGTCTGATCCAGCAGACTAAAGAGAAACGCAGGGAGGTGTTTGGGGTGGTGAAGGAGAGAATTGCGACAACTCAGCCCTCCTCAGTCATAGAGGAGGTCCAACAGACCGGAACTCGAGTAGGACTACAGAGCCTCTGTGGGCCCAAGTCCCTCAAGGTATGGGGGATATATGGAGGAGGCAAACGCTAGAGCGATTTCCATTTGCAAAAGTCAATATGGCACTTTGAAAGAACATTCATAAAATTGTTTTTTAAAATTGAGGTTTGTGTTAAACGCATTCATTAATATATATTTTGTATCAATAATTTGATTCAATTTAACTTAATCAAAATAATCTCATTAAACAAATAATTAGTTGGATAACATTCAATTATTCAGGACTTACAGGCCTAATATCAATAGGCATATTGAAAGAAAGACAAAATAATTTTCTTTAGCTGCTTATGTTAATTTATGTTTAGGTGTCCTTTAAAGAGAATGCACACTTATCTAAAGACAGCAATGTGACCATGGAGTTACCCCCACATACGACCATCGCTTATGGGCTCACTGAACTGGAAGTGAAACCCACTGGACACTATGGTGAGTGACTCTGTTCATTATATTAGTACAGTGCACAGGTTGTATAGATCTCTGCCAAGGCCCACAGTTATTCACAGTTGTGTAAAAATTCACCGAAGCCTATTACTCCATATTTTTTTATGTTGTCATTTAAAAGAGACTGCTATGATATCACTCCCCCCCCCCCCCCCCCCCCCCACCCCCCCCCCCCACACACACACACACACACACACACACACACACACACACAGAGCTGTGTCTCATGTCAGGCACTGACGGGGGCTTTGAGGTGGATGGATCTACAAAGAAGAAATTGGTTGGTCACAAGAATACAGCTAACAGTAACTGGCTAAAACAAGGTAGGGAAAACAGCTGTGCCGTCTTTCTAGCCCAATTTCTCTCCAGCTCAGTCCTTTCTGTCCACAGAGTCCCATAAACAGACTAATGTATGTTTGATTGGCTATAGAGCTGTATGGGCATTGACTTGTTGCAAGAATCTTTTCAATGGCATGTTTACAAGTAGTTAAGTCATAACCTTTATCCTTACTGCCTTATGATCACATGAATGTGTACTTTGATCTGTATGGTGGACAGGCTATCTGGGCTATTACATCATACTTTATTGGTGATTCACGTGTTGCCACAATATAATTATTGGAGTTCATAAATGCTGAGTGTGTCTTCATTCTTTCAAAGCACAAAAATATAGTAGTTTGAAGTAGCTGTTAATAATGCCTCTAATATCTGGTCCATACCCTTGCTTTACAAACAATCAGTAAACTGGTGTTGAGAAGAAAAGTTACCAAGACTAGGTCATGTAACTGATTCAACTATAGGTTTTAACAAAAGCTTCAGGAACAACTATTTTTATAATTCCTGATGGAGTGACTTGGAAGCATTTTTTGTGTACATGATTCTTTTGAGATTGTGTTTTCTATTAATGATCGATCGGCAGAACTAGACAAGTTGGGCAGTCACTTCCAACTGCTGTCGGGTCTCATGGCCTCTACCAGATCATTTCTTTTCCAGTACCTCAGCTCAGCCATGAAGGAGAGAGAGGCAGTCAGTCTACTGGAGAGTGTGGTAAGATCACCTTATAAAGGTTATATATATATTTTATAATCTATTTTATATGTTTGTATTTGCCAATGTGCTCTCATTGTCTCTTAGCTTAGCCAGATGCGGCATGGCGAGCGCCCCTCTCTAGGCAGTGTTGAGGTTGACTCTCAGAGACAGACCATCCAGGCCTTACTCGATGTCTTGGAGCTATCTGATGAAGAGAATAGTGTGGAGACAGAGGACTCCAGCTGTACTGTCCATGCTCTTCACCTCATTATCAGTGCCTTAGATGGTAAGTCAAGTCAAGTTTATTTATTTATAGACTCAATGTTCTTATATGACAAAACCATATAACATAAAAACATATAAAATAAGTTGGTATTATATAGTGATGCACCGATTGATCGGCTACAGATCATTATCGGCCGATATATTCGACCACAAAACATGATCAGGGATCGGCCGATCGACTTGAAATTTGCCTATTGCGGGAGCCGATCATAATTCTCATAATTGCCCTGACTCCGATTAAAGGTAGGATTCACTTAACCATAGCCATAGCTTTTTGTTGATCTCGGTTAAATGATGCAATAACCAGCCTGCATCTCACTGGGCATCACTCTCCCTGTCTTTTTTATTTATTTCACGATACAAAAAGTAGACCTACACTTGTCGTTATTCACACATCCCCATCTCAGTGAAAACTACTGAAGTATCAATAACCTCATACGACAAGGCTGCTTCCCGCTAATTCCTTCTGCTTTATGTGACACTAACTTGCTGCTCCGCCGCTTTAATGGAAGATGAGCAAGAGCCATTTTCAAATTAATTATGTCTCTAAACGGTATACCCAAAGCGTTACATAGCAAAACGATTGCAGCCATTGTACTTTCATGTCAACATAGTTTCTACAATGTGAAGCAAAGGCTTTCTTGAAACCTAGACTTTATAATAGCGCTATTCGCTGTAGCTGGACCCCTGGTCTGAGCTTGTGAGTGTAGCCGTAGACAGTGCCCCTTTCATGGAAAGAGATTTCACAAAGAGTCGATGTGTTGCGCCAATAGAATTCCATTTTAATTTCAAAGTTCTGACACACGCAGCCTATAATAATCTATGAGAAATTATATATTAATTAATCGATCCGATTTATTCCTTGAATTAAATGTTGTATTGCTAATTGATGGACCCAAGTGGGAGTGTATACAAATTAAACAGCAGTAGACCAAGATTTGACTCTTGAGGGACTATATATGGAATGCCGACTTTGTCTGATTCAAAGTTACCAATGGAAACATCTTCCAGTGAGATAAGGAGAACCCCAGTAAAAATGTGTAACACCCCTTTCACATTGTGACTTTAAGTGCTGGGCTTTATCTTCACTATATACCAACTGTAGTTGCTGTGTCACAGTAAATGTTACATATCATAGTGTGGAATTCTCACACTTGGTGGTGGGCCACTGTTGCAGAAATGACAGATGACTGCTGTGCTGTCCTGCAGTCATGCTGCACTCCCCCAGTGTTGAAATCCCTGGAGCTGCTGGTATGTATTCCATTACTATGGTGAATATTGTATAATACAAAAATCGTCATGCCATTTGGTGGACACTTTTATCCAAAGCGTTTTTTAAATACCATGAGTGCATACAGTCTTCGCTTGGTTGGCCAAGGTGGCAATTGAACCCCTTACCCGTACAGTGTTAATGCCAAGCTCTACCAATTGAGCTAGACAATTGAGATTGATGCAGCAGTTCTCTTCTTAAACCATTTCAGAGTACAGTTCAAACGTCAGACGTGTCCTTTCCACACACACACATTTCAGGTGCAGTGTGCAACCGAGGCTGGTGAGATGTCTATGAGCAGTGGTGACCTCGCTCCCCTAACCGGGGAGACCTACCAGGTGACAGAGCTGCTCTTTGCCTCCTGTGGGGTGTCGCTGAGGGGGGATGGAGACCTGCTGCGGACAGAAGTCAGCCGCCAGCATACGGACCCTACTCTCATACTGTGTATTGCTGTGAAAGGCCTCGCTTCCATATCACACTGTGTTTAATGCCACTTGTAATGATTTTAGCTATGTATTTTGGTTGATTTTTACAATAGAGGATGTCAATGTTTTCTATGCAAACAATGTTGCCCTGTTCAATGTCATTGAAATGTTTAATCATTGAACAGCCCTAAAAAGGCGACAACAAATAAATAGCTTTTTAAATGCACTCCTTCTCCTTCATGAACAGGCATAAGCTGTCTTTTAACTGAATAAATCTGGGTAAGAACGATAACTGTGGAGGGATAAGTACATGATCTAGTTGTTTGGTGCTAAGTCAGTTGGCCCACATTATACAATGCTTTACATTGTATAATGTAAAACAAGTATGTCATGTAGAGGGTATGTTTTACTGCAGTCAAGAAACACTGGATGATTTGTTTAACGTTCTTGCCTTTACCAAGCAAACCACGTGTAACAAGTCATTTAGAAAACATGCATCTTTCTATATTATTGTAAAATATATATTTTAATTTCAGTTAACATAATCTCACATAAATTGGGCCGCCTCCAGCAACATGATTGGTTGAAACTAATAATAAGTGAAAGAAGGTGAAACGGACTGCTCACCCAGATCGGAGCTTGTCTGCCATTGGACTTTCACTTCGCAAGCTAGCGAAATAAGTTAACTAGCTAGGTAGAATTCATGCCCCCGCAGTGGCGACCAGTCTGAGTTTTTTTTTTATTCCCAAAAACACACATACACGCACACTCAGACATACAGACACACAAAAGCACAGATACACAGACAGAGACAGGCGCACACACACACTGGTTTAATAGTAGATGCCGTTTATGTGTGATTTTGTGCCACCTGCTGGCGAAGTAGTGCATTACGCTTAAGAGCAATTACCGTAATTGACACTGTGACGTCATGGAATGAGATATCAACACTAAACGTTTTACACATGTTGAGGGAGGTGTCCTCAATGTTCCTGGCAAGTTTCAAGTTCCTGCATCCTGACGCGGACTTGCCATGGAAATGGAGCAATAGCGCTTAGCTTAGCATTTATTCAAATTGAGACTGTGACTTGAGCTATCAACACACAATCTTTACACACGTGATAAGGAGGGTGGCCTCCATATGACCCAAGTAGTTCCAGTCCCTGACTACTTCTCAATTGTAATTGTGATTGATTGAATATTGATTTATTTTTATTTTCGCACAAGTCTGCCATTTTGAATCTTTTTAAAATTCCAATTATAACTCTGAGTAAGGCATGTGCATAGAGCATGTGTACGAGATTTTGGGTAATTTGGAGTTTTGGTTGATTCTGAGAAATCTTTGGAAGTTTTTCCCAAAATGTCACTGTACAGCAAATTCTACCCTGACGGACATTATGGGTCCAGAGGCAGAAATGTTCAGCATGCGAAATAAGGCATGAAATAAGGCATGAAACCAAGTTTCAGAATTGATTATGCATCGGGGTGGATATGCCGATCGTTTAACTTTGACCGCGAATTATACAAAATTATAGACCTGCTCTTCCGGGATACAAATATGGTCAAAACTTTTTTAACATTCCACCGCTGAGATATGGGCGCTCCCAAATAAAAAAATAATAATACCTAAACCCCACGATAACAATAGGTATCCACAGTTACACTGTGAATACCTAATAAATAAGATATTGCACAAAAACGATATTAACGAAATCAGTGTAGTCGGCAACCCAGATAATAGGACCTATTTAATATGCTATGTGTGTAGTCATGTTGGCTTTTTGCAATAGTTTGAAATAATAGTATAACAATAGTATTAGTAAAAAAATATTATAATTTTTTTCCTCCATGGATGGACTGCGCATAGCAGGCCTATACCCGCCTATAGGCCCACCGACTATGCCACAGGCTGAGCCTGGTTGTGGTTCAGGGGTCCCATCTCCATGAGCCTAGCAGCATACAGAGATGGGCATTATTTCTTTTTTAAATGTTATGTATTTAAATAAATATAAATAATTACTTTTGGGTATTTTGTAATTTAACCATTGTTTAAGGTAAGAAAGAATACTTTAATTGTATAAGGGATATTTATTTATCATTGAATCAAATTAACTCAGGGTAAGCTGTTTCTATTCTTGTTTATGTATAGACGGTCCATTAGAAATGTTTGTTCTACTGTGCTGGATACATATCTGTCTTGGTTGAGCGGCTATAGTTTGTTTGTGCCTGTTGCCATGGTACCGATTGTTTTCGACTTGCTATTACAGCACTGTATGTTGGTTAGCGCTTCATGGTTTGAATGGTGGGCTTCATTCCAAGTTAAGTAATCAGAAGATTATGATGATGATTATTGATGATTATTCAAAATAAGGTGCAGTTCTTTGTTCCAAACAAACCACAGAGTCAAGACTTAAGATGCATTCCTTTATTCGTGGGGCTCTCACAGGATACCCAAACAACCACGGCAGTCTCACATACAACAGTATATCAAAACACATCACAACAATGGTCTTGACAGAGGCCTTCCAATCGTAACCATTTCTCTAGGTTATACAACACAAAAAGGTGAAACCCCGTGTTTCCTACTGGGTTACCGTTATTTGAAGAAGCCCTTTACAAACCGCCTACTCCCTCTAAATTGATCAACAGGCAGGATGTGATACCTGGGTGAGATTGGAACACCAACCAAGTTGGTCTGTGGAGGATCTATTGTTTGACCTGGATTTCTTAGTCTGAAAGGATACTTTTTTGGTGGAAGATAGCTTCAGCTCAGGTTCTCTCTTGTGCTTCATCAGATGATGTCAGCCGCTCAGGGTCTGCTGGCTGACAATTCTAGTTCAGCCTGCTCTGGCAATAGGTCCTTGGATTGGCATGTTTTCAAGTCGTTAAGTTCAGAACCTATGGTCCTGGCTGCATTAGGACCATAATGTACACACACAAAGTACACATGAATGTGTACTTTGATCTGTACTGTTTGATCTATCTGTTAGCATAATATACTTATTTGTTTTTATAAATAACTGAGTGTGTCTTCACTTGTTCAAAGCACAAAAGTATAGTAGTTTAAAGTAGCTGTTAATAATGCATCTGGTCCATACCCTTGCTTTAGAAACAAGCAGTAAACAAATTGTGTTTAGAACAGTTTTGAGAAGACTAGCTAACGTTACTGATACCACTATAGGTTTGAATGAAAGCTTCAGGTACAATTGTAGATATAATTCAAGATTGCATTGAGTGAGTTGGAAGCACCGTTTTTTGTGTACATGTCAAATGAGCTTTTATGAGATTAATCGCAGAAATTGACAAGCTGCTGTCACTTCGATGCTGTCGGGGCTCAAGGCCTCTACCAGCACCTCACCTCAGCCATGAAAGAGAGGCAGTCTACTTGAGAGTGTGGTAAGATCTCTACAAATGATTAATTATTCATCTTAAATTGTATTGTGTATTTTATGTTTCTGTTTGTGGATGTACTCTCATTGCCAGATGCGCAATGGCAAACGCCCCTCTCGTAGGTGTTGGTGTTGGCCCACTTTTTCTGATGACTGCTGTGCTGTCTTGGGGTCATTCGGCACTCCCCCAGTGTTGAAATCCCTGGAGCTGCTGGTAGTACGTTGCTCTGGTGAATAAAATATAATATTACAATAAATGATCATGCCGTTTGGTGGACAATTTTATCCAAAGTGTTTTTACAATAACATGAGTGCATATGTAACAGCAGCGTACTCTCTCTTGCATTGTGTTAAAGATGAGGCACACACTGTAACTTTCTGGCACCAATTCACATTTATTGTGGTAATAAATATAGCAGCATTAAACCTCAAACAGCCCGGAAACAGCTCCAAAGAATATGCACTAAAATATACTTAATTAATTAGATGGCGCTGGTTAGCAAGCTGGAGGGTTAGCTACAAAACTAAAGTTAAGCTAGCGAAGTTACAGATCATATGTGCTCCACAAAGTTGCTCCACGTATGTTACAACAGACCAATATCGCCACGAAGCATTAGTTGTGGTAATTGGACGGTTATTTTACATAAGGTACCTAACTCATAAAACAAAATATATATATAAAATATTAAGACGAAACTTAGTACAAAACAACCTACCACGGAGACAAAACACAGCAGACTGAGTAGTAAAGTGTTTTTTCCTTTAAGACTATTGAAGTGAAAATTAAGTTTAGGTAAAGTTTACATTCATAAAGTGCTAATTTTGGCTGGTTGGATTGCTAAGTTAGGTGAGAGATGGTTAAGTTTAGGTGATGGGTTACAAATGGTTAAGTTTAGGGTTAGGCTAAGTTTATGTACTAGGTTAGAGATGGTTAGCTTTAGGGTTTTGGTTAGTGTTAGTTTGGGCATTTTAAGACATGGTTACGTTTAGGTATTAGGTTATCTGCGTGTTGTGTTTCATCATGTTTTCAGGAATTATTCTTTATTCTCATGAGATTCCTTCGCCATCCTAGGAAAAACAAACTCGCGTACCGAAGCCAGTCACAAAAACCGGAACATACTATTGGGCTGAACACGAGGCGCCCGTCCAGTCTGCAGGAGCCCATTAGAGGGCGCTCAAAAACACACAATACTTAAGTACATTCACAAAATATAACAGAAAATAACAATAATATTAAAACAGGATGGTGACTAATAAATTAAAGTCGTTGCACATTTAATAATAATAGCAAGACAGCTAGTAATGGCAAGTGGAATCATTAACTGTTACACATACATTATTTTCAAGGTTGGCCCGTGTGAATCCGAACCACTAACTCAGTGTTAATGCCAAGCTCCAGTTGACTACAGTAAGAGCACAGTACAAATATCAGACGTGTCATGTCTTGACCTCACACACATTTTAGGTGCTCCCTAACTAGGGAGCACCTAGTTGGAGGTGACAGCTGCTCTTTACCTCCTATGGGGTGTCACCAAAGGGAGACGAGGACGTGATGAGTTCATTTGTCCTGGATATTGCCGTGAAAGATCCCGCTTCCATTGCCTAGCGTTCAATCGGGACGGGAATCAGCATGGACCTCACAATAAGATATTGCATCGATTTTGAGTTCAGATACAATATGTATCGTGATTCGCAATCATTGCGATTGTTAGAATAGCGATACGATATTCCTATTTTTGTTGCAATTTTATCTTGTGTGATTCAACCTTTGGGTATAATGTTGAGGTCCGTTGAGGATCCTGTAGGACATTAACATTTCGTTTCTGGCTTACATTATGTTTCTTTAAAAATATCAATTTTTGTCAACCTGATGATACAAGTATTGCGGAAGCAATGACTCAGGCCCTTTTAATGACTTTAATAGTGTTTATTTTTAAACAATTTAGGATGTCGGTTTTCTATACAAAAATTATGGTTTTGTACCTGATCAATCTCATTGCTGTTTAAATCATTGAACAACCTTAGCATTGCAACACATAGCTTGTTTAATGCTTTAAATTGTATACATGTAAAATAAGTATGAAAGTCATGTAAAAGGTAATTTTACCGTCAACAAACAATGGATTTGTTTTTACCTTCTTGCCCTTACCGAACAAACCACGCAAAACAGATCCTTTAGAAAACACCATTATTTATTTAAACACCTGAAAATACATCTTCCTAAATTATTGTAAATTACACATTTATAAGTAAATATGGCCTTTATTTGTAAAAACAGTTACAATTGCAGTTTTCTGAATCTCACATCAATTGGGATGATCCGCTGAGTCGCAATACCCTGTTGCTAGGAGCCCTATTGAAGGTGTTCATCCATTACCCAAAAGCAGCACCGTAATAGACCAATAGTCCTTAAACATTTACCTTACGAGACACCAGCGTAATATGTCACCTTCAAACGCAATAAAGAAAGCTTTTTTTTTATCCACATTAAAAAAAAGACTGGCAACAAGCTCACAGAGGTTACGTGTTATTACCATAGCCTATGGTGTGGCTTACAGCTTTGACCCACTTTGAGGTAAAAACAAAAAGCAGAAAACGTATGGCGTTCTACTGCTAGAAGGGTAGGACCATGTCTCTAGTGACATAAAAGATGACACTGTACTGCATGTATCACTGCACCGTAAACATTAACGCTGAGGTAACCTTTTCAGAAACGGGAGCCCTCCTCATCTGCCTTAAATAAATACACACATACAACTCTTATATACTGGTCTGGTCCTACATGAACTACAACGATCAATGGCAGGAAGGTACAACACAATAAAAAAATAAGTACACTTGCTGTTTGTTAGAAGAGTTGCATAGTTCTAGCTGTTTCTAGCTGTGCACAATGAAACGGACACCCACATTTAGACGGAGCCACCACGTGTGTGTAAGCATGTGTGTGTGTGTGTGTGTGTGTGTGGTGCAGGGGTCCCATCTCCAAGCCCTATGGTGACCTCTCCCTCTCCAAGAGCCTAGCAGCAGAGACAGTGGTGCCTGTCCAATAGGGGGCGGTTAAAAACTCCTCAAAAGACCCAGCTGACCGGGACCCACTGGGGTTGGAGACACAAGCGCTCCACCTCCTCCTGCAGCTGGTCGAAGGCCTTGTCCAGATGGTCATTGACAATGGTCAGGTCAAAGTAGTGGCTGTACGCCCTGCGAATCCTTGCGCTCTCGTCCACAGTCTTCTTCAGATCGTTCTCCTGTTGGATAAAAAGAGCGTTAGGTCTGGTGTTAGCATTAGGAACTTGCCACTATTTATTGACCATTTTATCAGACACTTTACTTGAAAGCATATTAGAGTGTTTTTTCATACATGTCATTTAAGGGGCAGGTAGAGGTTTGAATTGTTGCTCAGGGATGCCTAGTTCACAAAATAAATAAACTTAAGGTGAAACATATGGAAAGGATTCACACTACAGTGGCAGATATCTTTCCCTAGTTCACGGACAAGCTCTTGTCTGTGAACGTTGGGGTTCAAACCCACAACCTTTTGGCAGAGCCGAACACCCTAACCACCATCTTGCTCAACAACCCAGGCTAAAGAATCAAGGGTATAGTAATGATGAAATATCTGGTTTTCTCACCGTGAGCAGTTTGGTGGTGAGTCCAGCATCCACCACAGCTTTGTGCATAGCTCGTAACGTATCTAGCTCTGGGGCGGCGATGAACACCACAAAAGGCACGAACTCTGCAGTCTTCAACACTTTCAGGGCCTGCAGCACCAAACACATGAGACCAACAGCTAAGTTGATTCATTAAAGTTACTACAGCCTACAGAACCCAGATGACATCCAGTACAGTATAAACGGTATAGAAAATACACCAGTAGGAATTTGCCCTACGATATGAATTTCGGCCAAACCGCTAAAAGCACTTATCACTGATGTGTGCGAAGTGAAGACGTGCTCACTTGAGATGAGGTCAGACACACTACACGGCCAACCCCAGGATTCTCACAAAAGAATGTAATAGTGGTGCCTGTCAACATGTAACATTTGAAAATAGTAGGGCTGTTGCGACGCGGATATTTAGTTGACGTCATTGAATTTTTTTCATTACATTTCTAAAACAGTTAAACTTAGTTAAAACACATTTTATTTGAATATCGCTTCAAAAATAAAAATACAATATCACAAGAAAAATGTGTGGAAGAAGTCAGCGGCTTTCAGATCCACTCTTGCTCCGGGTCTAACTTGGTTACAGCAGAGCTTAAATGTTAAACGGGTCGCACACGAGACGGGCCAATAGATGCGTAGTAGAAAGGACAACAGATGTCGGATGATTTGATTTGAGGTATTTTTCTGTGTTTATAATAATGGGTTATAATGGATGGCGCTGCGATGCGCACCAAGGTTTTGAGCAGTGCTGGAAGTTATAGCATGTCTGTTTGGCGGGGCCGGTGGGGTGCTCTTATTGGAAACAAAAGGTTGGTAGTACATTGTGCAAAGTTTCAATTAAATTGCACTGCAGCACTAGCGGTGTTCAACAGTAACAACAATACTGTTCAAACAGTTCAAAAAGAACATTATAACTGGAGTCCATTACCAGATTCAGCCGTTCAGTTATCATAAATAGCAAAAAGGTTTTGATATATTTTGTCCTTGTTTAAACATTGACATACGGTGGTCCTTATCTGAAGCAAAGGCACCAAGCGTCATCATTAAACAAAAATGTTGTTTCCCTGCAATCTAGCGCCTTAGTGTCATACATACCATAACTGTGATCATTTTAATTTATACTGTGATATATTTGTATGTAGTAAGTATATGACAAGCTATATTCCCTGGTTGTACGTAGTATTCCCAAATATGGCTTACAAATACAACTACACATCCCGATTACATGTTATAATTTCCCAATTGTTATATACAACATTGCCAATGTTATAATTGTTAAACACATTTTTTTAATCTTATTTTTATTAAAATTAATGTAATCATAAATTAATATTTTATAAGTTCATAAAAAATCTCATTAAATTTCATTAACAATATCCACACTAAGACTTCCAGTACCCCCAGACGGCGTCCCCCCGCCCACTCCCTGTTAACCCACTTGGGGGTTGACGTCCAGGATGCAGGTGCGTCCGGTCTCCACCACCTCATGGATGGAGTCCATCTTGGTGCCATAGAGGTTGCCGTCGAACTCGCCGTGCTCCAGGTAACGGCTGTCCTTGATGTCCTGCTCCATGTCCGCCCGCGTCACGAAGCGGTACGACTGGCCGTCCTGCTCCTCCTCCCTGGGGCGCCTGGAGGTGACTGAGGGGGTAAGAGACAGGTCACCCTGGTGCTCGGTGGAGAGGGCTTTGTTGAACTTGCTTCTGCCTTGGTCACTCACAGGGGACGGTGGTACCGTATTTCAGCGGGTTGATCACGATGAGTCGGCTCTTGAGGCTGCGTCGGCCCACACCCTGCGCCCCGATCAGCACCAGTGTTTTCCTCTGGAACGGAGGCATGCGGGCCACCTCCTCATAGGTCTGCAACTCGTACCGGTCAAATTCTGACCGGTAGGGGAACAGCGTTTTAATCGTTAGCATAACTTTCTGAACACTGCTTACCCAGAAAGAGGTCACTCCTAAATTTTGTGTGTACAAATACGAACAAGCATTGATGGCACACCTGCATTTTTTGAGGTAAGATACATCATTTTTTTCTTCTTTTTCTTTCCCATTATTGTTCCACAGAGCATGCCTAGCAGAAAGAAAAGCAGAAATTCAATCAATTGAATCAGGCACCAGACACCTATTCCCTGGGCTCTTAATGGACAATACCGGTCAGTCATCAAACCATCGTTTCCGTCTCTTTACCATTACCAATATCTGTAACACTTTACAATAAGGGTACAATAATAAACCATTAACATTAGTTAATGCAGTAATAAGCATTTATGAATGAACTAACAGTTAACTAATGGTGTAGTAATCATTTACTAATGATGTTCATGTATACAATATTATAATAATCCTTACCCTCACCCTAACCCCAATCCCTATGCTAATGCTTTATAATAATGCATATTACTGCATTAACTAATGTTAATTGATGGTTAAGTAATGTACCCTTATTGTAAGTGTTACCCCAATCTAATTTGTCAATTATATTCTGCCGTAGAGCATTAAGCCCTCTACCACGAATGTAAACAATGGCAATATAGCACTTTTTCGTCTTCAAATCAATGTGCGTCGGTCAGTACGGAGTCTGTGGACAACATAACAGTTAATCGTAATACAAGTTGTCTTATCACGAAGACCAAAGTGCTATAGTTTACATTGTATGCAGGATCCCCATTCTAATTGCTATTTGGCAATATTACAAATTATATTGGTAAAAGCAGTTCACCTATTTAACACATAAGGCTTCTTTGAGGTAGTGGGAAAGAGTTTTTAAATAATTTAGTGCAACTTTCTAACATAATCGGTGTAATTAGATTGAGTTTACAATAAGTACTACAATGACTTATGTTTTGCATTACTTTGCCACGTCATCGGTTGGCATAAGGGAAAGTATCTTGTCTACAAGCTGTTTTCTCCCCCCCCAAAAAAATGCAAGTTTCTTTGGCCAAGACTCTGCACCCGAGCATTTTGCAGCCCAGGCACTGCCTGCAAATTAACAGCGAACTAACAAGAGAGCCAACATGGTGAGTGAACCTAGTGCTCCCGTGTATGTATTGAGAAACTCTCCTTTCGGGGGCACACCTCACCCTGTTGCCTTGTTAGTGTGCGTCTCTGCAAATGGCGCTGGTGGTTTTAAAATTTATATTGCAAAACTCAAGTCAAAATACTCTTCAGTCAACCGACGACGTAGAAAAGTGATGTAAAATGTGTAATTGGTGGCTCTTATTATATGAACTACATAAATCACAGATTATATTAGAAAGCTGCACATTATTAAAAAACCCGTTCCACCCCCAAAGGGACCCTTAATGTGTTAAATGGGCCCATTTAAGGCTCTGATATACTTCCAACAACATTTAAATTGGCTTGTTCGCTCAGGCTGTCGAACAGCTGCAGAATACTACAATTTCAACAGGGAAAAAAATTGTCACTGTGATGTGTGTGAATGTTCCTACCATCTCCGTGTACTGTGTACATTTGTATGACCCCTGGTCATACTAATGTGCACAATACCCACAATCTCAGCAAGTCTTGCTCGGAAAGGAACAGTGGGACGTAATAGTCCATATTTTACAGATAACAAATATTTACAGATACCAGATATTGACGTACTTTTTCACGTGGTATTGTTGACCAATTGCATGCTGTGGTGTATTGAGGGTTTGTGTGAAAGATTATGACCATTTTGATTTGAGCACCCTGCAGTGTTAGAAGCCCAATACGGCACTTTGTTTTGGTCACAAACCGGCCATATTTTCTGTGCGAATGCACCATTTTGGATTGAAGTATATCAGGGCCTTTACACAATGAAGCATGAGCAATTGATTTGGCATTTGTAAAAGATGGTAGGAAGGACGGTATAAAGCAACACGCACCAGAGCTGTCCCAGTCTTTCCTTACAAACGCCTTCCTCTTCTCCTCCAGGAACTGACTGGGGATCAGACCAGTATCTCCAACCACCAGGTTGGTGGCCTGCGAGGAGAGTGGTGGCCAATAGTAGAGATGGATGAGATTAGTGCTTTAGCCTTATCCTATGGTTGAACATTTCACACCCATCACTTAAATGTCAAGTATGGCTAAAATGGGATTAATCTACCATGTCACATTTGTCTCGATGACAAAATTACAGCATTAAACACAATGTTATGAATAAGGATTTGAAAATTAACAGGATTTGGTTGATTGTCAAGATTGATTTCACACGGCTAGAAAGCAATGTAATGCTAGGGATGGGAATATAGAACTGGTTCCAGTTGAGAACAGGTTCCAAATAGCCTGATCCATTGGAATCGTATGTGTCCGAGATGATCAATTCCTTTTATCGATGCAACTAGGGGTGCAAACTCGAGAAAAAACGATTACTAGTCAAGCAAATCATAAATGATTAGGTTGCCCAGTCATGCGTTGTTCTTGAGAGGCTGAATCAAATAGGTTTGATGCCAACGTTTAGTGGCTGGCCCGGGCAGAGTTCCCCATGCGTTTGACAAGTTTTACAATAATGACTGCCCGACATCAACACTGAAAGTGAAGTGCAAAGCAGAATAGTGCTGCTGTGGTGGAGTATTAAAAAAACAAATCACATCACAATAGCAGCTTATGCAGTTCATGTTGTTTTTTCGTTTGTAGAAAGATATTGGATATTGAACAAATATTCACGCTCTGAATTAACGATGTGATGCCATGAACTAAAAATGCAATCACCGGTATGTGTCCCCTGTGTCAAGCAGTGTATACCTTGGAGGGGGCTTCTAAGCCAAGCTGTTGAGCAGCAGCACTCCTCTCTATAGAGCGATCGTTTGTAGGCCAAAATAGGCCAATTACAAAGTACTCTGCCCTGCCCTAAACAATATGTCACGTTTACAATTTTCCCCAGTGGATATAACATTAAAATCGCAACAAATTAAAACCGACTTTCAATATGTGTAAATTAGTGGAAACTATCGCGGAAATGATATCAAAAATCAAAAAGGGCTTACAAAACAAGGACTCAAATAGCCTGCTTGCTGAGATTTAGAAAATGTATTCGATAATAATTTTTTGGAATTTCCTATTCTCAACTGTGCAGCATGTCTGTTACCGAGGGTAATTACCCTATGTTTGAAAAACATTAGCTCCACACAGGCAGGCTTTGCAGATTTTTTGTCAGACTGAGAAAACCTAAATGAAAACTAAGGCTGTAAAGATATTCAGAATCGATAATGGCTTTGGTAAAATCTTGTCAATGCCCATCCCTATGTAATGCATGACTGCTTCTCTACAGTAAAGAGTAATAACACTTGCAGACAATGTGATCGTTAAGTTTCCATTTGAATTAGCTTTTGCTAGACTCTGTGAAAGACAAGCCACCTCCACTACGAGAAGCGAAATACAAGTTAAAGCGAGCAGTAGTTAGTGTTAGCCAGTCGGTGAGTGTCATATTACAGGGTCAGTAGAAGACCCCACAATGTGATTGTGAAGCATGTAACCAAAAGAAATACATATACACATACATGGATATGGGAAGAGACTGAACTGCTTAAATAGTTAAGGAGAGAAAGCTTATCTCTTGCCTCGAAGGACAGTTTAAGACACAGTATAAATAAGACATTAAGCAACACCCAGGTTTGCTGCCTGGCCGTTAGCCTGCTCACCTGCCACCAGTTGGGGTCTTCCTTGTTGACGACGTGAAGGATGTCCCCCCTGGAGAACGCCAGCCCCGCTTCTCTGCAGGGGATCAGGTTGTCCGTGGCCGGGTTATATTTGAAGTGTGGCTTCAGAAACACCTGCATGACATAACATTGAAAAAGTTACAATGAATTCCTATACACACTTTTTTAATGTAGACCTTTTTAAACAGAGGACAGTGAGTGATGCTGGTCTTGTAGTATGGTGTGTGTGTGTGTGTGTGTGTGTGTGTGTGTGTCTGTACAAGTAATAGTAGAATGCCTTAAGGCGTCATCCCTACTGTCAAACTAACCCCATCCCCATCCACCCTGCTCCCCATGCCCCAGATGGTCTGCGAGGTGTTATTAATAGGCCCTCTGCTGGGCTCAGTTACAGTCAAGCACTGGACGTCTGAATAAGCACCACCACTGCCAGACAACCCACCCACCCACACAGCAACCTGACAGGTAGGACCCCGGGACAGCAGGGGCACATGCTGCACAAGGGGTCACTCATGCAGCCTGCATGTTATGGCAGCGAATCAACTCCAAAACAGAAGGCTATGTTTAAAAATAGGTGTACATTGGGGAGAGAAAAGTGTAAATGTGTACATTTAGACTGAATCAATGCAGGGTAAAGGACACTCTGGCAGACACATTAGAGTTCAATATTCAGCCATGGGACCTGTGGCGGGGCAGGGGGCTCCCGGTAGCTGGGCAGCACTTTGAGGGTGACGGTGCCGCTGCAGTCCTTCAGCAGCTCCTGCAGCTCCTTGGGGTCGCTGCCCACCGCGCGGCCATTCACCTCGCGGATGACGTCGCCCGCATGCAGCATGCCCTGCCTGTCGATGGCGCTGCCATGCAGGATGCGTGCTATCACCGGCTCCCCGCTCTCCACGCGAAATGTCACACCCTAGGAGGGAGGGGTCACACTCGTTTAACATCCACACTTCATAAATCACCTCAAGTGGAAGTCTGTTTCATGAGGTGGATGTGGGGCGTACTATAAAACAATTATTCACATCTTCCTCTTTAACAAGGCCCAGCAATACAGAGAATGTGCATTAAGCACTTACAGCTTAATGGAAGTCTCGGATGCATAGTCCCACGCATGACATAGCTGTGGTTTCGTTTGCACAAAAGGCTAAGCAGACTGACCAGCGGTTCCCCAGCTTTCTTCTGGATACCGATCATCCTGACAGCGTCGGGGGGCACAAGCGACCCGCTCAGGGAGGCTCTGCTGTTGGCCGGGGCTTGAGGCATCTCGTAGGTCTTCGCAGCCACTTTGTCATGAGCCTCGATCAAAGACTGGCAAAGATTACCCAAGAGGGTTAGAGACCATGGAGAATGAAGATGAATAGCAATTAAGGACAAAGACAGCTCACCTCTTTCCAAAAGGCTTGGGGTGATTTACAGTATTAATTTGACAAGGAAGACCGCTGAAGACTTTTCACCCCCTCCAATACAATCACATAGTGCTAACCAACATTAACAATTCCATAACACTTAAAACAAAAAGAAATTGTTTATATATATATAGAGAGAGAGAGAGAGAGAGAGAGAGAGAGAGAGAGAGAGAGAGAGAGAGAGAGAGAGAGAGAGAGAGAGAGAGAGAGAGAGAGAGAGAGAGAGAGAGAGAGAGAGAGAGAGAGAGAGAGAGAGAGAGATAGATATAGATATCATTAAATGCACAATTGTCTCAGCACAAATATACAAAAAAAACATTAAGCAAGTCTAACAATGATGGGTCATCAGTTGAATACACAGAAGGAGTAGGGTTCTTACCTCAGGAGCGGAGCACAGAATTAGTCTGACATTGCAAAATGCATCACACAATCTAAGCATTTACAGAAACACTAGATGACTGTGCCTTCCCCTCCCATCTCCCCTATATTTACCCACACGGTTCAGAGCCTGCTATTGGGTCAAAGCGAATCTCCTCCCACTGCCCGACCCACCCCCCCTACTCCCACACACCAGCTTCTTATTGGTTGACAAAGCAAGTTGTAGAAGGAAAGACAAAGTTAAGATAGCAAAGCGTCCCAATGGCTTTCTTCCACAGCCCAGCACGGCCTGATCCGACTCATTGACTGATCGGCTTTGATTAACTAATTAATCTAAAGCCCTTCTTACACTGCCCGTTCAAGGCGGGATTGTTGCGCCTTTATTTCGTCTTGCGTTCTGTGTAAAATGCGTAATGGGGGGTCATTTAAGATCTGCCGTGAAGCCGGCAGCAGAGGAAGTCACAGAACGGAATCGGCATCTGTGTAAAAGAGGGGAAGCAGCAGGACGGAACAGGGGTGTGACGTTTTGACGTGTTATGTGTGCGTCCCAACAATGGCGGTTTAAAAAAAGAGCCCGACAGATAGTTCATTTAAAAAGGAGAGCCTGCCAGATACTGGGGTTTAAAAAGGAGAGCCCCACAGATCTGGATATAAAAAGGAGAGCTCCACAGATACTGGGTTTAAAAAGGAGAGTCCCACAGATACTGGGTTTAAAAAGGAGAGCCCGACAGATACTTGATTTTAGGGGCTGAGGCCGATACCGATATTAGTGAGTAAAAACTTACCAATCGATTTATTGACTTGCTGCTCACCCTCCAGCAATGCTTCGGGCCACAGCAACATCAAATTAAAATCATGAGCTAAAGGTACCAATTAATTGTATGGGGAGGAGCTACTAACCTTCACACAGAACATGATGTAAAACTGTTAGTGTTGGGAGTGTTTACGTGGATGTGCGCAGTTAAACCATTTAGAGGTTCAACCACCACAGTAGACGATTTATAAAGAGGTAATTTACACTAGATGCCGCCGCGGTTGTGTTACACGTCACGCCTCTTTTGCTTCTGGAAAGCCAGCATGCTGTGTAAAAGCACACACTGGGCTGGTAATATGCCACTGCTGTTTGGTTCAGTGTAAAAACATAAAGGTTGCATAATGACGGTCCTTTGTCACGGGTACCAGTATGGTATGAGTTAAAACCAAACATTACCGATTGGTGGCAGTAAAAAAGCCCATGTCCCCATGAGAAAAGAAAATGAAAAACATGGAAATGAAAGTCAGAATAGGGTTTACAGCTCAATGCACAACAGGGTTTGCCAAGAAATTAAACGCGTTATACCTGGAAGTGGGGCTCCACAAGGATTTTGGCGAGCTCAGCAGCTGCGATGTCATTCCCCGCTACGCTGTGGAGGGACTCCAGGATGTCCGTAATCAGCTCCATGTTGTTCTCCCCCACCGCTTGCAGCTTCACGACCTCCAGACGCTCATGGGCCTTCACACATAAACACAAACCGTTGACACCTTGACCCAAACGTACACAATAACTTAAATAAAATCAAAGACAGCAAAAGCAAACAAACAAACAGTATATGCATTTCTTACGGTCAAGTGCAGTTGCATAATACAAACACTACTGTGTAGATGTCTTTTGATGTAAAACTGCCAGTGACAACTACACCTATTTCCAAGGAGCCTATGAGTCGTTAGTCAAATGTTCCCCTTAGGGTACCAATGAGAGTGCAATAATAATCTTTTAAACAAGCAGTGGCGTGCATATGGTGGTTGAATGGGAGAGCCGGTGTGCTGCACATCAACAACCTTGGCGAGAGAGCGGACGATGGGGCTCTCCATGATCCCTGTGAGGAAGATTAGGTCCATGTCCCGCGCTCCGGTGCCCGAGGGCAGCCCTTTGAGGTTCTCCAGCACCTGCTGCATGGCTGCAGGAGAACACACACATCTGGGCATAAGACAACAACAACAACAACTATATTTTCAGATGGTGGCAGCTGAAACAGGGCTTTTCATTCAGAGAGAGCAGAAACCTCTGCAGCGGAGCAGGAATTTCTCATCATGCTACAAATAACAGCAGGAATGAGGATAGAATGACAGAAATAAGACGATGGAAATATAGATGGATTGGGAAATTAAAAAGTGACAGGATGAAGCAACAACTCAAAATCATTAATCACCAAAACCACAATGAATGGGAATGAACATTACATTTGATCAGCCATTCAGGTTTTTTGTTTCTTCCACCAATCATCTGGCTACAAGAATCTGCCAACATTTTCAGAACCTCATTTCAGAAATCAAAGAACAAAACATTCTTGTTTTGAAATGTGATGATTTGAAGCGTGACACAAACAAGATGGGCTAGAATTATCTTACCTGAGCCCGACACGTTATTGGCCACCATCATAATTTCTACTACTCAGGTCAGAACAAAAGTCTCCACAACACAGTGAAAAATTCTGTCTGCTTGCCGACTGACAAACCACCTGGGGAGGAAGGGGGAGGGGGGCTGCAGAAGGCAGAACAGCTGCATCAGTGTAGGTTGATAAACATATCCAAAATGACCTATGTAAAACTGGCTGGCAACAGAAACTAACAGTCTGTCCTGTTTTCCAAAAGAGTGCCACCATGACAACAGAGGAAACCCCCCTAGAGGCCGGAGTGTCTCTCCGTATGTCGGGTGTTTGTGTTTGCACAGTAAGGGTTCATGAGGGAATAACACAGAGGTGCTGTGGAATACAAAGGAGGGTGTTTTCACCCCCCCCCCCCCCCCCCCCCCCCCCCCCCCCCACCCCCCACCATCTCCTTCTGCATTTAGGCCGACACACCGAGCTGACGGTCACTTTTTGCCCAAGACACAGGCGACGCGAGGCAACACAACAGTCAGCATTCATCACGGCTAGTTCTTTGACGTTGGTTTGGTGTGTCAGGGCCTTTAAGGTTGTGCCAGTCACACACAGAGACCAAGAATAGTGGGAGTGGATTGTGTGGCACTTTGCAAACAGACTGACTAAACAGAGCAGGGGAAAAAAAACTGCTAATGGTCAAACAACAGGTTTGGTGTCCAACAGGCAGCGGTCGATTTCTCAGTCCAAATATATACAACTACAGAATATATCCAACTGGATTACTCAAACAATCCAACAACAACAAATTCTCTCCATATGTTAGCATGAAAAAAGAGCAAATGTATAATCATTTAAAATAGATATTTATATAAAAAACATTCTGATATTAATTCCGTCATGAAGTCTAGAGACTCACCAGTAAGTTGTGTACTAATCAAGTACAGTAGAAGGCCAGAGAGCCACTCTCCATGCAAAACTCATCTGGTACCCATGACACGAAGTAGTAGAGAAAAGAAGAAAAGCTTTGTTTGGTTTTTATTTCATGGCTCTTATTAAGTCTGCAGGATTGTCATTCACAAAACAATCACTGGATTGTGTGGGGTAAACATTTTGAACATGCTAAAACAAGAAAATCAGTTTGCAGATGACTAGAATACATTAATTGAATAAAATGAATTGAACAAACGTCCTAAAATATGCACACATGAAACGTAAAAATTATGAAACACTGAACAACAAAGACGTAGCAGGGTCATATTATACAAATATAGCCGAGTTACTACATGACAGGTTGTACAAGGCAGCATTTTTAACTAAATATTACAGCCAAGGCATTGTCACAAGGTGACCATACTGGCTGTAAATGTATTTGACAGCCTGTGAGTCGGGTAGCATGGCACCAAGGTAGTTTGTTAAAACAAACGAGTTGACAAACATAACAAAACAAACATGTTGCTTTCCAAACATAAAGCTCAACATACAGCCCTGGCGTAAATACATATGCAATATGAGAGGATACATCTGTTTCAAAGCATGACTGACCCCCGGCCAGTTTCAGTGACAAAGTAAAACTAATACAAGTATTGGGGCGAGGTAAATTAAAGTGAATGGACACGTGCAGTAATGTATACTCCTAACATCGGATTCTACATGGCTAGTGTTATCCCCATGCTTGCCTTAACCAGCCAAGTTAATACAAAACGTCCATCGACCACTGCCTCTCGACTTGTTTCTAGCATGATATTGGTGATTCGTATGGTGTATGTTTATGTTACAGTAAGCTAGTTGTATAGCCAGACATATTAGCTGGTTGAATTAGCTTCTTATGTCAGGCGTAAACAATGTTTGCAAGTGGGATACACGCTTTGAAAATAAATAATCGAACAATGTAACGTTATTCATATGGCTCTCAGTACTGATTTATAGTACAAACCAAACTATATATTTATACTGACCTTGTCTGAATAGTCGTATTAAAAGGGTGTTTAATGCAGCTAGCTGGCTAGCCATTCATTGGACACGCTATTCGATCAATAACGCTAGCAGGTCGCCCCGATAGCATGGCTAAACGAGCTACAGCTAGACACACCAACTATCCATACGTTTTGAGTTTCACTTAATGTATCCTTTTGAGTTATACTATACCTAAGTATGGTGCTGTCTCAATGTATTCCAGTCACACTGTCATGCCTGTCCTTCCACATATGTCATGCTCTCCACCACAAGCGTATGGGGATCATCATATGCGCAGTGGCAATGCATGCGTTGAAAGCGTGTCTAGTATGGGTCATTCTGTGCTCAACTAACGAGAACTTCCATGGTCTATTGGAACCTGACACTTTACGAACAATAACGTAGCAGTCACATGAAGATTAAAAGACCATCTCCCTTCAGAATTTATCATAAAGCCCAAAGAGATAAGTGAATGATATGATACATAACATATAATGTAATGTAATAATATAAATATAATATGAACACATAAACAATTGTCCCAGATTTAAAAAGCAATGCAAAATTATTTAGAAAATTATTTAAAAAAAAACTACTTCTAGCACAGTTGGACATTGCCTCTGTAGACCATTTGTCAAACTAAGCAAATATTTTTTTGTATGTCCAAAAAAATTATATAATCAATGCAAATCCAACAATCCTTATAAAAAGAAAACGGCTAGCTTATTTGGACCAGAGCCATTACCGTATTGACGGTAATAGTTCCATCTAGCTGCAAATGAAAGGCAAATATATTTAAATAGCACTAGCATTACACGTAACATTGGTCACGCATGACGTTAGATAATACCTCAATTTATCAAACACAAGTAAAAAGCAGAATGTTTTGTTTTATTCAAATATTTAAACCAATAGCTGGTTATCTAAACATAAAAGACGGGAAATATCAGTACCTCAGACCCTAAGTTCTGCCGCCTTTCTGCTGGCTGAGATTCCTAGTGTTAAATTACTTTTCTATGCCGGTGGGTGGTGCTTCGGACATGGGAACTTTTGAGAATGGTGCTGAAAAGGCATGGGAATTTTTATTAGTCAATCGCTTTAATAAACGGTATTTTCCAATGGTCAGAGAATGGTCAAAGGCTTTATTATCTCTTAATATAGGCTATTCACAAGCAAAGGGTATAGACTACACCGTTTTATTAAATCAAGCCATCATGATGGAAACCTCATTAAAAAGCCTAGCATATTTAACAGAAATTGTAATATTGATGGAGGACAGATTGTATCGAGACCCTTGTCTTAGTGAATTTAATTGTTTGTTTACTTTTTACTCATGTTCTCCAGTAAATGGATGCACTTTAATTGTTCCAATTGGTCTACAGGTTGACTCTTTTTTGCTCTTCAGTATTGCAGGCAATACAATAACCAGTTCCTTAATTTTAGGTGCAAGATATGATACATAAGATACATAATTTAAGACTAATGAAGTAAATCCCCAATCAATGCAAGGCAATGTCTCGTATCCTAATTCATTCTCAGACTAATGCAAATTACTGTAATTTCACAAGACATACACATATGGTCATATGGCTGTAACTATCCAAACCAATGTGTTAAAATCGATGAATTACACACAACCAGACAAACAAGTGGAGCACAAAACCCTCAATCTTCAACTCCATATGATAAGAGTACAGAATGCAACTGCAGCCCTGGTCCTGTAATGGTTGCACTTAGATGGTTATGTAATGGCACCTATTTGTTAAAAGAGCAGGTCGACTTTTGCTGGCGAGGTTTGACAGGAGACGGGTGCTTCAAGTCTCATCACGATCAAACAGAGACTGAGTAAAAGTCACCCAGAAAAGTTAGAGAACCTTGACATGCTGAATTATGTAATGTTCTTTGCAGAGAAGATCTCTCAACCAAATGCCAGAGAATCATATTTTTCCAACTTTAAATCTTAATTTCTGTCAGTCATGGCAATGAAAAATATGTGTGGAGGCTACTTTATTAATATATATAAAAATATAATTAAAAAATGTAAGCCATTAAAAAACATCTTTGTAAACTTTTGCAGGGTATTAAGGTAGTGATGATTATACACAATAGATTAGCAATATCAAAAATATGTTTCCTGTTTGCATCATTAGATACATCATTTATGTTAAAATATGCAAATGCATGTGCAAATTTCCTGTTGAACCAAACATGAAAGCAGGTTATGGTATAGGTTGAGGCACATGTAAGCAGAACAATATTATTAAATAGAGTCAACGATTAAAGGGGCTTAATTAACAATACATTTTAGGTTTTAAAATTCAAAATGTTTATTGCTCCTCTATACACAAGTGTCAAAGATATTCACAATATACACAACATATTAAACATTTAAACCTTTGATTCACACTTTGACAAAGTGTTAAAACATTTGAGGGATTTTCATGTGCCTTTGATTTCAGTCAATGGCCCTTACTTGGTCTCTTGTAAACCATAAATAAAGTCTTCTGGTAGGGTCTCAGCAGGCAGGCTCCTGAGCTGTTCGTCAAAGGAGCGAAGACTCCACAGTTTCTCCAGTTCATAGACCTCCCTGGTCTCCGGCAGCATGAGGTGAAGAACCATACGCCCTGAGGACACCAGAGGACATATTCATTGGAATTTAGCGGTTTTGTCCTTTACTTATGCCTTTTTATGCTTTGAAGGTTAAAACATTTACAATCATTTACATACCAAAGTCAATGCACTTCCAGTCTTCAGCATCCTTTCCTTCAAGTTTAGCATGGGGCTCACACTCATTCTTCATATATTTATGCTTTAAAATAAAAAGAAAATAAATGTTTTATTCATAGAATGATCAACTGGTAGGCCTAATCACGTTTTATAGGTGTGAATACTGCAGTTCTGAAAAATAATGTTACCACTTTAATAGCATAATGGGCCATTGCGCTGAGATGTCTCGGTGAAATACCACTAACAACTATAAAGTAGTCTGAATAATTTATCTCTTCTGGTATTTTGATGACGCAGATGTCCACTGCATTTTCCTGACGGAGTAGAGATACCATCACATCAATATTGAAACCTGTGAAGAGTCATTGTAAAGGCAAACCATTGGTTAACAAGAATCATGGATGTTACTGTACAGTTCTGGATGGTAGTATGGTTTGATTCGATTAACAGACAGTATTTGGCACTATTTCAGATTACTTGTTGAATTATACTGGTTTGATTGGTTCAGCTGAATCATACACATCAACAGCACATTCAAAACTTAATTGAATAGCCTAGAATCCCTGCACCGTTTAACATAAAAACATAACTGAATATACTTACTACTGTGGCCTGCGGGACTAATGTCATCCTCCTTCTCCTCGATTTTCTCTTGAAACTCATCACCTCTCCTCTTTGATTCACTCAACATTTCTGAACAGTGTCTATTCGGGACAACACGACAAACATGCTGCGGATGCCATTGTTGAAAATATCTGTTACTCGTTATACACCGTCGGTGACTAAACGTAGTGTCATATCGCGCTCTCGGAGTCAAACTGGTATATTTTGCTCTGGTATACTTTGCAACTATCAGGTATCCATGCGCAACATCTTTAGCAATTACTGATGTTAACAGTTGTCGGCAACTGTTAAGAATATACATTTCGTTCCCAGGTCCTCGTTTGTCGACGGGTCAACAAGGAGGAAGTCTTTTTTTTTTTTTGTCCTGATCTTATTGGCTTAGTTTCTTCTTTGGTTAAAAAGGTGAACATAAAACTGCGGCGAATAAAAAGCACGCCCCCTGTCGAGTTATTGAGGATATTGTCCAAAAAATATCAGAGCTGTAGTGTAATCAGGCAAACACACAAAAAAAAATTACGTGTAGGCTTAGTTATTTTTATTAATTTCAATTCACATTACTGGAATGTATAAAATTATATAAAAATATGTTTTACAATACTAACAATCTATGAGAAACAATAAGATCTCTGGGCCACATGTCTTAAAAAAGGCTGGAACTGGAACATACTCAATTTGAGTATGAATTGTGACAATTTCAACGTGCAGCACAAATTTTACTTCTGTAATTACAAGTTAATGGAATACATCACCTTGCATAGTCTAAAATGCTGGGAAAAAAGTAAAGACTGAAAATGTGCTATCCTAAAGGGTCAACTATACTTCTGCGTTGAATAGCCACTGGAGGTATGCTGTGGGACTCTAGGTTACCCATGTAGCTTCCACTGCCAACATAGCTTACCTGCACTTCTCCAGAAAATGCAACTAAGTCAGAAAGCTGTAATGCCCTGCTTCGTCTTTCCGATATATTTCTGCAAACAGATTTTTCTTTCTCTCTCTCTAAGACTGTGTTGTTGTTTGTTGGGACAAAGTGACCATATATACGACTACATATTAGATAACTGGATATGTTGCACACGTAACAATAGCAAATTTCAAATCTTTACATTTCAGACTACAAGGGGTGAGGGATTTGTAAACAAAAAATTAATTCAGCATTTTCTAGGCACTTTCAGACCCAGCAGTTCTGGGGACTCACAGAGGAACTACCCACTGGGGAGCTCCCTTAAGAACTACATATCTTCAAGGGCTTTTTTCTGTTTGCATTCGCACTGCCAATAAGAATGCAGAAGAGAAGTAGAATAGTATATCAAACTCATTTCTGCGTGCGGCACGACACAAGACAGCACGATTGGAGCGGTGTGTTATGTGTTGTGGGTTTCATGTAAAAAAAAAAAAAAAGAAAAGAAAAGAAAAAAGAGTTCGAAACAAGATTTGCAAATTAAAGTGATGCATTTGAAAGAGCGATTTGGCTTACACTTCGACCGACCCTGAAGTAGGTGCCAAAAAAGTCCCTCAAAGCAACATTCTAAGAACTCAAATGGTTCCCAGTTCCTGCAGTGCAGACAAAAAAAGATTGGGTAGTTCCTCCAGCGATTCCATGAAAAAGTTCCTCTGGTCCAAAAGTGCCTTCTGTTGCACATTGTGGTTCCTTCGATGTGGTCGGGTTAGTCCTCAGCTGAGCAGTCACACACTCTCAGTCTCAGGCCAACAGGGATGTGGTCTGTCAGACCGGCCAGCTGGGTGATGTAAGTAAACTCTTCTATTTCCTGATTGGGGACACACGACGATTGGGATTTCAATAATGTCTTCATTCAAATGTTAAAACTAAACTTTAGAAGGAAGTTTAGCTATACAATAGAAACAAGGGGACAGTAACCGGAACTATCCAGAACTAGTAGCTGGAGTTTGACTCTGCATTGAATTGGATACCTTGGACAATCTTTCCCAAATTTACCAAGTATACCTTTCAACTGTAGCAACATAATGTAGCAATGGAAGCTCACTGTAGATTAAGCCACAGAGCAGCGATCTGTTGGGACACGTACCGTTTTGTAATGTTTTGGAATAGAGTGCTGGCGGTACAGGATGTAGTCGAGCCGACGGCCCACCCAAGGCTCATCAGGCAGGGGGTAAACCAGAGGGAAGCCAACTGCTGGCACGGGCGGCGAGATATACTGCCTCCTCAGCTCCTCAGTCTCCAAGGTTCTAGGAAAGGCAGGGAATTAATGAATGAAGTCTATCCAAACTATTTAGTAAAGATGTGAGTAGCAGTGAATGAATGAATGAAGTCTATCCAAACTATTTGATAAAGCATGTGAGTAGCAGTGCTTTTAGAAAGTGTAAAGTGGGTGAACCTCTGTAGATTTTCTGGGGTGATGACATCATCTTCATACATAGTTGGCTGTTCCATGAGAGTGCCTGGTCAAAGAAAATTGGGAACTTTTTTGAATGAGAGACAGTGCACAGACCGTTGTTTTTAAAGGAAATGACATGGTACTCACCGATCACCCAGGGCTTTTCTTTCCCCGGTCCGGCCCTGCAAGGGTCAATGTACTCCTCAAAAATATTATGATTCTGCTCCCGAAGGTCATCTAGTGAAACAGAAAGGTATTTTGTAATGACTACTACAACATAGAAGTGTAAAACAAAAAAAATAAAACCTGCCAATACACATACCAGGTGAGCAGTTATCAAAGTTGAAATCTCCACAAAGCACATCAAAAACAACCACTTCGTCTGGCCTTCTGTGGGAGGTTTGAAACTCGTCAATCCACACTGTTACCATATTCAGCTGCTCACAGCGAATTTCCCCTTCGCCTGTTTACAGTGAGAAAACACAAAACAATGATCAACTGTCACAAACAAATCCATGCACTGCTGCCCTTTTAAACCGATTGTGAAAGTTCTGAGAATTGTTAAACAGAAGAAAGAAAACATTAACAATATTGTTTTCTGAGCACCTTGATTATTGATTGATCATTTTGATTGATTGATTAAAAGACAGGACACAAACATTAAAGGTTGAGCAAGCCGTGTATCATACCCACTGTGTTTATGGAGCCTTAGGGTTATTGAAGAAGCCTAGACATTCAGATTATCATTCTAATCCTTTAAAATAAAAAATTAATCGATCCCCCTCCAATTTCGATATACCTAATTTAATCTAGCAGTCTTATTATTACACATCAAGAGAATACCCTTACAATTATTGCACATGAATAGCTAATAAAGATTGCTCAGGAAATCAATATGTTCGCCCTAGTTTTGAACTTACCGTGCCTGGTTAGACTATAAAGTATTGACTTGACCAAGGACATTTGTCTGTATGTAAACCCACACAATGGATCATTTAGAAAACTATAATATCGTGAGATTCACTTTGCTCTGTGAATATAAGTAGACATACAATCTCTGAGGTAATCAATCATAAAGAAGAAAAGAAAATGAAGATAGAGTCCAATACCACATTAAATGAAGTTCAACACCACATTAAAAAGATAACTTGCCCTCTGGTGCATGAAGATGTGTGCAGTTAAAATAGCCAACCACCTTCTCCTGTTTGTGATTCTGTCCGATTAGCACCTACACCAACAACAAATCACATTTACATGGAATGCACATACATGGTTTCATCACGGTTGTAGTCATTTAAAATAACAAAAATACTAATAATGAACTATTTGAAATGACTAATAATAAAGAGGAGATGTCTATAAGATTTATTTTGGGAAAACCAAAACACACCTTGGCACAGAGCAGGCCCTTGGCAGCCAGGGCGTCCTCCCCACGGCTATTGGGGAAACAGTGGTACTGGGCCTCCAGAACGGGGAACCTGCTGGCCAGGAACAGGCCGCTGTTTAAGAACTTGAATGAGGAGCAGCACGGCGGCATCTGACAGGCGTACACCCCGACATCGTACAGTATGTGACCCAACACGGGTCCGAGGGCATCTTTGAGCTTCCGCGCTGCCCGCTTGTCAAACACTTCCTCCAGACACAGGATGTCCACATTGGCAGGGAACAGCGACGAGACCTCCCACGGTACTCCGTCCCTCTCGCCCGGACCCTGAGAGTGCAAGACCCTGGGGGCGCTTCGTTCGCCAGCCTCCCCATGCTGATTGGAGTTCTGGTTTGTGTTGACGATGGTGGTGGCAGTCGGCGGCGCCGTCTCTATTTCCTGTTCTTCCGTATCGTCACAGGGTACGTGAACCACGTGGCTGTTTGGGTTGGCTGATAGAACCTCTCCCTCTAAAGACCCCGATGTGTCATTCACAGCAGGCTTGGTCTGCTTGTCAGTGGCCCCGTAGCAAGCAGAGTTTGTGGTGTGGAAGAGGCTGCTGGAGGCACTCAGATTGCCACAGCTGCTGGGGGAGTCGATGAAGATGCGGATATGGGGTCGACTCACGCTCTGAGCAACACATTTGCCAATGAGGGTGGCCCGGCGCTGGGTGTGTCCCAGGTTGTTGAAGCGAGCCAGGCTGTCGGGCAGCAGACACAGGTTGGCTGTGGCGAAGCCAAACGTGGCCTTCCCATCCTCAAAGTTGTGTCTCGCCTCCCCCTCCAACGGGAGGTGTGTCTCTATGTGGTATGAGAAAGGTCTGCGGTAGGCTTGGAGTGGCACCCAGATAAGAAACCCGAGCAAGGCTACTGGAGCCGTGACAAGGAAGAGGATAAAAAAGATAATGGAGCCGAAGAAGACTTGGAGGGGGTAGAGGTAGCATTCTTGCTCCGGTCTCTTGATTCTCTCCAGGGTAGTGGACTTGCACACAGCAATGAGGCGGTCCAGGAACCAGAAGCAGGGCAGTATCAAAGCCCAACCGACTGCATGGAGGCCAGATACAAATCCATTAGGAAAAGGAGACAAGCGCAGGACCATGACTGCTTATTTTGTTTACAGCAATAAACAACGTAGGATGACGGGCCCCAGGATTTCTAGCACTGACGACATTCCAGAAAAAGGCAGGACCACTGCAAAAAAGTAATAAAGATGATAAATAAAACCGTCGGGATAATAAAACGTCATTAATTCACATCAAATGCCTCCTTTCCATCGGTGTTTTATTTTATGTTGAGGTCTGATTACATTGATTCACCTTACATGCTCGGGGAAACGAATCAGTATATTGTGGTGAAATTGTACACGCCTGTGGGTGTTTCCTTTTTCCCTTCAACCCGCTGATAATAAAATTGGCACCATCTGTGGTGAACATCATTCATCTTGCTAATTGTTTGCCGATGGTGAAATACAAAAACATACAATAAGGGTACAGGGCACATATTTGTCAGCGCTCATCCTAGATAGAGTTAAATAGTTATCGATTCAAAGCTACAGACAAATCAAGGAAACATTTGACAACATCGTACTACACAAAACCAGCTTTAAACTCACATGCCGGAAACAATCCAATAACAATGGCCATTCAACGTGACACACATACAGCCGGTAGGATCTGACACAAATTGGCCATTATGTACACAAATGTGTGTTTTAGATACGCTGTAACATTATTGAAGAACACTTCGCTATGAACATGTTTCAACCATACCTGCGCACGCACAACAGCCTCTTACGCAGCCGCATCCGTCAAAATGGAAACCGGGTTTGGCCTCAACAGCTAACTACCTAGGCAGCCATACCAACCAACGGCTTTATATAGACATTATATATAGATGAGCAAATGTTCTACTAAATATGTCAATTGATGAGTTAGAATATGCTTACCTTGTCGCTGCGTTCAAAGCAGTACTGCTTGCTGATGTTTCACTTTCATTAAGCCACGCCCTTAACATGTCGTCACTGTGAAGGGGTTTGACTTGATGCCGCTGACACACATCCTCATCTGATAGGTCTGCCAAGTTTAGGTTTTTATCATCACATCACATATCACCTTAAGTAATTACGTCTTGACATTGAGGCGTAATGTGTATTTATGAAAAATCTAGACATTTATTTATTAAAAAGACATTCATGTATGATGCCTTTTAAATTATTAACAATTAAAATGTTTATTTTATATAATAACAATTTTGTCTCTTCCTTATAGAGCTATAGGAAGTATTTAGAAATTTTTTAATGGTCAATTATGTCATGAGGATTTAACCAACACAGGCAAATAGGGAAAGGTTTTTTTCGGGGCTGAGCTCAATGCACCCTTCAGACATTCCTCCTGTAAACAAGTCCTGAAAGAATGTTTACAGAGCAAACCAAGAGAGTTCACCTCAAAAACGGACTTTTAGACTTCAATGAATGCAGACTATTAATGCAGACAGCAATTTATTTACAAGTGCTGTTAAGAGAATGAGGGCGGCCATGATGAATCCAGCACGGCTCTCTACCACATCAGAAGGGGCTTCCCGTCTGTCCTGGCCATGTACGACAGGCAGCTGAGCAGGAGAAGCAGGTCCTGGAGCAGTTTTCTTGGAGCTGCACTGAAAATGACCTCCCTCAAAACATCTGCGTTGTTGTAGTCCATCTCCTGAGCAGTGTAGGAATCTGGCCTTTGCTTCAGGATCCCGTAGGTGTTGACGACAAATTCGATGAAGGGAGGGTGCAGTGCCCCATTGTAACCGAGCTGGGTCAGCCTCCCCATCAGGTCTGTATACCTCTGGGAGAGATGAAGGCGATAACCTTCATCCACCTGCCCTGTCAAGGGGTGTGTGCTCACCTGCCAGAGCAGCAGGCAAAATAGGAGTGTGTGGCTTTTTAATATTGTACCTAATCATTGGGTTTGTCATATATTATATTTTTAACTGTAAGAAACCATCAAGAAGTGTTTTTCAGTTGTGATATTCAATCGGTATCACCGGAAGAAAGCACTCTATGTTTTAAGTACTCTGACAAAGTAACCTTGTTCTGAAAGTCACTATGCAAAGAAAACTGAAACTAACAGGTTTTAGTCATTGTATACACACGCCATTCACTTTTCAAAGTCACCATTCATTACTCAATGTCACTATTCACTGTCACCTTCCAAAACAGTGGTTACATTGTTGGAGCCCCATCCATTGTGAAAGTATCAGCAGGCAACAGCTACTCACACTATAGCAATTGCAATTAAATCCTGAATGATCCAATTATATATTATCATGGAGAGTAACTTGTGTTAATTGTGTAACACCATAATGCTTACCTGGATGATCTTATCTGGTATGTTGAGCACAGTAAAGCCATAGAGTCTAGCCTGGCTCTGGAACACATGCGACAGAATCCTCCTGTCCAGCTGAAAGGCTATCTCTCCAACCAACCGTTCAGGATCTGTATTGAATGAGAAAGTCCTTCCTAAGGTGTCCATCCCAAGAGTTCATCGTCGTATTTAGTGATACATGTTTCCATAACTAACCTTTGACCTTTCCAGACACAGAAGACTGACTGTAGGTTTCAACTGCTGGCTTCATTATTGTTTCAGTGTGCATGGAACCTTTGATGAAAGACTCAAAGTTGATCGGAGAGGAGGTTTTGTGCACAGATTTCAGGTCACTTTGTTGAAAGTCTCTTCCGAACTTGCTCTCACCCAGGGTGTCTTGGATATGAGTGGTTGGTTTTCTTCCTGAAGAAGCACATATTCAAAACGGAAGATGCCATTATACCAAGTGTTTGTCATGAGTAAAGGAACAAAAAAGTAACTTCATATTGCAGGAGATATTAACGAATATATAAGGAAATATAAAATGGCAATCCGAATGATAGATTTGATTTGATTTGCACCAACGTAATGTATCCTATATCACTCAATCTCTTACTTTGGTAACTTTAATTACTTTGGGCCATTTTACATAAAGTTTTAAAGAATAAAATATTCACATTAAACAAAAGACTTTGTCACTCCGCTCAGATAATGTATTAGTTAACAAAGATCTTTTAGTATTTGTATGTTATACTTAAAATTGCAAAAAGCTAACTCAATCAACACTACCCTGTTCTTTTATATATGTTTTCTTTCATGATAGATTGATATGTACACTTCAGCTGTCATTACATAGCTGTAAAACGTCTTACATTACCTTCTGGTTCCATAAGAACAGTATCACAGCTGGACAGAAAAGTCTTGGTCTTCAGCTTTAGGTTTTCTTTGACCAGGCGTAACACCATTTTCAAGTGGTCGTTATCATGCTTGAGTTTTTCATTCTCAGAAAGCAATGTTACGTTAGCCTGCTCAAGATCCATTGATGCCATCTCTAATGGGAGTCCTCACTTGTCAATGAGGAGATTAAAATAGTGTCCAGTTACTGAGGTCTGTGGATCTGAGGATTAATGGATCTGATTGAACTAAATATAGTGAATAGCATCACTCTCACTTTGTGATGTCACAAAGTGTCCAGGGATTCTGGATTCTCTTGTGAATTCTTCTTGGGACATATGTTTAGAAATCGTTACTTAAGGTTTTGAATATCATGATGTAAACAATCAACAATCACACTATTCAGCTAATATGTAATGTTACTTCATTAGACACATATTTGTATACAGGTCAATGGCAAGATAATACAGTAATCAACAGCAATTCTGTCTGTTCACATCAGCAGGCCCATTCACTTCTTGCTTTCCCAACCATTTCCAGAAGGTAGAAGATGTTGATGATATATGTGTACAGGTTGAGGGCAGCAAACACATACTCTTCCGGGCTCAAAGCTGGTTTCTTGTTGCCGAGCAGAAGTTGTGTGAAGTTGTGAAATCAAATATTTGTTAAACGTCATGAAATATTATTTGGAGATATGTTTATTCCATTGTATTAGACGAATCATGAGGATGAACATATCAAATTGCCCCCATTTGATAATAGGCAACTTGCTTTGTTAAAATATATATGACAGACAGGCATTTGTACGGTAGTTTGTCCGTTTCGGTCAATGGAATGTTGTGTAGTGTGGTGGTCATTTGTTAAAAATGGCATAGTGATCTGTCAGCTATTAGTGAGTGAAATGTGCTGTGTGAATATCTGTTTCAGGTTTACTGCAGCTTCTTCTGTATGAGCCCATTTAGATCTTACACCGCGGCATCTCTTCTGTGACTGGTTCGGGGTATCTATCTTGCCTGTCAATCTCAGGTGCGTGAGATGCAAGACTTCTCATTGGCGGCGAACATAGCGATGGAGGTAGCAGAGGGGGAGAGGACGTTTTTTGGTTGTTAGGTTTCAAAATCGATCTCTTTTCCGCTTTTTTCTGCTCTCTCTCTCTCCTACTCTCGAATTTGACCAACAGCAGCTTTAAATAGTGCATCATTACCTTGACTGCGGGAGGTATGGAGAATAGGGGCTGGTAGTTCCATATCCAGGGGAGGCCTTAGGAGATATTGCGGGCCAAAGAGCATTGTGTAGGGGGAACAGGAGAGCACCACCCGCACCAGGGGTACCCCCAAACAGGCCGAGTGCCATGTTGATGCCAGGCATAGGCATCCCAAAACCAGGGAGCTGCCCGAAGATTGGGATTGATGGGACCGCCCAGGATTGTTGTAAGGCTTGTCCTGGGATATTGTCAAAGCTACAATAACAACAATGTTGTAAAAAGACAGATTGATAAAAATACTTTACATATCTAGTATTTATCATTTACAAAAGTCACATGTCATAGTGATAGTTATTTAGAATTGCATATTGTTTGCATGGTAAGACAAGCGAGGCGATGAAGGGACCTTGAAGACAGCGCCACTGGAGCGCATGTCTTTATGCACACTTTTTTATACATTTGTATCTCATTATTTAGACTTTCTATCTTATCATTTTGTAGTTTCAATAGTTTTTATCTTGTTTATGTTGCTTGTATTAATGGGCTTCCATACGTTCAGAAGAAGGATACGTGTTTCTGCGTTTAAAACCTGAGTGCAGTAGCCAACCGTTGCCAAGTCCGTCACTCCGGCGCACATGGCTCTGAAGCGCCACCTTGCGGAAACTATAGTTTTCTTATTACTTTCGTTTTGACGTAAGCCCATCAACAAAAGCATACTTACTTCAATGAGGCTGGCAGGCTATTGCCAGTGGTTTCACTAAGCCAAAAGCATTAATTGCACTGACCACAAACGAATTTATAGCAGGACTTGAATGTCATTGCCAATTCAATTTAAGGGGCAAGATGGTAATTTAAATTAAATTCAAGGGATGTTGAGATAAAGTATCATTTAATTCACGTATATTTCTATTTAAACACATCAACTTGTGCATCAGAGAGCACAATGACGAGGACAGAGGCCTACCTAGAATATCAGATTCATGTTACACTTGAGTATCTTGTGACAATGAAAAAAAACGTATCTTATTACTAAACAACGTGGACGTGTTAAATAATTTATATAGCTTTATTGGCAAGAGTTCTCTTTGAGAAAATAACAGGCCTAAATTCCTTAGGCCATGTGCAATATATTTATTTGTATATCCCTCTGAGTTCATATAACACACGTTTGTGTTCTTAAATTAACTTTGTGTTGTATTAATGTATGAATGTGTTGTTTCTGAATTGGAATAAATATAAAGTAATGTTTAATAAAGTCATTGTCTAAACTTAACTCAAACATAACAAACCATTTTTTACCAGTCATCATACAGCTTGGAGGAGTTACAGTGAGGGGAAAAAAGTATTTAATCCCCTGCTGATTTTGTACGTTTGCCCACTGACAAAGACATGATCAGTCTATAATTTTAATAGTAGGTTTATTTGAACAGTGAGAAACAGAATAACAAATATATCCAGAAAAACGCATGTCAAAAATGTTATTAATTTATTTGCATTTTAATGAGGGAAATAGGTATTTGACCCCTCTGCATAACATGACTTAGTACTTGGTGGGAAAACCCTTGTTGGCAATCAGAGGTCAGACGTTTCTTGTAGTTGGCCACCAGGTTTGCACACATTTCAGGAGGGATTTTGTCCCACTCCTCTTTGCAGATCTTCCGAGTCATTAAGGTTTCGAGCCTGACGTTTGGCAACTCGAACCTTCAGCTCCCTCAACAGATTTTCTATGGGATTAAGGTCTGGAGACTGGCCAGGCCACTTCAGGACCTTATTGTGCTTCTTCTTGAGCCACTCCTTTGTTGCCTTGGCCGTGTGTTTTGGGTCATTGTCATGCTGGAATACCCATCCACGACCCATTTTCAATGCCCTGGCTGAGGGAAGGAGGTTCTCACCCAAGATTTGACAGTACATGGCGCCGTCCATCGTCCCTTTGATGCGGTGAAGTTGACTTGTCCCCTTAGCAGAAAAACACCCCCAAAGCATAAAGTTTCCACCTCCATGTTTGACGGTGGGGATGGTGTTCTTGGGGTCATAGGCAGCATTCCTCCTCCTCCAAACACAGCGAGTTGAGTTGATGCCAAAGAGCTCGATTTTGGTCTCATCTGACCACAACACTTTCACACAGTTCTCCTCTGAATCATTCAGATGTTTATTGGCAAACTTCAGACAGGCCTGTAAATGTGCTTTCTTGAGCAGGGGGACCTTGTGGGCGCTGCAGGATTTCAGTCCTTCACGGCATAGTGTGTTACCAATTGTTTTCTTGGTGACTATGGTCCCAGCTGCCTTGAGATCATTGACAAGATCCTCCTGTGTAGTTCTGAGCTGATTCCTCACCGTTCTCATGATCATTGCAACTCCACGAGGTGAGCCTGAGCCCCAGGCCGAGGGAGATTGACAGTTATTTTGTGTTTCTTCCATTTGCAAATAATCGCACCAACTATTGTCACCTTCTCACCAAGCTGCTTGGCGATGGTCTTGTAGCCCATTCCAGCCTTGTGTAGGTTGACAATCTTGTCCCTGACATCCTTGGAGAGCTGTTTGGTCTTGGCCATGGTGGAGAGTTTGTTTGTTTGGCTGGCTGGCTGGCTGGCTGGCTGGCTGGCTGGCTGGCTGGCTGGCTGGCTGGCTGGCTGGCTGGCTGGCTGGCTGGCTGGCTGGCTGGCTGGCTGGCTGGCTGGCTGGCTGGCTGGCTGGCTGGCTGGCTGGCTGGCTGGCTGGCTGGCTGGCTGGCTGGCTGGCTGGCTGGCTGGCTGGCTGGCTGGCTGGCTGGCTTCTGTGGACAGGTAACAAACTGAGATTAGGAGTGCTCCCTTTAAGAGTGTGTGCCTAATCTCAGCTCGTTACCTGTATAAAAGACACCTGGGAGCCAGAAGTCTTTCTAATTGAGAGGGGGTCAAATACCTATTTCCCTCATTAAAATGCAAATCAATTTATAACATTTTTGACATGCGTTTTTCTGGATATATTTGTTGTTATTCTGTCTCTCACTGTTCAAATAAACCTACCATTAAAATGATAGACTGATCATGTCTTTGTCAGTGGGCAAATGTACAAAATCAGCAGGGGATCAAACACTTTTTTCCCCTCACTGTATATATTTTTCAGCACCTGTTCTAGCAGCTGCTTGGTGTGGCTTAGATCAATTTATAGGCTTATTATAAGAGAGGATTTGTGCAGGAGCCACTGCCGTTTTAAATGGGATTGACAATAGCTCCAACACTGCTGACCCTTTGTTCTATACTATCCCATCCTTCACCAGACTAGATTAAGACTGAGTAGGCCTATAACAGAAGCAAAATGAAATAATACAAAATAAAAATACTTTAAATATGTTTTATTGGATGAAACAATTCATGTGTCATGTGTTAGTTCAAATGTAAGTCTAAATAAAGGATACTCTTGCATTGAGACAATATTAATGTGTCTTAAAATTTGTTTTGTGTTTCTTAAACAGGTACAGGCATACGATTTCTTTCCATATGCAATCTTTTATGAAACAAATATACAAAAAGGCCAACATGGTCAAAAATAAGATTTTAAAGAAATAACAAAAAAACTGACTAGGGGAATAAGGAATTTATTGCTACTGTCATCCCCAATTTTTGTTCAATTACATAAACATTAGGGGTGATTGACCCTGACCTGTCAACAATCATAAGAGCTGGAGTATCACTTGTAGACATTTTACAGTTTTTTCGTAAATGTAAAGCTTCATAATAAATACATAAATAACATATTTTGAAGGCACATTAGAGTCACTGACGTAGAATAACCGGGGGTGAGTGATTTCAAACGTCAGCTTAGCTCTTTGTCTCCTTACTGATGCACAGTGAAGCCACCTGATGAGAATAGTCATTATAAACTGAAGCATCACAATCGGTCTTGCTGCGAACAACACATTTGTAAAAATAACACGTACAATATAAACACTGACCATAGATCATTATAATTGCATAGCCTAGCCAAATAAAATAGTGGTTTAAAACTATAGAATACTGAAAGCTGTATTGGGATACATTCTTAAAGTGGGGTTTTCTTTTTTTTACGGATGGTTTTCAAAAGCCTGTGGGAGGATACAAAAAAACCATCCCTTGACATAAGACCCGAATGCACCTCTGAATGTCATAAGTATTCCTTACACATTTTAATGCAACGTTAAATCTTAATTCAGCAATGGCTGTTCTCTTCTCTAAAGGTTATTTTACTTAAATAAACATTTCTTAAATTTTTTACCAAATATAACAAATAATAAATATTCATACAATATCAGCAAAATACTACTAGGTATTTCAATAACATGAAACAGTAGCTCCTAGTGTCTGTTGATTTACTCTGGCTCTTTGGTTAACAACACTGCCGGTGGCCATGACTACCCCCCACCCCACCCCCCCGCTCTCTCCTCCAATTGCACTGTCCTGAGACGGGGGGGACGGGGGGACGGGGGGGGACGGGGGACGGGGGGGGGGGGGGGGGGGGGCAGGTGCCACTCGATCCTTACTGCATGCGATCCGTCTGTGGCTGGTACTGGCCAAATGCAGCCGCTGCAGCTGCGGCCGCGGCGGCCCCTGGGGTGGCTGCGGCTGCCAGGGGCTGCTGCATGGCGTACCCGTAGCCCGCCATGTAGCTGGCCGGCGCCGGGGAGGCCGCGTATGGGTACTGGTCGTAGGCGGCGGCGGCGGCTGCGGCCGTGGCGGCAGCAGAGTACTGCGCGTAGGCCGCTCCGGTGTAGTCCAGATAGGGGGAGCTGGCGGCCGCAGCGGCTGTTGCCGTGGCAGCAGACTGCTGCACGTGAGGGATCACCATGCTGGGCTGCATGAAGGCCTGCGGGTAGACGTAGTGTGCGGGTATCCTGTTGCGACACAAACGGAACGGAGGCAGAGCGTCACATGGGTGCGTTAACTTGTAGAGGGGAGAAAACTGCAAGCGCCACAAATATTACAACCCACTCTGTAAAATTCAATGACACAGCAAATCCATTCATTAACACTGGGGGGAAAAACCTACAGTAAATAAAATAAAAAAAAGCGGTAAAACCACAAGGTAAAACAAGTGCAGCTTTAAATTTTGGGTCAAAAAGCATTTGAGTCGGCCCAGTGCTACACCCAGTAACACCTGAGAGAGGCGTTTCTCACAATGCGAGCTTATCGCACCACAACACATCAAGAGAGGATGTAAACTGATCTTATTCCAGTCCACATTCTATCACACCAACACCACACGTACAGGCATGCCAACGCGTGTTAATAGGTCCAAGAAAAGTGTTCAAAAAAACAAATAACCAACACCAAGCGTTGGTGAAATGGAGCAGGCCGATCAATGCAAGTCAATGTACTTGGTGCTTTAGGTTCTGCACAGGCCACAATTGATCTATTAGGAGAATTGAAAACATGTCAGAAATGCAATGCATCACTGTTTCATAAGAGGCACGTGAATAACAGAAGTGTGTCAGAGGAGAAAACTAAAATGAATTAATTGCTAAAAACAAGCTTGAGTATATGTAGAGTTTGACCTGCTTGACATCTACACACGCTATTGTCACCTCCAGTAAATATGTCAAGCAACAGGTGTTGGGAATGTTAAATCTGTCCAAAGATGTTTGCCTGTGTTCCCCCCCCCCCCCCCCCCCACACACACCATATAAACATACACACGCCAACTTGACTGACAAGGAAGGCTGGGGGGCAAGCTATTTTCTGCTCCCCTTGTCATCTCAAAAGGGACAAGCTGATCTTCTCTCCTTCAGCAACACATGGCATGGCACTCTGCAACTGAAATGGCCGCCTGTTGCACCACAATCCCGAGTGTACTTCGTCACGTTTCATTAACCATTGGTCATTACAGAGCGATGGACAGACTAATTTCAGAAATGTAAACATATAGGGGGCTCACCGTTGTTAGCAATGCTGTGCCCATTACATTTTTTCTTGCAAGTACACACAATAATATGCAATATAGAATATACGTCCACTTATTTTCAATGTGAAAGAAGTATTGTCGTGAATTTACATTGTCACGCGACGTCTGTCTCAACTAAGAAATACTGTAAATGTTAACTAAATAAGTTAGCTGACCTCAATATCTCTATCGGGAGGACAAGGGAGCGGACATTTGCAATGTGGAGCTAAATAAAGGTTCTTTGTAAATGGCTGGAGCACATGGATAATTCCCATCACATAGCTAAAGAGGTTCAGGGGCACATGGCTGTCCACACCTGTTGTCCACAGTGCGCGAGGCTTGTCTGTGCCATACATTATTAACACCCTGCTAGGTGACTCCCAGTTTCCATCTGAATTTGAGAGGCAGAGGAGATCACTCTAACCAACAGCTGCTGCTGCCCAAATGAACAGTTCACTTCTTCTATGTCCAAATTACCTCAAACAGTTGCCACAGTGAATAAAGTCTGGGAGCTTTTTTGGACACTTGGCTGTTTTCGTCACCTTAACTCTCCACAGAGAGTTAAGGTGAGCCATAAGGACAGCCATTGGTTGAATAAAATGGAATGCAATACATTAAAATACACAGTTTCCACTTTAGAGTAAATGTAGATGTAAGATATAAGTGAAAGCAATATGTTAATGAGAAAACAAACTAAAAGAACAACGCATAAATAGAAGACATCTGAAGATTTTTTTTTTTTTAAAGATCTCCAGCATGCAAGCCAATAGGTTTGTTTTGTTGCAGGGGAAAATGTGAAGTTTAAAACGTTGTAAGCAACAATGTTCCCTTTTTACAACAAAACATTATTAACTTTTTTTTCTTAACATTGTTAACTTCAAATGAAAACAAAACCAAAAATAACTGCAGGCTAAAGCAAAACCAGTCATTAAGAATACTCAACACTCCAGTACAGAGTTACAACTCCCTAACAAAAACTCACAAAGTCCACACAAACTCTGCACCCCCTCCCCCCCCCCCCCCTCCCCCCCACGTCAAAGTAGGAATAAGCACACAGTTAAGCTGGAAACCACATCATACTGGAAACAAGGCACACACACAAATCTATATACTATTGACAAAAAACAAAAACAGAAAACTGGGGGGAAAGTAGAGGCTTCCATGCATCTAATCACCATTTTCGGTTTGTTTGTGTATGTCAGAGTAAACAGGTAACACTTTAGCGCTCAAGGCAGAATCAGCTATTCCTCAAATCATCATCATGTGCCTTCCTCAGATATTTTAACCCATATCGGCCCTGCCGGATCAGAGAGAGACAGACAACACACAGTCAATCCTGGAGTTGTGGGGACAAACTTTGTCAAGGTTGTCAATACCAAGCATTGGAGTACACAGGTCGACAATCAGATCCTCTTTCAGTATTAAAAATACAACAATACATTAATGCTCATATTGCTAGTTTGTTTACTATTTTACAAAGTACAACGTTCATCACAGTAGGATGTACACAACTAATATACAATACAAGACAAACTTTTCCTGAAGAAGTATAAATTTATAAATATTTTTTATTGACATACCCATAGGGTCTTTGGATGAATGCTGGATGGATCTGAGGAACGCCAAATGTGAAGCCTGGAATGACAAGATTATCTTTAGCAAATCAAAAATTCACAACTAGGTTAGAGAAACACAAAAACAACATGGATCTGATGATTTAATTTGTACTGGATAAACACACATACAATCAAGAGGACATGTCAATATATAGAGTAAGTGGTGGCAGATGTTCCTTTATTATTAGAATGCCATGGAACTCCATTTCAGTGCAAGCTTAGGCATATTATGTTTAACGAGGATAAAAATGTGAGGCTAGAAACGTTACAGCAATGTGAGTCCCCGCAGCATGTTAGTAAAGGCATTAAGGGGCTGCTGTCTTTGTACACCACCTTGATTGTCCAAGCTGTGATATAAACCAGTGGCACTGCCATCCAGCAACACGTCCAGTGCCTCACCTGGCTGCATGACTCTGGGCTTGGCCCCAAGGTAAGCTAGGTTCACATTGGCTTTCCTGCCATCAATAATGGGGTTGGGATCCTTACAGGCACGGTCAGCTGAGGTCCGATCTGCCATTGTCACCTAGAGTAAACAGTAAATAAACATTTAAATCACCTCATAGTGGTGCCTGAATTCACACTCAGTTACCCATGAAACGTTCATTTGTTCACGTTTCTGTTTCATCTGATAGGCCTAGTGCCAGGCCAATACTAGTATTAGCATTTCAAACAACTGGTAACTAGCGTCACTTTATGTATGCTACTTTATTTCAGTCCCAAATACATGTTAATCAACTTTATCAGGCTGCAGGTGTGCTGACAATACATGTAGGCCAACACATACATATATGTGACTAAAACAAATTGGCTACTTACGAATCCATAACCCCTGGACTTCCCTGTCTGGCGGTCAGTGATGACGACTGCCTCTTCAATATCACCATAGACCTCAAAATATTTCCTGAGACTAGAATCCGTGGTATGGTATGGAAGACCCCCCACAAAGATCTTCGTGTATGTAGTGTCTTTCTGTGCCGAGTGCATCATTTGGATATTGTAAAGGCTTGGAAACGACGTTCCTTCGATTCCACGTGAAAGCAAACGCTAAGATTTAGTCGAGAAGACTCGAAAAGTTCTGGATCTGAAAGAGACACCTGTCTGGTTGGAGGGTTGAGCAGTTGTCAGTTTCAACCTGGCACGATGAACTCAACAGATACGCGTCGGGACGTTTAACTCCTCCCAGTTTACTCCAAGGGGGCCCGGCTGCCAACTGTCAACTGGGGGACCTATCGCTTTCTGTCTGTCACACAGTAGCCGGTCACCAAGAGCATGAAAGGCAATAACCGTTCCACAATAATAAGTCAAGAAGTAAAATGCCATCTATTGGCTATCAAGCTTATTATTATTATAAAAAAGCGTTAGGAGTAAACGTTCTAATCGTGCTACTCCGGTAGGTCTATACTTGTGATTACTGATATATTCCACAAGCCTAACATAATTGTGAAATATTGTTTTATTGGTAACAGGTCATAACTGCTGTCTCCCTAGTCACCTTAGCATGCTCAACTACTTGCTCGCTTGCCTTGCCTGACCCAAACATTGTCTGAGCAGAAAGACCTATCTGATAATATGAGCAAGCTTTGAAAGTCTTTGTTATTGCCTTTTATGTTATTGACTTTGAGATGCTTAAAAAAAGAGCCTTTTATAAATGCAATTGTTCTTTGTCTTTTAAACCATTAGGCATTAGACCGACATACATATTAGACAATTAGACAGCAACAAATACGGATCAACAAATATACAGACAGAGAGACATAAAGACAGATCAATAGACAAGACATACAGCGAGGATGACTTCCAGATAGCTGTTAGTTTTCCAGCAGGACAAAGAGATCAACACAGCATTTGGATTTAAAACATTCTATTCTAGAACATTTTCTTCCAATTAAACTGCTTTTGAGATACATTATAAATACATTCTGTACATTATAATATTGTAAATACTATGTTCAAATACATTGCTATTTACAACTCGTTGTGAGGGAGAGCAGCATTGAAATCTTCTAAAAAATTAAGTCTTGGTTTTGGGACTTGAAATTACATCAAAACTATAAATCTATACTTCATCCACAGTTCAGCCTCCTTTTAATACAATTGTACAAAACGTTTGACCATCTTTAACAAGTTGTACGCCATCGTCTGTAAAAATAAAATAAAGTATTGCATGTAACACATTTCAGCCAAATCAAGATGAAGATGGCGATGTGCAGTTAAGTCTGATGGGTCAAAGAGGTCGAGTGGCATTTTGAATGCCATGTCATTTATGAGCTTCAGGTCCACATACTTGTAGTTTCTCTAGGTCTACAACACATCCATGGTTAGAAGGGCAGTCCATGCTATATGTGCCTGCTGTACAACAAATATGACAATAGGGCATCTGGATTGGCCTAGCCGTAGACAAAACTAATTGTTGACAATTTTCCACTGTCTACCTAAACTGCACCCAACCCAACTAGATATGTTTTCAGTATATATTTTTGTTGTAGTTGTCTTTTTAAATAGTTTTCTACTATTATGCTGCACTTTCTACTTGACACCCATATTTCCTACCTGGGATGAATAATTTGAAACACTCTTTAAAACGTATTGTAACCCCACTCGTACGGAACCTGCAAAAGCATCGGAGGGAGCGATATCTGCTTGTTACATGGGTTTTGTGGCGAGAGAGGAAGGGACTACCGAAAGATGGCTATACATTTCCGTGACATGTTTCAGATATTGCTTTGTCAAAAAACTGTAGTTATTATCATTGTCTTTGTTGTTGTCCTTGTTGTCATGTTCTTATTCTTCTTGCTCCGGGGACTAGTACTGTTAACTAGGGTACACAGCTCATGAGCAGTAGGAGAACGGAAATGGCTTTGCAATGGACCTTCTTCACAGGTTGTCAATAGTAGGGTAAAGTAACTTCTTGTTCCTGTCATTTTAACATTAGGTCAGTTCTATTTAAGTCCGTCGTAGCACCAACATGGTCAATGTATATTTACTTCAATGGTTGTGTCTATCCTGGTGCACTACCATATCTAAATCAAAATAACCTATAATTAATGTTTTTAGCAACACTTGTGTTTTTCCCACTGTGAAAAGGCCCATAGATCGGGATAGTGCTACAATTCATGACCCTTTCAGCTTACTTGATACCTGGTCAAGAAGACCCATAGCTAAAAACTAGCATGGGTTTTTAGTATGCTTTAGATTTACACAGCGGAAAAGCAGCGCAACACATGAGCATAGAGTCCAGTAGGGTATGGGCAGACAGTGGAAAAAAACATCATTAGTGAACAAAAGTGGTGACTCCATCTTGGGCGGTCGCTAAGAAGCACACAGAAACAGTTCCATCAGTCCCATAATGGAAGATGATAAATGAGCCACCATTGAAATAATAATACTCTCCAGTGCAAGCGTTTCAGTCAGCAATGTCAACAGTCCCAACCTCAATGTGGATAACATCGTCCACAGTTTTACAGTACTCCAATAACATCACGTAATATGTAGTGGGCGACATAAAAACCACAGTCAAACACTAAAATAGTTCCAGGTTTTGCAAGTTGCCCCCCCCTAAAGCTCAGGGCATGTGGTATGTATCATAGAAATATGGCACTACGCTTTACTTGGACACACAGGTATATGGAACAAGGGAAAAATAATAGACAGCAGAAATAGAACCCTAGTTCTTTGGTTACCCCTGATATAGTGTAATGACCTCAATATAAATGTTAATAACAGTAGTACATTCTTATGCATAACTTCTGAGATTATTCTAATTTGAACCTCAAGGAAGAATATGTTGTCTTAAAAAAATATTATTTCATGTTTGGACACAAAAAGTCAGACCAATGCCTCCCTGTGGGCCGCCAGTTAAAAGTTAGTTTTCTCTATAAAAAAATAGCAATGGCAAAACTGCATAGAGGGCTTTGTCAATCTTTAGCAAAAAGATTAAATATCGCCATGAAATGCACAGGTCCGATATACTATAGGATGGGGGATTTGAGCAAGTGGAAGGAAAAGAAAAAGTTTCTAGGCACTGGGCACAGGGGCTGCCCGGGGTCCTTTTGGGTCCATGGACAGTGGCTCTTCCCAGGGCACTATCTGATCACTGTCTGGGGGTCCGTATCCAAAGAGGGTGGGCCCTTGGTGAGACGGGATGGTTTGACAAACACACCACGACCCGATGGACAGCGGAAATACACCCTTCCCTGGACTGTTCCATTGTGCTTGCCTATAGGGAGAGAAATCCTAATTAAGTCTGAACTTAATTACTGGGATCTTTGTTTCTTTTATTTATATATAAAAAAATAAAAATAAAAATCTTCTAAGAACAGCAATCTAACTCAAAAAGGCCAGCCAAGACATTATTTTATAACATAACTTTATAAAAATTACTCACCCAGTGCCAAGTCCAGCTGCACGCCAACCCAGATTCCCTTGGCAAACTCCACTCCTCCAACATAATGGACGGTTCCCTTCCTTTTCCCCACCCACACCTGTTCCCCAGGGGCCATCCAGTCGGGCAGCTGTGTGGCAGGGGAGCTCTCGTCCCCACTGGAGTCCCCTGAAGGCTCCGCGCTGCTGGGGTTTGGGCTGGGGCAGGGACTCCCGTGGGGCAGGTCTCCCTGGGCGGGCTCGTGGAGAGGAGGTTCCCCTCCTCCTCCCCCTGCTCCTTGTGGAACCAGGGAACGGGTGGAGGTTGACGGAGAGGGCAACGTTAAGGCTGGAGCCGAGGCTGGGACCTCGGCATGCACAGTTGTTGTGGCCACAGTCTGGGTGTAAACGGTCATGTGGCAAGGCACGGTTAAACAAACACATCCCTCAGCGTTGTGACAGCTGCAGGATGAGGCCGGAGTGCTTTCAGTGCTAGATCTGTCCACGACTAACATTTCTAAATACTGCTCTTCATCACGTTCCCCGGTGGGTAAGTCCAGACCCTTCTGCTGCCAACCTTCACCCTCAACGTTACCATCATCTGCCCCTTTGAAATCACTGAACTCCTGGCATGCACTGAGAATGCAGCTTCTAGACAAAGGAAGGGTCTCTCCCAGTTCAATGCCACTAGGTACACCAGCAACGGGAGAGGACGCAGGGGGGACCAACAAACCCTGGACCCCATCAGTGGAGATGGTGATTGACTGCTGTGGGTTGGGGTTTTCATCCCCTCCTGCGGTAATGCTTCTGCTTGGAGCACAGTCTCGCCCTGCGAGGCCATGGAACACATCCTGAGCGTCCAGCTTCTCTGGTGGATCTCTGGCGGTGCAGCTGAGGTGGTCAAAGCTGTCGCTGGTGCTGAACGGCACATCGAACAGTGTGGCGTTGGAGTCGCTGTGGGAGACGTAGCCGCTGGTGCAGCTGCTGGCTGTGGGGCTCCGGCTCACCGCCCGCTCCCCCGCGCTGCCACAGCGCCCCACCCCGGCCTTCAGGTCCCAGCGGTAGGACAGCGCCAGGCCGTCCTGGGGCTCCAGCGTTGCGTTGTACACCTCAAAGTTAGCAAAGTCCTCGGGGATGTAAGGCTGAGAGCCACCGTAGTCCAGAGGTCCGCCGTCCAGGCTGGATGCCACGTTCCCACCGGCCTCCTCGTCCTCAGAGTCCTGCTGACCGAAACAAGGACCAGCACGACACACACACACAACACATCACACAACACACACCCGGTTAGCCAGAGCACTATACATATATATTTATATATATATATACAGTATGGAGAGCAAGACTGATGGACCACACAACCACCATAAGTGGACTGAATATGATATGAAAGGAAGGAGGAAGCATATGAAATGTGAACACAATTTACTGACAAAACAAACATAATGAATAGTGCAGCATGCCATATCTCTTGCCTGTCTCTTTATCTCATAAATGAGATGTTTCATTGTTGTTTTTGGCAAAATAGTGATTCTTAAAATATTAAAGGTCCAGTGTGTAGAATTTACTAGCAAGTAGTAGTGAGGTTGCATATCTCACTTTACAGAGTGACCAACAAACTACAGCTTATCCAACCAACCATCCATCCAACGACTTTGGTGGCCTGGACTGGCCTATATTGTGTAAGGTACAGTAGGTATTTCCGTCTTGCACGGTCAGGTATCTTTGTCATAGTCACCATGGTCACTGTATATGTTGTAGGACATGTCGGAGGTAACAGCCTATTCAAGTTTCTCATACAGTTCTCTTATTGCATCCATAGTGGTAAACCTTGGTACATTCATAGACCTAGAATTATCGCTATCTGTTATATGTATTGATAATTAATCTCGATAGCAGTCTGCGCTACAAGCCAATGTTTACTTGTACTGCGGTACGTGAATATAGGATGCCTTTGATAACAGGACGGTGTGCAGTTGTATCACTACCGTTTTGTTTTGGATACCAACTTTCTCCAAAAGAGTGATAGCCTACTAATTACAAAATACTTATGAATATTATATTATATTCAATAATAATAATAATAATAAATTAGATTTATATATCGCTTTTCAAAAACTCAAATTTCTGCCAAGTCCGTTCTGCTAGAGGCCACTCAATTCTACACACATTACCTTTAGGTGAAGATGTTGTTGTAGAAGCAGCATTGTATTCAGCCTATGCATCGGGAAGCATCAGCAGTAAGTGTATCTTTGCACATTGGGTGTCCATGAGTGTTTCTTGCAGTAGTTTAGGAGCTGTATGTGAGACTATTGCCGTGTTTCGACTGCAGCAACTTTCCCCAGAAAGTAGAAACCTTTGGAGGAACTCAGTGCATTTCCACCACAGGAACCAGGGTCTAAATTAAGTTCTGGGAACATTATATTACCCCCCAAAAGGTCCCTGCCAGGGGACAGTACTTTCCAAAAGTATAGGAACTTTGGGGGTGGGGCTTGCAGCGCTGAACATTTCTGATTGGTCGAGTACTCTAAGGATTTTATTTCAGGTATTTCAAACTCTGCAGCCGCAAACCGACCACTTTGACATGCAGTAAATCATACCCAGTCCTCTTATTGCATTCATAGTGGTAAACTACATTCATATAATTGTCGTTTTCTGTTATATGTATTGATCATTAATCTCGATAGCAGTCGGCACTACAAGCCAATGTTTACTTTACTTTCATAAATTATGTCACAGTTTTGTTTTGGATGTATTAATGTTGTACATGGATGTATTAAAGAATGCACACACACTTAATCCCCTAGACTCGAGAACTGCTCTTCGCTACACTATTTAACACTTGGATTAAAACTCTATATATTTTGGGTGGAAACGCGGTGTATGTGAGCGTAAGTGTGTAACTACTAAGTCCAGTCTGGTGAATCCTCAGACCTCAACATGATCCTGTGTGTTTGACTGACAGCGGGCACGTTGGCAGTGTTTCAGGGCCACTTACAGCAGGGCGTGGCAGTGAGAGACTGAGCTGTCTTTTGGCGGTGGAGGTAGAGGTGGATGTGAGGGTGGAGGTGGGGGTTGCAGGTGAGCAGTGGCCCTCACTGCCTGCCCTGGGCCGTTGCCAGGGGCAGGGAGGGGAGTGCAGTGCAGGGTTGTTCACACATGAGCTCATGCTCTGCAGATGGGTCAGAACAGCACACACAATTCACACACAGCCACAGCCACAGCCACACAAAGACACAAACACACACACAAACACCATGCATGGAGCAGGGTGGGATTTTTTTTTATAGTTAGTGGCAGGCATGTCAACGACAGACAAAAAGGTTTGTCTAGGAAAAGCCAAAAACATTTATCCCCTCGCTGATGATGAAATGATTATGTCTTTGACTTAAGTTATTCGATTTACTTATCAAAGCATGGGTATGTTTTTGTTATATAGCTACAGTTATCATGTATGTCTAACTAGTTGTTATGGCTCTTCCTGTATAAGAGTCATGCAGCTGTGAGTCATGCTAATCCAGCCTAGTATAGCATCAACACTGTAGACCACATTACACAGTCCAGGGTTATTATTGCTCATACAGCAGTAAAGCTGTTATTATTAGAATTCAAAAGGCATATTTAAGGTTGACACCGTTTTTTTTCAAAGTAAATTGAAATGGTTATAAATACAGCAATGCAGTTTGACACAGAAAATGTCATAACATTTAAAAATATGAATTCATACAGACAGTAATGAAGGAAGATGAGGATGAAGGCAGAAATATAACAAAAGCCATGGATCAAGCCACAGTGTGAAGATGAATTCCTCCCTGTGGAATGAGAGAATGACGTGTGTGATGTCACTGGTCACCTCTTGTCCCAGGAGCGGCCGGGCCTCCAGCACCTTCTTAGCTTTGTTCTCCTCTCTGACCGTCAGCAAGGACTTGAGGAACTTGGGTGGCTGTGGAGAGAGCACCTTGAAAGGGCTGGAGCTGAACAGCGCTGGGCTCTCTGGAACCATGCCTGGATGAGAATGTGTGGCGTTAGTCACATCATAAAACACCAATGCTAATGTATTATTATACGTATACTGTGTATTGTTAACTAATGTAGTTCACCTTGGTTCTCCTTGTTTTTGATGGGGGTGCTACAAAGGGAGACATCCTGGAGATTACAGCTGGAGCCGTCAAAGTTAGAATCACAGTGGTCCTGGAGAGAATAGAACATATTAGGTTGTATACAGTAGTCTCAGTGGTCCTAGAGAACATATTAGGTTGTATACAGTAGTCTCAGTGGTCCTAGAGAACATATTAGGTTGTATACAGTAGTCTCAGTTGTCCTAGAGAACATATTAGGTTGTATACAGTAGTCTCAGTGGTCCTAGAGAACATATTAGGTTGTATACAGTAGTCTCAGTGGTCCTAGAGAACATATTAGGTTGTATACAGTAGTCTCAGTTGTCCTAGAGAACATATTAGGTTGTATACAGTAGTCTCAGTGGTCCTAGATAACATATTAGGTTGTATACAGTAGTCTCAGTGGTCCTAGAGAACATATTAGGTTGTATACAGTAGTCTCAGTGGTCCTAGAGAACATATTAGGTTGTATACAATAGTCTCAGTGGTCCTAGAGAACATATTAGGTTGTATACAGCAGTCTCAGTGGTCCTAGAGAACATATTAGGTTGTATACAGTAGTCTCAGTTGTGCTAGAGAACATATTAGGCTGTATACAGTCGTCTTAGAGAGAGCAGAACATACTAGGTTATATACAAATGTCTTAGAGAGAAAATAACATATTAGGTTATATACAAAAGTCCAGAGCTAGGTTAAATATATCATCATATATTTCCGCTTCACAGATTGTAAACAAACTATTCAAATGGTAATTTCATTAAACAAAAGTCCACAATGGTCTGAGTGGGACCTACCTTACACTCCTCATCCTCACAGCCAGTGAGGTCTGTTTTACTACAGGAAGACTAGAAAAACAAAAATCAACACTGTTAATACACTTGTATAGACAAATATATATGTTTATTATTTTCATTTATGTATTTCTTCTTAGTCCTCTTAGTTTAGTTTCCCACTACTACTACTACTACTAAAACTGTACAAGTTCAATTTATTATCATTATTATTATTATTATTATTATTATTATTATTATTATTATTATTACTACAACTACTACTACGACCACCTGGAAAACATTCCTCAGTTGGGTAACAAGTGCAGAGAGAAAGTGCAGCTAGATGGCTGTTGCTTACATGCTGTACATTGGGAGAGCTTAGGCTCCTTTTGAGGACTCTCCCCTTGGCCTTTGCAGACAGGGCCTCTTTCACTGTAACAGCCTGCACACAAACACAGCACAATATCAGGCTTCTTTTGTCCTTAACACATCAGCTAGACCATGCTTAGGCTCATCTTATGCTTTAGCATTAAAGTGATGGACAACAGAAATCCGTAATTTACTTATAATTATTCATTATAATTGCTAATAATGTTCTTAAAGGTTATCAAGGTATGCAATAAGCATCAGAAAATGTTGTTCCATGAAATCCATTGCAAACTTATTTCAGTCTATCGATTTCCTTCTATTCCTTCAAACCGATTGAATGGGAGGAGTCTATTTTCCCTCCTGGCCATGAAGCCAAGCGGGGACCAATTACTGTCCACTCCCATGGCAAGCCAGTGACCAATTACCGTAGACTCAAATTAAGGCGACGGTGCAGCTGAATGAAGCTACAGCATTTTTGGTTTTGGGGAAGTACAAACTACACAAAAAAGAAGTGGGGCAGGGATTCTGACCTACAATCCTGAGTTTATTAGCTGACTTTGAAATGTATATGAATATACTTTTTGACATTTTCTTGACAAGATATTTGGTAGGTGAGTAGTTGATACATTCACTTTATCTGGTCGGTTTGTTATTGTGTCCAACCAAGTCTCTCTCAAGGAGAAGTCTCACGAGAGTTGAGTTGCTGCAGGAAGAGAACGGTGGAAACGTGAGTGAGAGCTGGATAGAGGAGAATTTGTTGTGTTAGACTAGAGAAAGCGTATCTAGCGTTATCTAAAAGATTTGGGTGAAGCAGAGTTGAAATTCCAATGACAGTAGCGAGACATGGTTGGACACAATAACAAACAGTCCGGATCAAGCAAAAGGTGAAGAAAAAGATTATGTTAGAATATAATCTGAGAATGTCAGTGGCAAAAACCAGCACTTTGAGAGGACAGGGGTGCAATTGCCCTAAAGGATTACATTGCAGATTTGCGATTACGGCTGCAGCGTTCTCACTCAGTGCTGGACCAATTTAAAAAAAGACAAACCGTATTAGTCCCTTAGATCCAAAATGATCGGATGAAGTTCTCCTTCAACAAACTGTGATTTTCTTTAACACCGACGGTGCGTCCATACCTGCCGCAGCCTCTCCAGGCCCAGGATAGCCTCCACCTCCAACACCCCCCGCGTGTATTTCTCCATGTATGTCTCTCCACCGTGCAGCTCCTCCGTCTCACCACGGGCCGCCATGAGAGCCAGCGTTTCCCGCTCCTCGTGCTCCTCCGAGGCCTGTGAGGAAAACACACACAGGAAGTCCTCCAATGAACCACCGCACTGTGATAGAAGTCATGAGATCTTTTATGAAGAACTGTGGCACCTTTGGAACGTTGGAAACGATCTCGTAGGTAAGTCCACAGGAGTAAAGCGTGCTCTTCAAGGACATCCTCCTCTTCAGACTCTGGGTGAAGCTCTGTGGAAGAAACATTTATGTAGGACAAAATTGTATAGATGATAAAAACTAAATCCAAAACAAAAGTGAAACCCTCTCTGGGGTTTGGACAGGGACCCTCCGAGCGCTCACCTGCTTGTTGTATATGTTGACAGCGATCCTTTTGCGGACCACCAACTCCATGGAGGCGGGGTGGCTGAGTTGCAGCGTTACCTTGGCGATCAGGTAAATGCGCTCGTTGGGCGACGTGATGCGGTTGAGATGCACTGAGTCGTGGATGGAGGAGTCCCAAGAACACGCGACAGACACCTGATGAGGTGCAAGTATTGGGTTCAACTTTGATCAACGCAGTGCCCTGATCTAGGGTATTTAATTATTAACTTATGGTTAGGGTCAGCAATTTGGAAAACCAGCCAGAGTAAGGTTGTTTTTAAAGTATGCAACCGAAGAAATCCCACCCCTCCCATTAGGCTTCCCTCCAAAGCCGCTGCCCTAAAACAAATGACTAGCTCGCTATCTTAAGCAATAGGTCTCCCTAGCTTGTGGAAGACTCTGGTCATGTGCAATGAGTGCAATGAGTGCAGGTAGCCACACAGCACAGCATTCGATTTTTTGATTGCTGTCAGGATGGACAATTTCAACAAATATGACAGAAAAAACGTCTAAAATAAATTGCCTAACCTAGCTTTAAACATGCACAATGTGCCTTTTTCACTGCAGCCTTTGCCTTTCTTGAAATGTATTCAATTTTATTTGAACTGCATGCACATGGACGCACACACATATATATAGAGTAGGTACAAAATATAATATAAATACAATGCATTCATTGTTGTCATTTCACTTTATATGCGTTGTAGTAGGGCTGGACGATAACATAGAACATATTATTTTATTTTATTTAATCAATGTTCAGTTCTGTTGAATGTTTGTCACCTATCAGTTCTGCTAATAAATAATTGTTTATTATAAACCATAATAAACCATGTTTTCTTTAGGGTTCTGTCCTAAGGAGAATACTCTTAAAACTGTAAATTGAGCATTATTATTATTATTAAATATATATTGTGATAATTATCGACAACGATCAATATAAAAAAACATATCCTGATATAATGTTTGGCCATCTCATCCAGCAGAAAATAAAAAACGTTACTTAGATGATGTTCCCGCTATGTCCACAAGGGGGTAGTGCATCCCTTACCTCCTCATCACTGTGCCTGATGATCGGCAGATAGAAGAACTGGCCTCCATGCTCCTTGGGTAGGATAGAGTTCACACCTGCAGCGTGTGGCCCTGTCAACTGTTCATTCAATGTCAGATTATCTGCTGTTGAGAAGGAAAAAAAAGTTGTTTATTTTACTACCAAAGTAACACCAATAACTAAATATCATACTATATTTGACCATTTATTGCACCCTCACCATTCAAGTCCAGGAAGAGTACTGGGATGTGAGCTTCCATTACAGCTGGTGGGGTCCTGCAGTTAAGATCAACACATGGAAACTGGTGAATAAAAGCAGTGTCAGTGTGTGTGCGTGCTTGCGTGTGTACATGTGTTTGTGTGTGAAATATGTGTACGCATTCTTACGTATGCACGCACACATGTAAGTATGTGTGTTTATTTTACCAGTGTGCTGGAGCACCAGGAATGCCACTTCCAGGTGCAGGGACCAGCACAGCGTTCCTCTCCTCCGTCAAGCCCACCCACTGCTCAACTAGCCGCGCCTCTCGCTCCATGTCCTCCTCTGACTTTTCTACAGCCACATCATGTAAGGTATGTTAAGGTACGGTATGCTAAGGTAAGGTAAGGTCAGGTAAGTTAAAGTATGGTAAGTTAAGGTATGGTCAGGTCAGGTGAGGCAAGGTAAGGTAAGTTAAGTGAGGTAAGATCAGTTTAAGTATGGAAATCATTGATCATCGTTAAACGAGAGTTGAAAAGAAAGTCGAGAAACTTAAACTAATATTTCACATCAAGCTGCAGAACTCACCGGGTTTGTTGATTATTTTCTTGATTTGTTCGTCAAGATACTCCCTTCGTTTGATCAGGGCTTCGGACCAGCGCTCCCGCACGCAGTTAAGGTCTTCCTCCTGGTTTTAAGACAGGCAGCAGTATGAGGCGGTAGTAGGAAACTGCCAACAGCTTATAAGGGTAGAGACTGTGCACAAGCCCAGGAAATATATATTTGCCTTTTCATGAAGTCACAGTGATTGTCCTGATAGGTATAGGTGTTGAGGTAAGCTTAAGACATAGATATTTAGGAATCACAAACCTTTACAATAAGGGTACAGTAATTTACCATTAATTAACATTAGTTGAAGGTCCAGTGTGTAAAGTTGAGGAGGCCACTAGTGGTGAGGTTGCAGATTGCAACCAACTGAATGGTTCCCCCCATAATTATCGCTCTCTGTTATATGTATTGATCATTCATCTCGATAGCAGTCGGTGCTACAAGCCAATGTGGCACCTGAATATAGGATGCTTTTGATAACATGATGGTGTGCAGTTGTATCATTACAGTTTCGTTTTGGATACCAACTTTCTTCGAAAGAGTGATAGCCTACTTTTAGTTATTGAACAGGGAAACTATCTAAAAAACATAATGTTTCCAAAACATGGATGAACAAAAAGTTAAGCTTCTAGGAAATGTATATATAACGCCACGGCGTGCGTGGATGGGTGAAGCTCCGTCTGTAGAGTGGTTGATGTACGCATCCGAGTGAGGGTTACGCTTCTAGGATCCATATTATAACGCCATGGTGTGTGGCGCATTTCATATAAAACTCGCTAATTATAATGCTCTTACCCATAGGCGGGACTAAAGAATAATAACAAATGGGTCGGAGCCATGGGGATACCACGGCCCACTCCTTCCTACAACTCTTAGCCCAAATGGGCTAAGACACACCTCTCTAGAGGCGTTTGTCTGTTCTGGGCTACTGTAGAACCATGGTGGTGCAACATGGCGGCCTACATGGCAAAGGACCCGCACCCCATGTAGATATAAAGGGCTCAAACTAAGGTAATGAAAACACAATGATTCTTATTTTCATGGGATTATACACTAATTAAAACATACTTATATTGTGGAATATGTTATATTCCATTTCTGCCAGGTTCGTTCCGCTAGATGACGCTAAATTCTACACACTGTACCTTTAATGCAGTGATCCGCATTAACTAACGGTCTAGTAATCATTTACTAATGGTGTTCATGTTTACTAATGTTTGTTAACTACGGTAGTGGTGTTCATGATTACTACGATATTAATTCATACATTTGTAAAAATGGTTAGGTTTTAGGGTTAATTAATGAGTAATTGTTGTACCCTTATTTTAAAGTGTTACCTGCATTTTTTTGATATTGAAGCATTCATAATTTGTTGGGAAAATATTATGGTAGGATTATAAGAAAAGCTCTCTCTAACACACACACACACACACACACACACACACACACACACACACACACACACACACACACACACACACACACTTGCTGACAGACATGCAGCACACAGGCATGTTCTCACATGCGATCAAAGCCACCCAGAATCTTACCTGTATGCATGGTACAATGACCTCAATGGGAGCCTCCAAACACAGACTCCACAGATATACAGCGTGCTCAAAACCAACTCAGGCACTGATACCCACCATGCAAAACAACTGTAAGTCATGCAGGAGCCATGCAACGCCAATGGGATCAAGAGAGGACATATTGCACTTGGAGCCCTTCAATGCTCACAAGCAGACAAGACTGTTTGTGAGTGCAGCCTGGAAGAGGGGGGCGGGAGGAAGGTGGGGGACAGGCTCCCGGCAGACTGGGTGGCACAGTGGGATTACCGAAATAATGTTTTGAGTGGGGGCGGGGGGGTTGATAAAAACGAGAGACCATCCATGCATGTGTGCACCCCCACCCCCCACACACAAGTCATGCCATTGTCTGGGGTCACATGAGTAACAGCGGGCTGCCCATCATGCCTCAGTTTGATCTAACAGTGTAGCGCAGCGGTGTTAGTAGACTGAGTTGATACCTGATAACTATCCATATCGTCCTCCACCTCTCTCTGGCAAGAGAGAACACACTCAGTCACGTAAAGGAGAACCAGGGAAATAGCTTTGTGAGCATCTACGCTCCTCTGTCCTGAATACGTAGGTCCATGCTGAGAGCGCACATACACTGCAGAAGAGCTGATGAGTCAGTATTGACCCTTCCTCTAGAGCTATCAGTAACACCATCTAGGGGCGGTCATGAGACCCAGTCGAGGCTGATCACACTGAGCCTGTGTAAGTCCTGTGTAAATGCAAGCGTTTTCCTACACTGACAGAAAAATGCAGATTTGAGTCGGTTCCCTTCATTTGTATTTTTGTACTTCATACTGACCTGGTAGCTGTCCAGGGGTCTCTGTAGCTTTGTGGAACGGACAGACACGCAGCCAATAGCGACGGAGAGCACAGCCTCCACCAGCAGAGGCAAGGTGCCCGAGTGTTGGACCGGCTTCACACACACCTGGAGCCTCCGAGAGTGACCCTGAACACGCACAATAACACAGATAATTATCTATTATCTATTCACGTGCATACATGAAGACAAACGCAGTCTGCAGACACACACATACACACACACACACACATATGCAGGCACACAAACTCTCTCACACACACATGCAGACACACACAGAACAAGGGCGATATTTGAGTTATTTCCCAGACCTGCCGCAGCTGGAAGACTCCCCCGGTGCTGACGTCTTTCCCCGGCACCAGCTCCACGTGCGAGTACTCCCCCTGCTCGTTGAGCTCCTGGATGGAGGTCCACAGCTCGATCCTGCGAGACACCTCACTCCACCTAGCACACACAGCACCCAGGTCACTGGGACTGCTCTGATGTGTGGCTGAGGCGCATTAATAGACACATGCATGTGTGCGTTCTACGTACCTGTCCCGGAGCGTGCGGTTCTTGGCCTGCAGCGCGTCCAGCTGCCACGGCGACGGCCCCGTCCCGGCGCATCGATGACCCCACACTTCGATGGCCAGCGCCCCTTCTGAGATGAACTCTAAAAAGTCATCTGTCACGTGGACTACGTGGTCCTGCACAGAGATGAGATAGAGAGATGTTCCATTTGGATATTTATTTAGCCATAATATCACTAAACACTGGCAAACTGTGTAAAAGTAACCATAGACTGAAAATGAAACCATAACAACAGCATCACCTCTAGTGTAACACTGGGTACTACAATTGTTCAGGATGACCTCAATTTAGTATCAGGTAATTCTGCCTTCAGTAAGTTTGTTGATGTCCCTGTGGTTTTATTTTGGGCATTGCCATACTCAATAATCATCATTAATTGTAAAAGGGGCAGAAATCCCATTCGTCTTCTATTTCCTAAGCCATCGGGGGCAGTTCTCTGGCTCACCTTGCAGTGATCGAAGCGGACAGTGAACTGGGCTTCGGGGGAGTGTGTGGGGGCGTCCGGGCTGACCATGGGAGGAGCCACCATGGGCTCGGCCTGGTCCCAGAAGGTGTACTGGCAGAAGACAAAGTTGGATAGGTTGAGGGGCAGCCCCGTGGCTTCCTTGATGCGGACCTGCAGAGTAGAGGAGGGGGCGGGGAGCACAAGAGAGGAGCAGAGTTCTAGATGTTAAGATGTGACTTTGTCTTCATGAAGAGGTTAACTGGCATAGTTGGCTCAATGTGGCGAGTCTGCGACTGTTGCTAAGCAACCCTGTGTAAGACTTGACTGTCCAAGTGAGTTCTGATGCAGAATTTACCGTGGACATCTAATGTCACCAGGGGCATTCTGTGACAGACAGCCCAACACTCAATTGTTGTCAACATTGAAATTATAAGCCGATATTTAATTTATCATTCTGCTGGTAAAGTTCAATTTAGCAGTTTATTGCACTTACATTGCATATAAATACATGGCATTAAGCAGCAGGTAGGGGGTTAAGGCATGTTGCTCTAGGAGGCCTACAGGTAGACCGTAGACATGCAGGGATGTCCCAGAACCCTTGGGCTGGGAGTCAAACCCCCTAACCCACTAGACTAGACCATCAAAACCTGCTCTTTACAGACCCTGCAGGTGAGCCTCCTGGCCATCAGGACCATCTCCCCGTGGCCGTCAATGACCTCATAACAGCCGCTCTCGCTGGAGTTCTCTGATGAGTCATCGCCCCACGCCAACCGCTCGGGTAGCGGCCCGCACACGCGCATCAGCTCTACGTGTAGTCTGCCCGCCACCTGCAGGAGGAGTTGGTAAAAGAGCTCACTCCACCACACTGTTGACTGTGGAGATATGACTGTCTGTATTAAATAGTCTACTGATGTCATCTGCAGAGGTGTTTAATAAGTATGTTTAGAATATATATTTTTTTCTCCTATATTTATCACATATTTATGCTGTCTTTTTTCTTAATAATTGGTTTACGCAGTAGAGCTTCCAGACTGCAGTGGGATTTATGTTCCTGGCAAAAGTGGAGACACCAGAGTGTGAAACTGCAGGGGAAGTTCCTTGGCAGGAGACGCTGTAGAGTATTTAAATCTGCCGTAAGGTTTGTGTGTGCTCATACCTCCCCCTGTTGGCTGATGATGGGAACTGCATACTGCAGCTTGACATCGTGGTAAAGGCACTCCAGGAATATGTTGGCTACTCCGATCAGGTTGTGGTTCTCCTGCGCCTCATAGAATGGGTCCATGTGCTTGCTGTTCATCTTGTAACACTGACCGAAACAATATAGTTACATGAGACAATGTGCTCTCTGGATTAATACCCCAAGGGTCCCCTAGGCACTGAAGCTTATTGCCCCCCTATTACAAAATTATTGTATTTGAAAAACGTTTTGTAGTAATGTAGTAATCTTACAAATACAATTTTGTGATGTTTTTTGGCATAGTTATGGACCAGGATATACCATTAAATAGTAAAAGCCTTCACCATTGCCCAGTCAAGTATTGTTGTTGAGAGGCTGTATAAGATGGGTTGGTTCGCACGTTTGATCCCTGGCCCGGGTAGGCGGAGTTCCCCACCACAAGTTTGCGTCAAGGTTTACAATAATGTTCCTCTGAAAGTGATATTTATAGCAGCATAGCGCTGCTGTGGTGTTGTATAAAATAAAATCCTACATCTCAATAGCAGCTTATGCAGTTTGAATGTTGGTTTTTTTGTTAGAGAAAAATTGGATATTCAACATGTATTCACACTCTGAATTAGCGATGGGATTTGGGGAACTAAAGACGTGATCACCAGTACGAGTCCCGTGTGTCTAGCGGTGTAAACCTGCCCAGGAGATAGTCGGGCAGCAGCACTCATTGATTGGTCAATATTTCTACACAAAAGCCGAATTACAACGTAGCCTACCCTGCCCCTAACAAAAAAGCAATTTAACTAGATACGTCACGTTTCACAATTTACCCAATAGATGTAACATTAAGAGCATCCCACTGGCTCCACCAGGTCCTCTTGGGGAATTCTTGGAGGAATTAGACCCTGTCCTCCTATCGAACATCCCCAAAGATGGCCCCCCACTGACACTTGGTGATTTCAACATCCAGAAAAAGTTAACATCTCAGTTGTTGCTGTAACCACTTTTCCCTCTCTCACTGTCTTCCTCCGCCCCACTGACAAAGCTGATACCGAATTCAAGTTATATTCAACAGGAACTGCTTTACCACTGACTTTTAAGGATCTCTTCCTTATGTCTATTGACCATGTCTATGAACTCTCCTCTCTCCTTTGTCCTCCTCTCTGGACTCACTCTGTCCTCTGAACTATCGACAGGCTTGCCCAACCCCTCCGGTACCTTGGTTGTCTGACTCTGTTCAGGCCACCCTATGGCTGAAAGAGCATGGTGGAAATCCAAGGGCCCTGATGACCTTCTTGCCTGACTACTTTTATATCCTCTTTTTCTGCCTCCTTATCTGCAGCTAAAATGTCTTTCTTTCAATACAAATTAAATCTTCCTTCTCCAACCCCTATCTTCTCTACCCTCGCTGATCCCCCCACCCCCACAAAAGATAGATGACATATGCTCCTCGTTTCCCTAGCCACATGCTGACACAACCTGTCCTATAGCGATCTGCATTTCCTGGTCTAACTTCCTTTTCACCAATCTCTCCAATGAGGTACTATCCCTGGTCACTTCCCACAGCCCAACAACCAGCCCTCTCGACCCTATCCCCGCTCACCTTCTTCAGTCTATTGCTCCTACCCTCCTTCCTCTCCTTGCCCAGCTCATCAATACCTCTTTGACAACTGGTTGTTTCCCAAACACTATTAAACAGTGAAAGTGAACCTTCTTTCAAAGAAGTACACTCAGCCAATCTGATGTAGATAATTACAGACCTGTCTCTCTTCTACCATTTATTTCCATAACACTTGAATGCGTTCTTTTGCCAACTCTACATATATACACCAGAACAACCTTCTCGACCCTAACCAGCCCAGATTCAACGCAGGCCACTCAACTGAGACTGCTTGTCCTTGCCGTCACAGAGAAACCTCCCATGGCTAGAACAGTATCCCTCTCCTCCATTGTATTTCTGCAGGACCTTTCAGCAGCCTCGACACAGTGAATCACCAGATCCAGATGGGTGTGATACTGGATGACCAGCTTCTTTCGTTGCCAACATCCTTGGGAAAACCCACTCCTACAGAAATATGCTCTACAACATCAGGATGATGTGTTCCTTCCTCACCCAGAAACCATGCAGGTTTTGGTCATGACTACTGCAACCTCCTTCTGGCTGGGTCTGCCTGCATGTGCTATTCGACCTCTGCAGCTCATCAAGACTGCAGCAGACCCGCTGGTCTTCAACCTATCTAAGTTCTCCCACACTACACCACTCCTCCACACCCTGGACTGGCTACCAGTGGCTGCTCAAATCAGATTCAAGTAACTGGTACTTGCCTACCGTGCTGCGAATGGCTCAGGTCCATCCTACATCCAGGACATGGTCAAACCATACACCCAACCCGTCCACTATGCTTTTCGACTGCCAAATTGCTTGCTACTCCCTCACTACGAGGGAGCCACAGCTAGATATAAGGTGGATTCATATGCTAGCGCAAGTTAAACATGAGCTCGCAGGATCGTCAGATTCCCAGGATATCTCGGGATTTTCTTTTTATACTGGGTAGTATCTTCATGGTTGATGCACTTATTGCAAGTCACTTTGGATAAATGCATTGGGACTTCTGTAATTCTTTTTTCGCTCATGTTGAATTTATAATCTCCTTTGTTGTAGTGTACGAATTCTGAGATTTAACTATTATGCATCTGACCGCTAGTAATTCAAAACAAATATAATAACCTTATGGTCTATAGCTACTTGTTTTCAAGAAACTAGTCCATTCAACTCTTGGCTCTTTGTAGTTACTCGAGTTCCGATTGTATGCTTTGATTGTTGTCAGCCTTGTCCAGTCACTTTGGACATTAAAAGCATCTGCTAAATGACTAAAGGTAAAAAGTTTAAACATAAACTCTTCTGATCTCTCTGATCCCGACTGAACCATACTACCAAACTGTTTTTTTGGTAGTATGAAAAATAATAATAATAATAACCCCCCCCCCCCCCAAAAGAAACCCTCCACAACAGTGCTCTGGTTCATCTCATCTCCAGATGAAGTGTAATTCCTGTGTCTTAACCCTCCTCCCCTGCGTGACTCACCATCTCCTCCTCTGTGCCCTCCTTCCAGTCTCTGTAGTAGTCCCTCATGTCCACCAGCTTGTTCTCCAGCCTCTCGATGGCCCACACCTGTGTTCCTTTTCCTTTCCTCCGCACCTGAATGGCTGGCTCGCTCACGATGGCGCCACGCTGCAGAACAAGGTCAGGGTTCAACAGTAAGGGGTGGCCATGGCCCAGGGCCAGTCAACAGTAATGCAGAGAAAGTTAAACTTTCAACTCACTGTCCCGATTGGGCCAATGCTAAAACATTTGAATATATATACAATTATAAAATGTTATATATATTATATATAAAATCAAAATCCTCCAGTGTTCATTATTTGGCACCAGCACAAAATGCCACAGTATGGTGATGGAAGATGGGAATAACATCACTTGCGTGATTCACTTGCGTGAATAAGTTGGAGAACCATTGGCCCAGTGGCAAAAAAAGAGCTAGTGGCAAAAAAAGTAAGCGTTGAAACTTGAATGGTGATGTTGTTGCACATTGTTATGTTGTGTACATGTTGTGTACATGTTGTTTTTGAGAACACTTAAGTTATTATTAGTCAGATCAAATAATACCATAGAAGTTTCAATCCAAACCCTTAGAACACAATGGATTCATTCAACATCATATAGTTAAATGCATCAAAGACCAACTAACTATCCTTCATAGGCACAATTTACCATTCATTAAAAGCTAAGTGGGCATGTTGCCACTAATGTATTCATTGAACAGCTCTTGGTGAACAATGGCAGTTATTATGAATAGAAGGGTAGGTGAACCCTCAGCTCGTGTTTCAGTGTGAATTTGAGAATCCTGCAGCATTGTTAGTGTGTCTGAGAGTAAAACTGTTTGTCTCACAGAGAGAGCATGGATACAATGCACATCTAGTAATTAAAATGAATTAATTCACAAACTGCTGATCTATTTGTTTAGGGTCTAACCATTCATACACACTTGTAATAAATAATCAACGGGTAATCAAACTATTCCCCTCAGAACAGGGGCTGAGAGGTTTTCTACATAAAACGTGTGTGTCTGTGTGTGTGTGTGTGTGTTTGTGTGTGTGTCTGGGGCTTGGAGGCCTAACCTTGCGGTTAGCACTGAGGTTGGCTGCAGGGATCTGCAGGGTGACCTGGTAGTCGGTCAGTTTGTTCATTTCCTCTGCCAGAAAGTTGGCTTCTCGCACCAAAGTGTTTGCTTTCACTACCTGCTCCCTGAGCCGGGACAGGCTCTGTCGGAACAGCTCATCCCTGACATAGATACATATGAACACAAGCACAGACACACACACACACACACACACACACACACACACACACACACACACGCACGCACAGGCCAAAAACAAAAAACAAAGAGACAATTTATTCATGATGATACATATGATTTAGGCGTTGTTTTCATGTTTTTCTGATGAACAAATAAGAAGTAAACAAATTGCAAGATTCAAAAGGTTGACGTGATGATATACTTGTGTACGTCTTTTATGGTCTGAACTTTAACTTCATGTGTGCATATGTTTTGTGAGGGGGTGTCTGATGTATGTGTCCCACCTGTCCTCGGTCCACAGCCGTAGCTTGCTGTGGGGGGTGTGCGTGGCGAAGGCCAGGTGCTCGCTGTTGCTGCGCTGGTGGTGCTGCGGCGTCTTCTCAGGCGAGAGCTGTTGCCGTAGCGACTCAAGCTCTCTCTCGTACATCATCCTCTGCTCCTCCAGGGCAGTCCGCTTCTCCTCCAGATACTGCTTCTCCAGCACCTGCACCACATTTTGCATGGGGTCTGTGGACAAGCATCATCTTCGTCATCATCATCTTTTTCATCATCATCTTCATAGCAATTCTTCCTCTTCATCATCATGATCATGATCACCATCATCATGATCATGATTATCATAATAATCATGATCATCTTGATCATCATCATTGAAATACCATAATAAGGCAACACATCTTGGTTAAAAATAAATGGCCTGCATTTTGTTCCAAGGGAAATCCAGTTGTAAACCAACATAGCGCGCATTTAAAAAAGTGTGGCATAACAGATTAGGTTCTGCGTTAGTGGCTGACAGAAGCGATCCCTGGGAATACATTGGCAAGGCAGCAGTACGAGCAACATCGGTGATGTATGCCTCAGGACCCTCTAGGTTTGGAAAAAGCTCACAAGATGCTGCAGTAATTAGGATTGTATCTCTCATTGCTCTGAACGCAGGGTCCTGGTTGCATGCATATCTTATTTCTCTAGTGAGAAACGTTTCCATTTGTTGAGAAGGACAAAACGTGTTACTTTCCATTGAGGATGGCACAGTCACTGCAAAGTAGATATTAGGACCGCTGCAGTAAGAAACACTACCAATCACACTAAGATGGCATTATATTTGATCAGAATAATAAATCGGTTAAAATAATTTGTCAAGAATTTGAAAAACATAGGCTGGATTTGTTGCTTATAATTCTGGTAGCGTATTGTGACAAGTCTGCCAGTCCATCCTCCAGCTAGCCCATCCTCAGTTTGTCTGAACAACACAAATGTCATTTGTAACTGATCTAGCGTAGTGGCTCCATGGCCTTAGAACAAGAGAACAGTGCGGGGTTGTCGGCCTGTGCATGGCAGAGTGACCATACCGTTGTTCCCCAGGGTCTTCATGATGACCTCCATCTGGGCGAACTCGTAGCTGTAGTCCTGCTCCGACGACGCCTCGCTGGCCGTCTCCAGGTCCGCCTCCACGTAGCTCTCCCTGGGGGACGCCCGCTCCAGCTCCTTCAGGCGGTCCCGCCGCTTCCTATTGGGCAGGTTGATCCTGCGACATCACCCAGATACACACCTGTCTTTCAGCTCTCTCTGTGACTGATTTATCCTCTCTCACCCAGGGAGTAAGCGTCCCTTGGGTGGTTATGGGGCCAACATTATTTTAAATACATACCTAAAAAAGTGGTTGTTCCCCCACAGGATGCGATCCCCGTGCCACAGGTGGACCAGAGAATCCACCATGGTTCCGTTAACACAGGTTCTGTGTAAAAACAGCCACAGGATGTAGCTACTTACTTGTTGAAGCTACTTTGATACTGTACTGAAGACCATGGCAGCAGGGCAGATACAATTTCTAAGCAAGGAGCTGCATGACATAAATACCTGTGCCATGTAATTATGTGTGTGTGTGTGTGTGTGTGTGTGTGTGTGTGTGTGCTATACTGTGTGTTTATGAGTGTTTTACCTGGCGTTTCCTATGGGCGTGAGGGTGACATCCCCGTCTGGGCAGAGGTCCAGTGCACAGTGCTCAGGCTGGATGCCAATCCCAAAGAGCTGGATGTCCTGGGAGGTGTCTGCCCCAACACGTGTGTGTTCCTACGCACGAGGAGCAGAGTTATGACCACAGCCTGAGAAATAATTAGGACATGAGGATTTATGCAGTTCCCTATATTATAAATTATTACAATGTTAGTGTTAAAGACATGACTCTCAACTCTCTCTCAAATCTGTGATAAAGTAAGTAAGAAGTAAAGTAAATAAGATAAGTAAAGAACGGTTCCACAAGGGAACCGGTGTTTCTCTCATTACAGAGTAGGCGTTTTTTAAACAAACATCCCAGCAGGCAGAGGATGCCGATCCCTGCAGCTAGATCGGCCATTTCACATTGCTACAGTCATTCCACACAAATATGCCAAGCGCTCTAGCAGGGCCCAGACAAAGACCCGTTGTTCTGTGTTGCTCTGCGCCCGGCGGAGGCCACTGTCTGGCAGACCTAGCCTTGCCCTCTCTCTCTCTCTCTCTACGGCTGCGGGGCTATCTCTCAGACTGGTCGTCCCACAGCACCGCTAAGCTAAGCCCAGGTTTGGCCAGACCTGGTGCTGTGTTCTCCCGGTCACCCTGGACTGACTCAAGGTATGCACAAGGTTCCAGGTTCTAATGGTGAATGTTAAGGCGGATGTATATGCAGTTCAGTTGCATGCATTCACAAGAGGGCAATGTGATTTTAGTAACGCAAATGCAACGAACATCTAAGTCGCCTGAACTAGACACCATCAAGAAAGAATTCCAGTTTCACATGTGGCCACTGTCTGTAAGGATGTGATGGGGTTTACAGGCTGTCATTTTAGATCATTATTATGTAGTGATTTCATGGTTTACCGCTGTCCTGAAGTTGACACTACAAGGTACAGAGGTAGTGAGTGTGTGGTTAATGGTGGCAGGAAGGAAGGAAGGAACTTAATACTTGTTTGTGTATATGTCATATGTATTCATATATTGGAATCATAAGAATGTAGCTACATTCACTCAGTCTGAGACATAAACATCTATGTAAACATGGACACAGCATCCACAAGGCCACAAATATGTTCCTGATAGGGCTGGCCGATTAATCTCATTTCAATTTCAATTACGGCTTCCGACTATTATGAAAACAAGATCATCGAGATAAAACGATTATTATGCCGCATTCCGTTTCGCAATGATGCTCTCATTTGGTGTTATAATATATAAACCATAATATATATATATAAACCATAATATATATATATATAAACCATAATACATATATATAAACCGAGCGCACCGCTTTCCTTTACAGCGGTCGAGCGGTGCGCTTCTTCGCCCCTCCCTAAAAGCCCACACTCGCTCTCAGCCAGGCTGTGGCATGTTTAGTTTAGCTCCAGCCAACAAAGATGACGGAAAGACAGCCTTTGGTCAACAAGAATAGTAAAACGAATGAAGCTGTTTGGAAACACTTTGATTTCAAAGAGTCCGACGAGGAACAACAACAAATACTGTGCCACAAGGCAATACGACCAATTTGTTGAATAATCTTAAAGAGCCAGTGAACCCGAAACCACTTTCTTTCTTTTAAACGTAATTTGTCTTATATGATCGTCAACATATAATCTATGCCATTGTTACTGAAATAAGTCCCCAATTTAGAGAAAAAAGGGGTCAAATCCTATGTTTTTGCCATTCTCCCCAAAACACTACGTGAACGTTCCACTCTGCTACGAACGCAGGTGGCGTTCTTTTCGTGACGTCAGACTACCTTTTCCGAGGTAGTCTGACGTCACGACCAAGGGGCACCGGCGGCGCGGTTTGTGTGGAGAGAGAGAGAGAGAGAGAGAGAGAGAGGAGGAAAAGGAGGAAACTGGGGATTTAATTTGGTGCTAAAAAGTTGCCACTGGGGGAGTTAAACTGACACTGACACTTATCTCTGATGTCACATCTTGTGAATAGTGTCTGAGTATGAAACTACATTTGGGTGGGGAGACTCGTCCCTTCGGTCTCCATGATGACAGGACAACCCACCTTCAGGTAGTAGACCAGCAGCTCGTTGAGGGCGGGGTCAGCATTCAGGTTGACCAGGAAGCACTTGTCTTCGCCTACTTTGATCCCAGATGTTTCCAAGGAGATGCCCATGCTCTCCAGCTGCTTCTGCCTCTCCTGGTCACACACACAACACATCATTGAGTTCATGAAAAAGAAATACATTTATATAGTTGGGTGATGTGCTGTCATTGTTCTAGATTCTAGAACAATCTTCTAGAATCTAGAAGCTCACCATTGTTTTTATTTGAACATCCATATTATTGTATGATGTTTCTTACTCTACTGTATTTTATGCTGTCATATGTATACATATGTATTCAGATATATACATAATATAACATAATTTTACAACATTTAATTGATGTTTTAGTTCCGTTGGTTTTTGTAGCTCTACCCTGTATAGATCCATAATGCTGATTGTTGGATGTACTTTTCTGTTCAACTCAGTGTCAAAAATGTAAATCCTAAAAAGCTCACGGTTGCGATCTCCTCCGTCTTGCGTAGTTTCTGCTCCCAGGTGACTGTCATCTCCTCGATAAGTTTCTCAGACTCCTGCAACTTCTCTTTCAGCTCTGGGGCTTTCAGGGACTAATCACGCAATCAGCATAGAAACACACGGTCAGCATGGCTGGACTGTAGAACATCCTACAAGCTCATTTACTATATCTAGAAAATACAACAAGGCTAGCATATGGATTATATACACAGCCTTTGTTGTTTTGTTAAATGTAACCCTGACAATACCTGTAGCCCTACCAATAAGTTCTAATAATTTGGGAGTTTAAATACAAAAAGAAAAAAACAAAGAAAGATTGCAATGGTTTATCATAGGGTTCTGCATTTTGTACCTGCTATGAGATCTACCTTTTTGTCTCCCAACTTGACATGCTTATTGTCTGTCATTTTCCCATCTGGGATTAATCAATTACATCTTATAAATGGTGGCATCTAGTTTCCCTTTTAGAGATTAAGCAAGTATATGGTACTGTAAAGAAAGAAATTAAGAAAAGAAAAAGAAAGACAAGACAAAAACAATGTAAGAAATAGAAACAAGGGAGAATGATTCTGTGTTCTTCCTCCGTGTCAGTTGTACACAACACACTCCTCTCTCCTCCGTGTCAGTTGTACACAACACACTCCTCTCTCCTCCGTGTCAGTTGTACACAACACACTCCTCTCTCCTCCGTGTCAGTTGTACACAACACACTCCTCTCTCCTCCGTGTCAGTTGTACACAACACACTCCTCTCTCCTCCGTGTCAGTTGTACACAACACACTCCTCTCACCTCGGCTGCGGTGAGCTGCACCTTGAGCTTCTCCACCTCCTCCCTCAGCTCCCTGATGATGCGGGCATTTGGGTCCTCGTTTACCACAGCGTGGTTGACGATGCGCTTGGCGCGGTCTGCGTAGCGCAGCGTGGACAGTGTCTCCTCGTAGTTGTCGGCCGCTGGGCTCACCGTGGCAATCATGGCCGTCTTACTGTTGCCACCAAGGTTGTCCTAAGTCAGAATGATGCGTCTCAGTTGGTTTGGCTTTCATTTAAGGTCTTTGGTGGTTATTTCAGTAACAGTATCAGCATTCTAAACAAGTACCAACAAACATTTAGACTTTGACTTTCAAAGGCATCTCTTTTTTATCAAAATACAAAAATATTTACAATAACAATGGCTTTATGGTGGTTAATGGGCTGACCTTTAGAAGCCAGGTGAGTACAGAGTCTCTGTAAGGCACAAACTTGGCCTTTCCCTTCCCAGCAGACTGGTCAGCAAGCGCAGAGATAACACAACCCAGGGTGGTTAAAGACCTAAACAAAACAACAACATTTCGTTAGCTGTCTCGCGACGCCTGGGTTTGCGGCTTGATTCCAACTTGGACCACACATGTCAGAAACGTATGCTCTCACGGCGCTGTACTATGCTTTCTATAATAAGCATCCACCTTATTGCATATGTATATATGTAAAAAATGTTTTACGATTTTTAGTTTTTTAGATATTTTACATTTGTATCCCATTTGCATCATTTTATGCATCTTTGCCCACAACCCAATAACTTACATGTACTGCCCAATGCTGGTGTGAAACCGTAATGTAATTGTTGAAATAGTACAATATTCCTTGGGGCCGCGACTGCATCGCATTGCCGGTCAATTTATGGTTGAGGAAGCGTTTGTGAGTAATCTGAGATAATGCAGATTCAAGCTTTAGCAAAAGCCTGAACCTTCTGACAGATTTAGAATATAAGGATTGTATCATTTTGCAAGCAATTCATTTAGACGCAGAGGCTTGGACTGAGAGCACATTGTGAAAAACAGTCTTCCTTGTATTTTAGTCAGTTAAGTGATGCCAATGTTGATATCTTTACGAGGTTATCTTTTACTCACAAACCTCTAATGTAAATGAGTTACATTAGACTGTTAGTCTGTTACATCGTGACGGCTTTAGGAACTTCATGTTTTATCACTCGAACGCAAATCACTGAAAATGGCGCAGACTTTTTTCTTTGAAGTCTTTGTGTTTGCAAAATCGACCTATAAGCCGCTCCGGAAAATAAGCCGCAGCGACACTTTTGGTTCATAAAATCGGGATACAAGCCGCTGCATATTTTAGAAAAATACGGTACACACTACATTCGACACACAACAAACAAAAATAATAATTCAAAACATAGAAAATAATAATAAGAAATAATAAAATAAATAAATAAAAAGCCAAGTGATCTTTTTAAAGACGTGTCATTAATAACCCAGTGTGACTAGTATTAGTTAGTAAATATACTATAACATAAATGTAATTTGCAAGTCTCCCTCATCTATATGATATATTCACATATATTAGTGTGACGAAGTGATCGTCACATTGTATCGGTTGTACCAATGGTACAGCGCTACTAAGCGCCACGGCATGGAAGCCAACAGACTATTTTAGACAGCATATGGACATTTGCGCATGTTGTATTTTGTTTCTGTACTTCCTGTCCAATCCATTTTTAAAACCACTTCAGTAATCATACTCACCACAATTTTCCTGCATTAAGGGCAAGTCTGCATACATTTCCGCTATTTATGTCACGGGATCGTGCTGGGTCAGGCCATTACGGTAAATGGTGAGGGGTATTTTAAGGTATTCTTGGGGTACCTATGATATTTGTGTGTAAAATGTATGGATGAAGTTGTGCTGTGTTTGTATTGTGTTGAGGGATAATAATGTACCTTTGTTTTGGGTTATGGCTGGTTAAACTTGGTGTGTGGGTTTGTTTGATTTATAGTGACTTGGTTTGGGTTGGAGGTGGAGCTGGCCAAATGGTACTGCTATTTAAGCCTGGATGGCTTCATTGGTGGGGGGAGACGGTTGGTGATGGTTGTTATAGCCACAATTGATGTAGGTCATTCTGGACATTTAGTTATTTATTTATTTGTTATGTTAGTTCCTGTCCGCGTTCTTGTTTGTCACCGCTATAGTTTGTGTAAATAAATATTTCAATAGAACTTCAACGTTTGGCTTGAACCTCAGTTGGACCAAAGACACATTACCTGTACGACAATTAGTATTATTTGTATTATGATATTATGAGAGCCTACTTGTTGATGTTGCTGCCCTCCTTGAGTCTCTCACCGGCCGCTCCAGTCTTGGAGACGCGCTCACTTCCTGCCAAGTCCACCAGGCTGATCTTGCTCACCTTCTCCCCAGAGTTCTGACATCACAGATACAAAAATCACTCTCAGTCCACCCATTGCACCAGAAACACATATGCGTGAATGGCTCTGTATCGCTGGTAAACTTCGTGGGTACTATATGCTCTGTATAAAGGTGCGTTCACACCAAAAGCGAAGTGAATATTCTCAGGGGTGCAAACTGGTGATGGCCCAAAAAGGTGACAAGAAAATAATGAAAATGGTCAATGCGCGGCGCCCAGGCCCCTTCCTATGATTCATGCTCCATTTTCTAAACAAACTCCGTTAAAGTGACACATAAATGCCTGTCAGTGATGTTCAGACCTAATATATGAAGCAGTGCTAACAATAAGAAAAACTCTTTAATGTATTTTTTACGTGAAATGACAAATAAATTAAAAAGAAGTGACAATAACCCCCCCCCACCCCAACTCCAGTCTACCCCAACAAAGCACATTACTTGTGCTTTTTTGCCTTTGGCTGTACCAGTGCTTTTTTCCTCTTTTGAGCAGCTATGTGCCTCACTTTGGCTTGCCTGTCCTCCTACACCGCAGTGTTCCTGCTTTGCTATATAATTTATTTTTTATTAGAAATGATTAATATTTGAAATATAACTAAATATTGTTTCTAGAGCAGCAAGAGCAATGTTTACAACAGCAAATTAAGTAAACGATATAAATGCCATTATATCTCACTGATAACAAGAAATTCAATAAAATAATTAATGCTCCTGATATCAAAATACTGAGTGAAGTTTAGAAAGAAGAACATAGACTTGTTTTACCTTGTTCATAACAATTAGCGGTTACACTAACCAGCCCTACAGGCAACACGGCACGGGTCAGATACAAACTCTTGTATCTGCTGTGCAGGTCAATGGAGAAGCGCAATAGCCAACTAAAACTGTTTTTATTTTTGGTTTCAAACGTGGTTATTTGTCTTATATGATCGTCAACATAGTAATCTATGCCGTTTTATCACTGTTACTGAAATAAGTCCCCAATTTGGAGAGAAAAGGGGTCAAATCCTATGTTTTTGCCTTTCTAACCAAAACACTATGTGAACTTACCACTCTGCTGCGAACGCAGGTGGCGTTCTTTTCGTGACCAAGGGGCACCGGCGGCGTGGTCTGTGTAGACGTGTGGAGCTCTGTCTGGGCAGCGGTTGACTGCGGTGTCCGAGAGAAAGTTGAGCTTTTCGGACACTTATAGTATAACGCTACGGTGTGTGGCGCATTTCATTTACAACTTTGCTCATACACAACGAGGGTACTAAAAATCACAAAATATTTCGTGAGTCGTAACCATGGGGATAACACACCCCCCTCTTTCCTAAAACTCTCAATGCAAAACGCATTTCTTTAAATCTCAGTGTTCGAATTCCAGCTAAAACAGTGGGTTCACTGGCTCTTTAAGTTGACAAGCAAACCTTATTCCCGCGAACCGCGTCGTTCGCATCGCGCCAGTCGAGCCATTCGCGCTGAAAAATGTGTATCTATTCGCGTCTTTGCATTGACTTTGTATGTATTTGCGCCGCACCTTCGCTTTTGGTGTGAATGCACGGTAAGAGTTTTTTATTGAAACTAGGCCAGGCAGCAAGTGTTTTGTTATTTTGTAGTTACTCTTATTGTTATTGCATGCTTTGATTGCTGTCAGCCTCACTTGTAAGTCGCTTTGGTTGAAAGTGTCTGCTAAATTACTAAATGTAAAGTAATGTCAACTCTGTGGCTCCATGCCTCAAACAGACACATCATACATGAGGAGGTGGAGGAGGTGGAGGTGAGCACTGACCCCGGAGCCCAGGTCGTACAGCGTCTGTGTGACGATGATGCTGAAGACGGCGTGCGAGCGACTGCTTTCCTCGTTCATGTTGGTGGCAGCCACCGTCCGTGACTTGTTCCCCTCCGACATCAAGACCTCAATGTCCTGTAGGAGATAGACATAGAAACAGACATTTAGACAGACATATAGACATACATATAGACATATAGACAGACATAAAGACAGACATTTAGACAGACATACAGACAGACATACAGTACATACATATAGACATACATACAGACAGACATACATATAGACATTTAGACAGACTTATAGACATATAGACAGACATAGACATACATATAGACATACATACAGACAGACATATAGACAGACATAAAGACATATAGACAGACATAAAGACATACAAAGAGACATAAAGACAGACATATAGACATACATACAGACAGACATACAGACAGACATTTAGACAGACATATAGACATTTATACAGACTTATCGACATGTAGACAGACATAGACATACATATAGACATACATACAGACAGACATATAGACAGACATAAAGACATATAGACAGACATAAAGACAGACATATAGACAGACATATAGACATAGAAAGACATATAGACAGACATACAGACATGTAGACAAACATGTAGACAGACATGTAGACATATAGACAGACAGACATATAAACAGACATAAAGACAGACATATAGACATATAGACAGACATAAAGACAGACAGATAGACATACAGACAGACATATAGACATTTAGACAGACATAAATACAGACATATAGACAGACATAAAGATTGACAGACATAGAGACAGACATATAGACATATAGAAAGACATGTAGACAGACATATAGACATATAGACAGACATAAATACAGACATACAGACATAAAGACAGACATAAAGACAGCCACATAGACAGACATACAGACAGACATATAGAAATATAGACAGACATAGACATATAGAAAGACATATAGACAAGCATACAGACATATAGACAGACATGTAGACATACATATAGACAGACATGTAGACAGACATACAGACATATAGACAGACAAGTAGACAGACATATAGACATATAGATAGACATAATGACAGACGTACATACAGACATCAAGACAGACAGACAAAGGAACAAAGGCAAAGAGAGTGAGTGCGAGAAGAGACCAACAAATCAAAGTGATTACTTTGTAGTCAGCAAAGACATTGGAATATGTTTCCATGACAACCTTGCTCTTTGATATATACTATGGTTTATACAGTCAGGTGGACGGAAAGGCACAGACACAGATAGATACATAGATAGCATTTAATTAATAGTTATTGTTAGTTGTCTGACTTTTACAATGTTCTGCATACCAACATAATCTCAATGTGCACATTTCTGTTGGTGTAGGCTGACCCGAACTTGAAAATGGTTCAACATTACTAAATTAATGTAGCAGGCAGTATTTCCACTTGGCTGCGTGCCGTGTGTGACGTAGCTTGTTCACAGTGGGCAGTGCAGTTGAGGTTCTGTGTGAAATATCCTGGACCACTCTGACATAGACTGCAGTAAAACGCTATAGGGCTGAGAAGTTCAAACTTAATTAAGTAAGCACTTGCCAAGAGTCAGGATGACTAAACAAAACCCATGACGACGATGCATTACGACCGAATCATGTTTCTGGACTTGGACTTTTCATAATGCAATGATCTGTGTGTGTGTGTGTGTGTGTGTGTGTGTGTGACTGTGTGTGTGTGTGTGTGTGACTGTGTGACTGTGTGTGTGTGTGTGTGTGTGTGTGTGTGTGTGAGAAAGTGGAGGGCCTCTGTTGAATGTTACTGAGTGGCTTGGCCTATGATCATGGTGTGGTGAGAGAAGAGAGGGAGACACACCTCAAAGCAGGTCACAGCCAGCTGAGAAAGGCCGTCCACGTACGGACCCAGCACTTTGTGCTCTCGCACCTTCAGAGACAGCCGGCTCCTGAGGAAACACGGAGGGAGGGAATCAGGAAGAGGAATAGAGCATTCAAATCAAGGATATAGTTACGATATTACGATTATTATATCTATATAAACCCTGTGTCCTCAAATCATCCGTCTTGAGTACTGGATGGTGATTAAGGTTTAGTAAAACACTGTTCCTCACCCTCCTCCTGTCTGTTTGGCTTCCTGCTGCTATTGCTAATCACTAAACTAAAGCTGTATTTTAAAATGCTTCTTTTTAATAAGAATACCCTGTGGCTTGTTTAAGAAAACTTTAGAAGGTCCCTTGATCGAGTAGGTGGGTAGAACTGGACACTAAATTGATAGTTGTCAGTCAAAACCACAGACACTGGAGATCAATGACAATCAACATGGCTTCTGCTACGGCAGTTAGTAGGAGTCTAATTGAGATGTTAAACTCCCTGTTCTCTGTCTAAAATACAACCCAATACTGAACAACCAGCAAGACGCACATAAATCATGAGCAGTGAGTGACTAGCCTTTTGTTTGGATTAAGTATCCATCGTAAATAGCATCTGTTATACTATTGCTTTACAATAGCATATGGCCTTTAATCAAGCAAAAATCTTGGATTAAAGAGTCATCTTAAAGACACACAATGTGTGGGTGACGTCGTGTCAAGCCAAAAGGAAGTCGCAGTTCAAATGGGTCTGGCTTGATCTTCAGCATCTGCAGCAGCAGCACAGAGCCCTCCACTGTCTCTCTCTCTGTCCTGCTCTGGGGCTCCTATCTCTAGCTCTCTCCCCCCTGGCTGCTGCGCTGCGCTCAGCTTCACTAACAGATGTCCCTGAAACACACTCTTTCACAGCGTTGCCCTCCTCTGCACACTTGTCTGCCAACCACAGGGCAAAGAATGCAGCAGTGTCCATGAGGAGGATGATACCGGCCACTGTTCTCCAGGAAGCTACTGGGTCGAGCTTCCTCCTCACGCCCTCACTGTCTCTCTGCCCATTCAGGCAACCAGACACAACACGACTATAAACAGCCATGAGAAACGGCACTCAGCGCCAGAGGGAGGGAGGGAGGGAGGGAGGGAGGGAGGGAGGGAGGGAGAGAGAGAGAGAGAGAGAGAGAGAGAGAGAGAGAGAGAGAGAGAGAGAGAGAGAGAGAGAGAGAGAGAGAGAGAGAGAGAGAGAGAGAGAGAGAGAGAGAGAGAGGGAGAGAGGGAGAGAGAGAGAGTGCTTGGTCAAGATATAGCTAAGCACTGGAGCTGGCATGGCGTTAACTCCAATGTGTGAATCAAACAGGAAGCGAGCACTACACTACAACTTGTATGCTTAAACTCACATGGGATCATCAGAAATAGCACGGGACAAAAGCTGGTTCAGAATAGAGATAATGATACAGAGATAATGATGCTAGCCCAGCCCAATATTGCAGCTACATGGGTAAACAACACAGTACCCTACACTAAATGTGAGGGCAGACAGGAGACTCACCCTTTGGGGTCTAGGAGATCCCTGACCTTCTCGTTGTAGATCTCCATGAAGGAGACCTCCAGCTTGAAGGAGTGTGCCTCACACTCCTCTCTGTGGACCCTTTCAAACAAGGCACAGCACAGCCTTGGAATCAGACCTGGCTGATCCCCATTCCCCATCATGGAAAAGGACTTCCCTGAACCTATGGAGACATAGGGAATACATTTAGCTACATCATTAAGCAAGGAATGACATTACATCAGTAATGTTGTTCCTTGAAGACATTTTCTTCACTCATTCTTCTAGTAATACGACTAATTATACTAATAATATAGTAATAATAGTACTAATAATCATTATTATCATTATTCTTCATATTAATTACTTTACGTGCATGTTTTCCTATGGCTTTCACCTATAGGACAGTAGTGAGCTAGAACAGCTGCTATATCCACGATGGGAGAGGATATTCCTTAAGTGATTTGCCAGTCACCTCGCAAACAACACTTCCTGTGAATTTTCTACAGAGCTGTGCTTCCAATAAAATATTAAGACTACTGGACAGATCTGCTTGTCGACTTAATTATTATGTAAGACTATTATGTAACATGTTCAGTTCAGAAATATTGACGAAGAGAAATTATATCAAATGACATAAGAAAAGAAAAAGGTCATTTTTAATCCTTAGTTACCTGTTTGTCCGTAGGCAAATATGCATGCATTGTATCCTTGGAATGCGTTGTCTAGTATTCCCTCTCCAAGGCACTTGAACACCACCTCTTGACCTTTAGAGTAAATCATAATTAGTTACCATGGAGATGACAGTAACATACAGAGAAACCACCCTACTGCTATGATTTACATTGGTTTGTATAAGTACATTGTAATTATTTATTTTGGGAAATGGGTACGCCGTGGAGAAGAAAATAAACACAAGAACCTGTCTAGGGGGGTTGGGGGATGGGTAAAAGGTGACAGGATCCTGTCTTGGTAGTGGGGCGAAACAGAACAATGCATTGCAAAGATAATCCTGGCGCTGTGTGCACTGCTCTCCTGTGTGTCTGCGCTCAAGGCTGAACTGGGCTGCTGTGTAATGAGCTAAATAAAACCCTGGCCCTCACGCAAGCCGGGCCATGAAAAGACAGGCCCCATAGAAGTATTTCATTTCCATTACAAATTCACGGTGATGCGATAAGACGGCATATCCACAATGACTATGTAAATCGGGCTATTCTGGGCGATAATAACCCGCCATTCGCCACAGAGGCAACCTTTGCTATTGAGTCATCAGTGAAAGAAAATGAATTGTGCCCTGAAGAAAACAGACAGGCCAATGCGATTTGAGTGGCTGCATGGTAAACAGGCCACATAGTTGCATTTAACGCCACATTACACATGTATATGCAAGATAATTAACCGTTGTGGAATTGCATTGAGTAATATTACTTCAGATAATGTATATCTGAATAGAACGCTTTACCACGCATAATCCATTTGTTAATCTGCTCCATTCACTCAAAATGCAAATGAACATGTAAGGCCCACAGTGAGCTTTGCATGGTATTCAAATAGAACTCAACTGACTAAAGGAGGTACTTTCAACACACCTGTGCAATGGTACAATATGTAACATTGCCGCATTAAAATATCTCAAAAAGACTAGATATGTTATATATTTTGTTGAGTTGTGAAATTACATTAACCAAATTGTTTCCAAATTGTTTTATTCATAACGGTTGTTACCTTTACACCAATACTTCCGGTGAAACCCGTGAAAACAGTACCTCATTTATTGATATGATATTTCAAAAGAGATCTAGCTGACTACGATGTGCTTTGACAAGTGGCCCATGCCAGCCCCCAAGCTGATGCAGTGTTTCCCAAACATAGACTTTACTTAGTCTTTTTATTTTTTTGGTCTGAGAGAACAACGCCATCCGCGATCGATAGCGAAATGGGTAAAATGTTTTTTCATTGTACAGCTGGGCTCAACACATTGATTCGCTATCGCTCTCTCTCTCTATCACCAACACACTGACAACGAACCCACCGTGTAATCGTTTTGTTAGCGTTTTTTTTGGTTTGAGAAAAGTCTGCGATAGTTTCCACCAATATGGAAAGTCAGTTTAACCTGTATTATATACAGTCTATGTTAAGTCAGTTTAACCTGTATTATATATAGTCTATGTTAAATCAGTTTAACCTGTATTATATAGTCTATGTTTAGTCAGTTCAACCTGTATTATATACAGTATATGTTAAGTCGTTTGAACCTGTATATACAGTCTATGTTAAGTCTGTTTAACCTGTATTATATACAGTGTATGTTAAGTCAGTTTAACCTGTATTATATACAGTGTATGTACACCTACACCAGAGCTCCACTGCCCATGCAGTTCTTTAACTGCTTTTAACTGTTGTAGAGCTAGTGGGATACACTTCTAAACAGCAATTTTAATCCATGGGGAACATTTTGAAACGTGAGACGATGATTTATTTTACCGTGGATAACAGCGCTGGGCTACCCCACATAACATTATCTACAGCTGTAAACTACCCCACATAACATTATCTGCAGCTGTAAACTACCCCACATAACATAATCTACAGCTGTAAACTACCCCACATAACATTATCTGCAGCTGTAAACTACCCCACATAACATTATCTACAGCTGTAAACTACCCCACATAACATCATCTACAGCTGTAAATTACCCTGCATAACATTATCTGCAGCTGTAAACTACCCTGCATAACATCATCTACAGCTGTAAACTACACCACATCACATTATCTAAAGCCATAAACTACCCGGCATAACATAATCTACAGCTGTAAACTACCCCACATCACATTATCTACAGCTGTAAACTTCCCCACATAACATCATCTACAGCTGTAAACTACCCCGCATAACATTATCTACAGCTGTTTGGGTAGTCGACCCATCTAATGGTAAGTTAGCAAGTTAACGTTATGTTACTTGTGTTAGTTTCATTAGAATGAAATGACATAACGTGAGTAAACGTAACGTGAGTAAAATTGTAATACATTAACTTGTCCGTGAACATTATTTCTGCCTGAGTCACGTCTGATCAATTTCACCGGCAATGGTGGTGAAGACAACAACTCCCATGATCCCAAGTTACTTCACGACATCATCAAGCTTTGTCTTTTGCTATTGTTTTGATTGACCCCTAGAGGCAGAAATGACATATCACACCTTTAAGTCAAAGTGCTCACCAGGCAGATTGTAACCAAACCTCCAAACATGTTTCATGAGTTATTTTGTGATGAATTAGGGAGGACTAGTTATTTTTGTTGAGTTAGCTAGTTAACACTTGCTAACTCACCGGCATATTTGGGAGTGTTGGACTCGTCCATGGTCCAGAAACAGTGGTCGAAGGCAAACACCTGCGAAAGAGACAGGGACAGGAACTAGGAATATATAAACACAGACACCTGTCCGAACACGCAGGGTCTTGGAGGAAACCTGAGATTGCATGGGAGCAATCCCAGTCAGCTCTGTGGGAACAAAGCAACATGAGCTTATGTGCTGTATTACACAGATAATGATAGGATCAAGGTTGACTCCCTGAGTGAAAATCCCAAACTCCTTCATGTTCTGTTTATGAGGAACTGAAACGTAGTGAGTGAATCATGGGATGCACAAATCTGTTATCTGTCATCTCTGCATATTTCTGTCAGATAAATTAATTTCATAAATCAGTGTTAGTGGAGCTTCCCCAGTGGAAGAATTCCTCGCGCCATGGTTTCTAAGGTAATAAGGGTTGAAGTTTACCCTTGTTGTACAGGCTGGCCCTGAGCGTTGAGGCTTAGGAGTCATAACACAGACCTCACCAGCACAGGTACTCTGTTTCAGACAGGCTCCCAAATGTCCTCCGGGCTGCTGATGGTTACCACAGAAGGAATTGATGTCTGGGAAAGTACACTAGTCTGTTTTAAAGAAACCCGATATGGGCATACTTTTTACCACTAAAAGAGCGCTTTTCTCAGTTTTTTTTCCCTTTCTCCTCTTTAATAAACACAACAGTGTCAGGCGAATGGTATCTAATCACATGATTATTCAAATGCTTATTATGTAAACCGCTGTTATAGTGTCAACATGTAGCAGAAGGAAAGGGCTCCTGTGTTGGACTACTCCTGGAAATCCAAGCCTTTCTGAATGGGCAAAATGCTTTCAACTAACATGTCTCAACCTACATTTTTCAGGCAGCGAACCATTGATTGCATAGTCAGTATGGGATGGACAGAGATCACTGAAAGCTTTTGTAAGAAAAGCTTCCTCCTGTGACAATTTATTAATTATTAATTACATTAGTGCCAAGATTGTGTGCCATCGTTCTCAATTAAGGCTAGCTAGAGATCAGATCTTGAGTTTGTAATTGTTTTAAAATAGAAACGTATCAGATTTTAAACAAACAAGTGTCCTTCCACCATTGTGTAATCTGTGGAAACAAATTGGGGTGTGAGTGTGTTTCAGCACAGTCTCTAGATGACACCTGGGCCCTGGAACACTAAAGAACCTACAATCTCCAGGGACTATCAGAGCTCGTGGCAGAATACTAGAGTTTCCCAGTCAGTCAATCAGTTGCAGAGTGACCCCACGAACCAAACCAATAGCCCCCCCACTCTGCTGGTGTGTGAGGCATGAACATATCTGCACTAGTCACCAGTGAGTTGTCAGGGGGGTGCGATCCAACAATAGCGCTTTGAATGCACGCACACACACACGTGCACACATGCGCGCACACACGCACATACACACACACACTGGCCCCCAGTGTCTCTGCTCATCCCTCTCGCATTGTGCAGTCTTTGTGGGTGTTCACCAGCTCTCTGAGCGCTGACACATTCACACGGACATCTATCCCACTCCTGCTGACCAACCAACCCGCTATAGCCCCTCTCTATCGTGTCCCTAGAAACCACACCAAGACAGCCAAGTGGAGTAGGGGCTTTGTGCTCCACAATGGATTGGCTGAGTGGTGGTGGTGGTGGTGGTGGTGGAGGGAGGGGATGTTATATACAGTTGCTGCACCCTGCTCCTGAATCACTGCAGTAGCCGTGGCAATGTAAGGGGAAAGTTTAAATATTCTCAGCTAGGGACTGAAAATAACTGCATTGCAGACGTTGCAAAATGTCCTGTAGAGTGGATGTTAACCAGCTCCCATTTGTAATGAAGATGAAACAAAACGCTTACCTTTGGTTGTTTCCTTGTTTGGGGGATGTCAGGAATGTACGTGATGATGCAGAGAGGAACCCCAGCGGAGAGAAGGAGAGAGAGAGAGAGAGAGAGCACAACTTTGATTATAATTAAGATTAATATAATTAGATTTGATTAATAAGATTAATGTAAGATTATACTAATAATTATAATCAGATTTAAGTACATACAATTATTATTTTATCTATAATTGTTGTTGTGCTAGATGCTAATATAACATTGGCATAAGAATAGCATTGTCGTTACAGTGTAGACACTGTCACCATGTTATTAAATTATATATTTTCTGATCTTATTACTGAGTACAAAACCTCTATCTGCTTAGTCATCATATTAATAGCAATACTAATTATCTCACCATAATTTCTCAGGTGAAATGGATTATGAGACCTCCATACAGCAAACTGAGCTCAGTGTCTATGAAGACCTTTTCTTAAATGGACAGGAGCCTTCGAAATTAATCTTTTAGCTTATTGATTTAACTCTGCAATGCAAATGCTTTGTGTGGCAAAAAAAGATATATCGCTATGCTCGACAAGATATATATTTTCCTTTCAAAATAAAATCTCTTTATCAGCAGAAAACATGAAACATATCTAGTGTCTCTTTTCCCCTTTGAGACACGGCTTCTGTGATCGTTGCCCTGACCATGTTGAACCAAGCACGGCACCACACACTGCAGTGCCTCCACAACTGCCTTTGTCCTTGAACAAAATCAAACCTGGCAGAGAGACGGAGGTGAGCCTCTCACCTTCATAGGATAACTCACACAGTGAAAGCTGCTTTGGTTTACTCGGCAGCATACAGTTTCTTTTGTGTAAATTATAAAGAGACTAACTAACAAATGAGCTAACTCAGTGAAAAACTAAGAAGACGACCTAGCTAGCTTTCAAATAAACTACAAACAAACTAGCTAACTGTATGACTGGTGAGCACAATTTAAGTTTGCTTCAGTTACTACAATAAACACTTTGTAAGATTGTGTGAGTTACTTTACAGATGAGCTGGTCCTCAAGTGTCATGTTTACTGCGTTGAAGAGCATGCATATATCCCACTGGTAGCATATATGGGACTAGGGTCCTAAAGGTATGCAGGCAAACAATACAGAGATGGAGAACTAGATAGCTATGGCCTCATTACAGCCTCACAATTCTCAAGTGTGTCTCAGGAAGTCATGCTTCAGAATTGCTGCAATAGGTGAAATGCGGACGCGTCTGCAAACATCTGCTGGTAAATTGCTCATGCCCTCAGAATAACAGTTTCAAGGCACAGAATAACCAATAACATGAAGCAGAGTTGCGGTTCTTAATACACATCAGTGCCTGGTGTACATTGTGCAGTGCTATAGTTAATTCTGTGACTAATACAATATGTGTTACCTCGGCTGAACCCATTCAGCCAAACTCATAACTAATCTTGAATTTTGCAGTCCTAAATGTTACTGTAATACCTCATTCCATCCAAATGTTTCCCATATGGTGGAAAATAATACCAAAACATTATTTGTGCCAGCCAGTGAATCCTGTGTTCCACTTTAAAACAATGCGAAGCTACAGGCTATTTCAATGGCTCAACATGAGACATACATGTAAAGTGAAAGCTTCTGGGGCTTCTCATATCTGAATGTGGTCGTGACACACAAGTGCCACATACACTCAGAGTCTTACCAGTTCAGTGGCCAGTCTAGGTTAACCCTGCAGCGCGAGCAGGGCATGGCTGGGGGTTCCCTGACCTCTAGCAGCTGTTTCTATGTGTCTTCATGTGTTAGTCATCACAGGTTACGTTCAGGTCCATGTGCCCAGGGCTTTCTGTTGTCTCTTCTTGTGTGTAATATTTCTGGCTTTTAAAATAACGGCCCTCATACAATACTAGGTTAACACCATATTCAGGTGATGTTTATTTTCATGGGGGCACCACAATACTAAAACCATATGTATTAATTGTGGCATTTTGAGATTCTCTTTGTGGCTGCACCAAGTAAGACCTAGTGGCAGCAGCAGGCATAAAAGGGATGGGTCAAATGGCTGCCATGTCATTTTTAACGAATGTTGATTTGTATAGAGGAAAACATCCCATTAATCACATCTTCGTGTTCTCATTGAAACCATTTTGTGCACATTATATTTACTCACAATCACAAAGAAAGGCATCTTTGTTAGTCAAATGGCAAAATGTATCCCTTCATTGCAGGCAGTCAGTAGATCAGTATGCTGAGGCCGTAGAATAAGCAGAACCCCCAGAATGTTTTCCACTAATGTTGCAGAGCTGGATTAAGGCCAGTGGGTCATTAGGCCTGAGATATACAGATAGAAATATACACACCAATCAATTTTCATACATGTTCATATCCATAGTGCAATGGTCTGGTAGTAAGTACAGCCCATATTTTTAACATCCATGTCAAATAATGGTGCCAAAATCAAGCTTTGCTAATTATCATATCATCAAGCGACACACAAATACATCATACATCATATTGACACATCCATCATTTTAAATCAAGTAAAACTCATGCCATGGCCCACTTCAGTGAGATATTATTAGACCGTGTCAGATACATCTTGGTGTGACGGGGCTGGTGAGAGGCGGACAGCCTTTTTCGTATTTACTAATGAGTTTGTGATTACTTAATCCAGCTCATCCCAACCCAACATACAAGTGTCAGGTAAAGGGCTCAGCCCCAAATAGATCTGATAGACACAGTATCCCATAGTGAATCTCTAACCAGACACACACATGCACATAAACAAACACACACACACACACACACACACACACAGTGGTACACCACACATTAGAGATTGACAGTACCATGGTCAGATAGTGGTTCACTGCATCCAGCTCTCTGGTTGGTTTAAACCTCTCCCTACACAAAACAACTGACTCCTCTTCTTGATCTAAAGCTTCAACTATGTAGTCCCCTAACCCAAAAACCTCCATGCAAAACCACATCTCTGATTCAGTGTCTATATTTTACCATCAACACATTGCAGACAATTACAATTCAATAGGTCCCAGAGCTAACCATAACATTGACAGCCCCCTCAATGGGGTTAAGAAACACAGCGATGTGTCTTAGGTCCCTAACTCTATTGGTTCTCAAGCTGACATTTCGGCCTGTCTTTCAGTGTGTTTAGAATAGAACATGCAAGTCCCCACACACTCAAACCAGAGGTCACTCTGTATAATGGTGCACAGACAACTGAGTGGGAACATGCCAAACAGAATTAGAGTGGGGGTGGTCTCTGGTCAAAGTAATGAGGCTCAAGCTTGATCAAAAGGGGGCTATTAAGCCTGCAATAAAGTGGACAGCACCATGAACTATAATGCAACAATATCAATATACATTGTATGCACAGTGCTAGTTTTATTCCCAAGAGAACAGTATGGTAATGATGATGATGGAAACAGACCTCCATTATATATATCAAAACTGCAATGACTCACTGCAGCTTTTGCAGCTTTCAGTGTACAATGCTAATTTTAAACTAATTATAACACCTTATAAGTTTAAGTGGTGGTGAAAGTCAGGGATCAATGGATTTGTCTTAATGTGTTTTGCAATCCCAGAATAGCCTATGATCTCGACAGGGAAACACTAGTTCAAATACTAATGCTTCCTATATCAAAATAGCCCCTTAACCTCTTCATCCCGAAATGGCCCAGTACCGGACAAAGCCCCTCCCTCTAAATTGCAAAGACGTCGTAAGGTATTTACAAACATGAGAAAGTCATGTGGCACACTGATAGAAAGATTTGATTCTCAACTCTTAGTCTATCATAACCATTGTTAGCTAAACAAAAGACAATTCCAACCCCAAACAAAATAAGAAGCATGCAACAACAAGAGTTGTGTATTTCATAACTGTGCACATGCACATGTCATTTCACGTCATCTGATCTACACAAACTATATACCATATGAAAGCTGATACTCCACTGATTCCAACAGTCCAAACTGCCTCGTTGAACATCGGCGAACTAGAGGCACAAAACAATCAAGAATAAACTTTTTCTAGTTTCAACCAAAGATTATGTCTCACCTCTGTTGTTTTTGTCATCAATGTTGTGTTTGATCGCATGAAACCACCATAAACGGGAAATCTAGTGTCTGGGCATCATTTTGCAACTAAACACAAACACGGTGTTTACAATCAATGTTTAGTAGCTAACAGAGGGTTTCAGAGGAAATAGGTAAATTGCCTTGAATCAGAACACATGTTCTTCATCGCTATCTGGTGGCCGTATGGGGCAATTGTGATTGTTTGGCTTGGTGTCATTCAATTCTATTCACCCTGACCTTTGAATAGAGGGGTCAAATGTCAAACTTGTACAATGGGTTCCCAGAATATTCACCTGTTTGTGTCTCATCAAGTTAATATTGTCAATTTTGCATTGGTTTGCATTGGATTTTTGTTTTAATTTGGAGATAGGGCTGGGCGATTTTTTCAGTTTAATTGATTCATTTGCATTTTTACTTTCCTACGGTTTGTGAAATGGCTGAACCACGATTTATGAAAGTTCTAGACTCTGCAGATTTGTTTTGCCTTTAAAAAGTTTTGTGCGAAGGAGGGGGCATGTTACAACCCACGGCAACTTTGTGATACTTTTTTAGTAACGTTGTTGTGTATGAGCTATATAATTAGCGACGTTGTATATTAAATGAGCCACACACCTTGGTAGGGCTGTGCGATATAGACTAAATCTTCTATCACGATATGGGTAATTTTATATCTCGATAATGATTTATATCACGATAAAGTAGGTTTTCTGCTAATTCGATGAAAAACATGTCTACCAAAAATAACCACATGCCTCGTGACTACATTTTGATAATCCTATCAACTAAATACAAATGAAAGGCACTTTTGCTAAGGCCTTAGCATGTTGTGCTAAGGCCCTATAGTACTATAGGGCTACCAACTGATAATGCTCTCGGTGGTATTCACTCTAAAACATTACATTTATTTAAAACCTCAGAAATAGGCCTAGTGATGAAGAGGTTAAAACTTCGAAATCACCCAATGCACATTTGAGTCAGGGGAATATTATATACTGAGAAGCATCAATCCTAAACTATTCTGTATCTTGGCAACCTCTATCATCAGGAAACTACTGTAAACCCAGAGCCAACACAATGTACCAGCCTAATGAGTCAAAGTTCCAAGGCAAAAGCCAAGTTTCAGATCCCAAAACCACCTTAATAAATAGCTTTGCCATGAGCAGTACACGTCATGCAAATAAACTGGTTTCCATAATACAACATTTGTGCCATTTAAAGTGCTCATAATGTGTTGAATTCCACTTCATGACACCACCAGTATTTCAGGCAGAGTAAACGGCCTTCAGCTTGATAGAAATGGGCTGACGGCAGAGATAGCAATCACATACATTCTAAGCTTTTATCTGGTTTGCACCAAACTCAAGAGAGAATCTAGCACCAACCAAAGCGGGACTATTTGTTACATGTGACATTGCTTCCTACATAGAGAAGGCATTCACCTTGCTTCCTACCAAGGGAATATGAATGGATACCGTTACTGCACCACACACATACAAAACACTCGTCCTCCTGTTTGACCTGTCTGCTTGTTAGATGTCACAAAAACAATACACTGGATTTTCAAGGACAGGGTCTATTCCAAGCCTATAAAAAATCACGTAATGTAACCCAATGTGGTTCAGATCATAATGTTTTATTTCATCAGGCAGTTATAGAGCTGAAATCTCACTTCATAGACACACTTTGGCCTGACACATTTTATAATAATGAAAAGTCGTGAATTATTTTGGCCCAGATTGAAAACGTGGGACTTGCTTCTGAAACCTTTATGTTTCAGAGAGGCATACAAGGCTCTAAACACATGCACACACCGTAAACTGTAAAACATAAATAGATACATTTTAGAATATGAAAATGCAGCGCTAATTGAAGAAGGTCTCCAAAGTAAAGTGGATGCCATCCATTGCTGTTTCCAGGACAACATGTTCCCTTCAAAACCTGAAGGGCATTCACAGTTTATGTGCTTTATGTAGAAGCTGAGAGGTTTAAGTGTGAAATGCTGGCTTAAACTAAATGAATCAACTTATTTACTGGAAAGGTTTGCACACACACGCAAGGAGCCAAATGAAAAGACAAAAGGAACATTCCCGAGGGACGCAAATGAAAAGGATCTCATTGTCATTTGGAGGATTATTTTGAAAGGCGCGATGACATTTGGGCAACATGGGTGACCAAATACAAATGAGTCCATCTGCAGAAACCATTCCATGTCTACTTACCACCATTACACCATTATATTATAAGAGGAAAGCTTCAAACTCAAGCCCCCTAAATAAACACCAACAGCAGTTGCAGGAGGCAGATGACCATCGGTGAAAAGGAAAGTGATAATTACAGCAAAGAGTCAACTGTTGTTGTTGGTGTTTAAATTAAGCTCCCTCTCAACAAAGCTTTGTTAAGATGAAATATAAGCAAGATTACACAGTGGAGATAGAAAATTACCCCCCATGGATTATCCTCGTTCTTTTTGATAACAACTAGATAAGGAAGCAAATTGCACGGTTAGTCAACTACTGGGTATTTTGTGATAAACAACTACATGCAGCTTTTTGGGCTGGGAGTTCTCCTCTTTTTGTTACTTTTGTATAAAATGAGTTTCCCTTTATAACAAACAGTCTACACTCAACATTCGTTTTCATAAATTTGTGTGTGGACTGTTTATTATAAAGGGAAAGTCATTTTTAAACAAAAGTAATGAAAATAAGAGAACTTCTAGCCCCTATATAATAGTTCTGTAAAAAGCTGCATGTAGTTGTTTATCACATAATTGCTTCCTTATCTAGGTGTTATAAAAAAGAAGCCAGCCCCATATATAGGGTTTGGGGGGTTCTCTTCTTTTCATTACTTTTGTTTAAAATTACATTCCCTTCATAATAAACCGTCTACACTCAACATTTTTGGAGTACATTTTGCACATTTTGAGTAATGGAAAATAAAATATGATTATCTTCCTGCAAGACCCATTTTCAACCACTTAGTGGACTTTTCATTCAACTGTTAGACGTTGATGGACCCGCCGGGCCATTATAGATGTAATACATCTCCATTGTGTTAGTTGAAGGGGCATTCCCCTGCTAGTGTGCTTTAACACTGATCCCCTCCTACTCTACAGACCACAGCCCAATGTATTTCCCCCGGCTTTCCACACCCACCTCGCATTGTATCACCACCTCTGAGGATACCAGACTGGGGCGTGAAAACTAAAATGCTTTTCCAGATTCACATTTCAAATTAGCCCAGCTTGGCATAGAAGGTGAGATGAATCCAGAAAATTGAATTTATATAGTTTCGAACTTATGTGGGCCTGACAAGGAAACTTAACAAGCCTCGTTGTTTCTCTCCACCATCATTAAGATGAACACTTCATTTCACAAAGGGAAAACAACGGACAAGAGAGCTGTCACGAGTGTTGGGACATGGTGGAAATAACAAGCCTAATATTGCTAAGCCATCAAAGTGAAGCCCATACAGCCCATGTAACATTCTTCAAATAGCTTCCATGCTCACATGGTGCCATTCAATCCCTGCCAAATCTCAGTAACGTGAGGGTATATTCTTTAACTTAAAGCCTTTTCTCCCTGAAATTAATGACACACTAGAAAACAGTGGATCTGTGTTAATATGGGCTTTTTCTCATTTTCCATTAGCAAGGTGCAGGATCAACAGTCTAAGATGGTAATTACATGGCATGAGCCACGTTTTCTAGGGTTGATTTCTAAATTGGTGGCATAGAACACATACCTATACAATCCAAAACCTGTTCCCAGAAGAGAACCAAAATTCTATGGATGTGCACCCTGCAGCCATATCTAGTGTTCCTAAAGGAAATACTCAAGACGCTGACACATTTCAAACTCAGGTGAACAGGTGTCATAAAGACCATGAAAAGCGTAGGGATTAGACCCCCCTGCGGCTCCACAGAGGGTGTACAGGGAAATGGCATGGCTTATACGACAAAGTGCGGTTAACATGCAAGACTCTGTTCAGCAATAAAAATGTATATTCATCTTGAGGCAATACTATAAAGTTGAAGCTAGGGTAGGCATTTTATTTTAGAAGCCTTTTTTGTCATAATTATTTAAATTATCTTTACATCCCAACAGCAATCAATAAATCCAATGCTCTGACAAAAAACAGAAAAAGATCCGGTATATGTGGCTGTCGCATGTAATAAGCCCGTCCAATCATTTCATTCAGCCCGAATGAAATGAATGGATGGCCTACCTGTCTGTCTAACTACCTACCAAGCTACCTGCGCGAACTCTGCCAGTGCACTCATTGCGCATGACCGGAGTATCGACAATGCTAAGCAGACCTATTGCTAACGTTAGCGAGCTAGTCAGGTGTTTTAGGTCGGTGGCTTTGAAGGGAGGCCTGAAGGGAGGGGTGTTTTTTTTTCTTTCGGGTGGATACTTTTAAAATCGAGCTTACTCTGGCTGGTTCCTCCAAATTGTCTACCCTACCTTTAAGGAGAGAACAACAACCAATAAATAATGCTTTATTTGTTATATTGCATGCTACACTTCACAATACATACAAGAGTGACTGTGGGTTTTGCAGTGCACTAAAGTATGTGATGTCAAAGTGTCCTTGACCATGTCTAGCTGGTTAAAACGAGACCTTGACAAAAAACATAAACTGAACCTATCCTGCTTGACAAGTGAAGACAAAGATTAAAACAACATTAATTTTTCTTGCAAACCTCCCATTTGCTTTTCAGTCAGAGACAAACTTCCATGTGACATAAGGAATTTGGTATCTGTATAGGAATTGCTACATACTTTGTAGCAATTTATAGTATTGGAATAATAATGGAGTAATAATAATAATAATAATAATTTTGTCATGGAAAGAGCCCGTCTACGACGTAAAAAGCCACTCACCTGTCTGAGAATAAATGGCCTGGATATTGCATAACACTGGCAAGAGTATGTTCATTAATTCATTCCACCCCAGTTTGCTTTTTATTCCATTGCTGTATGCTCTTTTTCATATCTTTGATTGTTATTAATTAAACAGTCGGTTACAAGCTCTAGTAACAGACCGCTGGTTGTTTAGCCATTTCTCTGCCAATAGTTAGCCTAAATATAGGTTAATTTGTTAGCGCCAGCAGCTTGAACAGCTATTACAATTGAACAAGCTCATTATCAAGTAATTCTGCTTGGAACTCGAGATGCAGTTCTAGATTAATGCCCTTTTCATTCTTCCAGTAGAAAAATAGCAACCCCTATTCCAGGGGCCATCCGTCTGGTCAAAATGTGCAAACACTTCTGCTTACTGTGGCTCAAATGGCCTGGCATGCTGTTTATATAAACTCCTGTAAAACATTTATATGAATGAGAGAACAAGGACAAAGAACCATCTTGAGTAATTTTTAAATCGTCAAATGATTTTATTTGCACCCATGGGTAATCAGGTCAGCTGTCTAATCATGGGTGACAAAGCACAGCAGCTTAGCAGCACAGCAAATTTCAATGAAATGAATCGCAAAACAAAAAAATCCAGCCTGCAATCCTGCCCACTAAACATTTATGAATAGGTACAATTTCAAGCCAATTTATGAAAAACAATCACACGAAGATCGCTTGTGAATGTTGTGTCGATGTTGTTAAGTCAACACAACGCATTGCATTGTAAAGTTAAATAGTATACATCCAAATGTATAGATTTAGTCAGATTTTTAACCCATGATGAAAATGTTAGCTCCTCTCTACAAGATCGTGATCTTTCCTGATTTATGTGCCTTTTTTTAACCATAGGCTAGCACCACTCTACATTTGCTGGAAGTAGGTTGGAAAAGAATGAGCATTTTGGGAGAGGTTCAAAGGATCTGAGGGAAGCAGTCAGGCACGTGATGCTAGCTTCCCACATCATGGTGTGGGCCGTACACCTGTCTCAATTTCAATCAAAGAAAAGGCCACGATGTGGAGGCGGTTATATCTATAAACGAGTAAAGTAAATCCCAAGGCCCTGATGTTTGAGCAAGTAACACTGCTTTATCACATGGAATAAAATGGAAATAAGATTTACATGTTTTTTGATACAGAAATATCATTTGAAAGGCAGTTGTGGGACATCATCACATACCGAGTCATCAGAGACAATCCATTGCAATGGAATTTATATATGTTTTTTTATTGCTTTTTGTATCTGCAATGTAAAGCTGAAAAAACACATACATGAACACAAACAACCCAGTTTCAAGAGCTCTAACCTGCAGAGTTAATGTCCACCTTTGACACTGCAATGTCAGTCGTTTGAGCTCTTAACGTTACTAACGAAAGTGCAAATTATTGGGAAGCTGCTATGAAGTGGCACCGCTTAGCTTGCTATTACCATTACATTATAGCAATACTCAAAAGAATATCACTTCGGCGAAGTTATTGAGAACAGCGGGACGTGTCTATTTATGTTATCACTCTTTGCCGGACTCCACACATTCCTAAATACCCGAGCTCCACTTTCCTAGCCATTAACTAACAGTAGCTGTGGGGAGTGTACTCAATGCAAACTCTCTCAATCACAAACACTAACCTCCGTGAGGCTAGGCAAGTCATATTACTAATAATAATACTACAGTGACTTACGTTGCACTGAGTTTGTTACTGCATATTGTGATGACACCGCTATTACTTAAATATAGTGGGGGGGGAAAAACATTGCATGCTGTTTTATGGCTGTTTACCTGCTTTCTCCTTTTGAATTTGACGGTGGCGGGTGTAGAACAGTTTGGTTGTCCTCCATATCCACGACACATTTTGTGTTCAATTCCAATTCTGCAGAGACAAGTTTGTTTTAAAAGTAAGGCCCTTTGAGGGGAAAGTCATATTCAGAAGTAGTCCTAAATTGGACTCTGTCATGGGTCGAACTGGTAGGTCCATAGAACGTGCGTCGTTTTAATCTGCTCAGCGAAAACTTTCTCACAGTGAAATGTCGACTAAATTAAACTCGATCTCAATACAATTGCAACAGTAACGAATTATAGCACTTACCTCTGCGGTTCATGGGCCGAACTCGTACTGCGACTTTTACCTTTGAATCCGACATTTTCGTCAACTTTACTCCCACCCTGTCTCTGCGCAAGCTTTCGATGCCCTAGTCAGGGAATCCACACGCAGTGGCCCAGATTTACGCCGGATAAAATGCAGTAAAAGCGGATTAAACAACCCCAAACACGTCCAGACCGCGGGAATTGGAAATCAAATATACATTCATTGTGTTTACATCCATCCAAGTTCGGGTGTTAAGCAGATCCAGCCCCCTGTTCCAGCCCCAGACAGCATCCCAACCGCCATCTTCCTCTGGGAGCACGACTGCTGCTATCCTCTTGCCTGCTGGAGACGGCTGTGCTGAAGGAAGGAAAAAAGGATTCCTCTTGAAACAAACCGCACCGAGGAGGGGGGGGGGGGGGGGTTGTCATGCACATGTCGATCTAGCAACATGATTTATGAGCTACGACAATTTAACAGTTTAATACACCTTTATACATTTTACCAGAAGAATGTTCTGAATGGCTGACACCTTCCAAATATTATCATGCACAATCGCAACCTATGTGTGCCAATCGATCACGCACACACGCGTGCAAACGGAATCTATTAACATACACAGGTTAGGAACCATTATATGATCATGCAATTATGTATTTATTAGTATTTATTATTCTTTTGAGATGTGTATATTCAAAAGACAGTCTTATTTCCCCAAAGTAACCAAACATAGCCCAGATTATAATTCTAAGCAGACAATCACTTTAATCATCAATTTAATATAAGTTAAAACACATTTTATTCACTATTTCCTAGATAATACCAATCATTATTTAAAATATTTTTTTTTGGCTATCGTTAGTTGATAATGTAATATGTAATATGATATATTATATTATATTAATGCATTTTATATTATATAGCAGAATAAATCTTCACTGCATGGTCTCCGCTGTCCAAAACTGTGAGTGTGCTGTCCTTGGCTGCACAAATCAGCCCAACTGGCTGCACAAGGTTTTCTCCGATAAGGGGAGTTAGCTTTTTGCTCTTATGCAGCTTCCAAATCATTGCCTGCTGGGAGTCAATAATAATCAGATTCCCATCTCCTTCGAAAGCCAATGCGGACATGCACAGCCAGGCCGCGGACCCAAGGCTGAGGCTGAAGCTGTCTATCTGATAGAGGAGGCTGAAGTCTTTGTCATACACTCGGAGTCTTGCAGGCCAGTGGTTCCCTGTGGGGTGTGACTCATCAAAAAGAAGATGCTCTACCACTGCGGTGGCCCCAGTCACCTGACAACAGGCCACTGCTCTAGGATGCTCAAGATCAGTGATGGGCGTTTGATGATCCAGAATCACACCACGACCACAGTCCAGAGTGACCCGGGAGAGGGTGCCGGTCTGGGAATCTGAGACGAGAATGTTCCCACGCATGTCTACGTCCACGCCCCAGGGCAGCTGGAAAACGTCTGTGAGTGTCAACACGTGACACCCCCTGGAGGTGAACACTTTCAGAGATTTGTCCCCTGCGTCAGTCACCACCACGTGACCACTGGGAGTCACGGCCACATCCAGCGGGTAACATATGTCCTCCCTCCGCCCAAAGCCATGGAGCCTCCTCCCTTGAGGGCCAAAGACCACCACCCGCGTGTCTCCATCATGCACCACCACCATTGTCCCCGAGGTCCCAAGCACAGCAATCCCAGTGGGGTTAAACAGTGTTCCCCAGCCACCAAAGGCAGAGCAGAGCTGCAGAGACCCCAAGACATGATGGGCTTTTCCTCCAGAGCTTGGAGAACCAACTTTGCTGTTAAACAGCAGCTCCTGCAGGTCACTGAGAGCCTGGCAGTGGGAGGTGCTGTCAAGATCGCACAGCTGTCGACAAAATGGGCACTCCAGCTTCTTCAGCACGGGGTGGGACAAAGCCCCAATGCAGTCCAGGCAGAGCACATGGCCACAGGGAAGGTTCTGTGGTCTGCGCTCACTCTGCCCTGCTGAGTTGAACATCTCAAAGCACACCTTACACTCCAGCAAGTTGCTCTGGATCTCTTGCAGGATCCTCTCAGGGCTCCGGGTGCCCTGACTTCTTAGGGAATGAGGATTCACAGCCATGACTGTCTGTAATAAACTTGATGTTTCTTATACACCGTCTTGTCTGCAACCAGCTGGCAACACAAGAATACTTAAATAAATGAATATGACAGAAAAGAAAGAGCTGAGACTACATAAAAGCAGCAGCCTAATAATTAGACAACAACCTCGGCTCCAGTAGGCCCAGCTAGGTCATGTGACATAGGAGTCTGCGCTGTCTGCACAGCACACACGTGGGCAAACACACACACACACACACACACACACACACACACACACACACACACACACACACACACACACACACACACACACACACACACACACACAAAGGCTCTTTGCTGCCCTCATTTGGAAATGAAGAATCACACAAGTTATAACAGACAGAATTGAAAAAAAAACCTGTCCTTTGTGCTTAAATATGTGATGAGATATGATTTTTTATAAAACCCTGTCTGATTAATCAATCAGAACAAAATCGGCATCAGGACACTTGAAAGTAATTTGAAAATAATCAGATATATTACTTAATGAATAACCGTCATCTTGAAAGTAATGATTGGTGTTTCTTGAATTACATGGCCATTATATATCCCTACATGGCAGCTATTTCAGTCTATTAGTTTGCTGATGTGCAGACAGAGTGAAATGGGATCCCTCAGGAACAGAGGAGCAGCACTTGACACAGCCAATCCTGAGCTCCGTTGCACGGCAGTGAACTGCCGAAGGCCAAGCAAGGTGATTTAGCCTTTTCTTCCATAACATGTACAACTTCTGTGACTTCACACATATAAGAGATCATGTTAACATGATTATTTTCAGTTCATAAGTGACACATTTCACCAACACATCCACTTGAAGGGTAACCAATTTGCACTTAAAATACTTAGAGGTAGATAATAAAACCCTTAGGTGAAATAACAGGCCAAAGAGGTTGAAGAGGAAATGTAAAACTTTAATGTTTTCTTAAATCACAGTGAAAACAAACAACATCAAGTCATCAAAATAGGACTGTTTTGGCAAATGACATCTAAATCCAGAGACATTGTACCATTTAATAGTGTAGCCTGATGTCTGGTCTATTTCACAAAGATTATATCTGGATTGTCTGGGGTTATTTTAAAAGGGCATACAGTGTTTGTGCCGAGATGATACTGAATTGGAAATCCTTGTTGAACTACTAAGATAAACACCCCTCACAGAAACGAGTCGAAAAATAAAGAATGACGAAATGTTTCGATAAAAACAGGACATGTATACAGCACACAGGAATAAAAAATGTTCCAATGACAGTGGACGGACATAAACAGAAAGAAATACTGCCCTCCAGTGTGCAATGAGAAACAGACGTCCACAGAGTGCTAACGTCCAATTCTTAAATCACTTGGACCAATTTGACACTTAGGCATTCAAATGCAATGTACTGAAGGCAATAGGAAGAATGTGCATATAGTAATAGAAGCCACATTGAAGACATGCAGAAATATAAATGATTACTCTGTTACCAGTACAGTGAAAAAAGATAGCAGCCATAAGTGTACAGGGAGAGTCAAAACACTCAAAAGAATCACGACAAATATGCACAAATATGCAAACTGTAAAGTATCTGAGATAAAACAGAATGCTTGTGGAGTTTCAGGGAAGTTGCTTAAAAAGTGCTTAAACTGTGCTTTGCTTAGTTCAGGCTACACATAAGCAAACCTCTTAATCACCCTTCTATAATAGGATTGGTTTGTATCAGACGCCTGTTCACATTCCGGTCTGAGTGTAAAGTCCCAAGCAAAACAAAAAGAATATAGAGGACATGGAAATGGATGTAGATTCAACCCATAGAAAAACAAGTCATTTTTCTTCACAAACAAAATTCAAAGGTCTTTTGATGATATAGACAGCCCACTTTTTATTTAAATGTTAACTACCCTCACTCCTTCTATAGTTTATGGCAACTACAAACTATAGTTGAGCTCATATAAACTATGAATGATAATTTGTGCCATTAGGATACATGTGATAACAATGACCATGCTCTCAAATCTAGGATGAACAATACTGCATTGTCATCTGTCATTAACACATATTATCACTATGTTTCAAATCACACACTGACGCGCACAAACACACACACACACACGCGGGCGCAATCAGTGGTATGATCCCGTTTCTGTGACTTCACTGCTCAAATAGGAGTCTACTCCAATGGTCACAAGCCTTAGAAGAACAGCTTGAAACAACACTGCATGGATCTGTCTATCCAACTCCTCCATCTCCACTGCACCTCTTATATAGGTGAGCCCGGTCTCCCCTGTAACTGCACCCGGAAGTGATCCCACTCCTACTGCTTACAACCTCCTCCCTACCCTCCCAGCTCCTTTGGTTGGCAGTACAGGATAGGCCTACCAGCCTCTGGCTCCAGTTTCTACTGGCTGTCCAGACCGTTGATGGATTTGTTCTTTACACTGCCTTTTCCGCGATTTCTAATGGCAGGGCTGTCTTCGTCCACGTCAAGATCTCCTAAAATATGATGGTGAAGATTGTAGAGTTCCACAGCACTGGTTATATAAATGCTTAAAAGGCACTGGGACAACAACTTTGAGGAAAGCTTCTTCTACTATAGATGATTTAGGGAAGAAAGACCTGTACCTTTAAATCCTTCGGTCATGTGGTCAGGAGAGTCAGCATCATTACCGTCCTCCCAGTCGGAGTAGCCCTGTAAAGAGAAACAACACACGGCATACATACAATTAATCAACACAAAACAGGGAATTTACAGTGGCTCTCTTTAGGATAGAAGCTTCAACTTGGCCGGAACCTCGCCAGGGAAAAATAACTAAAATGAATACAACTAACATGAATTTTGGCGATAATAAAGCCTGTCCAAAGCCTTGTCCTTTCAAAAGGGAATTCAAATAAAAGGACAAATCTCTCCAATGTCAATATTTCCACAACAACAAAGGTGGTTACAATGCATGCTTTGATGTTCGATTATCATGAAAATTGCGACGGATAGAAAGCAACTACTTTCAAAGCCGTAATATTATTAATGATAAAATGGACTCTTCACCTCACACAGACTCTTACCACGGCTATTATTACAACAGCATGCGTGTGTAGGCACTTGGAGGGACCATGAACATTTTTTGATTTCGAATTAGTTATTGACTATTATTTCATGTGTCCCAATTCCAGGGAACCTTTTAAAGATGAATAACATAAAAATAAATTTAAGGTTGATATTTTACATTTTATGTAACCACTGGATGGTCACCTGAATGGGTTATTTACAAAACCCCAACGACAGATACTAATGTAACTACTGCTGTAAGTAATAAACATACCTTTTCTTTTAGATCATATTTTTCAGCGTACCACACCATTCCATAGAGGCACAGGAATGTAATGAAGGCCTAAAAAAGATACAGAATTAGGTTGAAAAATATATATATAAAACATACAGAATGCTAAATAAGTGCCTCATATTGGCACCCATTAACAAAAACATAATCTCAATATTAATGGTACTGGAGTCATAATTAAAATGCCTAAAAAGTAATTTCAGTCATATGGGCCTGATACAGATTAGTGTGAATAACTTGCAGGTTGATCTTACCACACACAGGAGCCAGAGGATCACATAGAGGACCTGAGTCTTGGAGAACAGGTCCTGGCCAAACTTTATGCAGGCCAAGGCCTCCAGGAAGGCTATTGCACTGGAGAAAAACAAACATTGAAACCTCAATTTCCCAAAACACACAGCTTACAAAAAAAAATCCTTGGTTTGAAAGCATTAGATTTGAAATAAAACTCCTTAACTCCTTAGGACCAACTTTTATGGCGACTATTTAGTCCCACATGAAATGAAAATGGACATGAAACCTATTTTCAGCTAAATTCCCATTGTTATTTATCTATTCAACAATGTATCCCAAGGGATGAAATCACATTTCTGCATTGTTTTTTTAATCTTGTTTAGTAATCATATCCTGTGGGTAAAATCCATTCTAAAAGTAATTTGACAGCGTTTTTATATTGGATTACAGAACTTTAGCTAAACAACTTAAAGCTGCTTGCTTAAAGGTAAGATTTTTGAAATTGTACTCAAAACACATTTCTTAGCATGGTGGACACACTGTCTACTGTGGGTGAGGTTCATTGACCAGTGTAGCAGCAGTACAGAGAGATATTCCATTCTCAAGTTTCAAAGCGAGGCCATTTGCGAAACTCCCAAAATGTTTTTCCTTCAGTAATTCATGAACTAAATGTATGTCTTACCCAAAAACCCAGCATTGCGTTCCAACTCTTTTGCATTGTGTATCTGTCAGGTAGGCATAATATTGCCTAACAAATAAAGAAGAAAATACAAATGTTAACGAATAAAAAAAAATCCAAGTAAAACAAAGACCATGACTGAAATCCTACTGTAGCTATTTGTATACACTAGCTGGTAGTGTCACAGCAAACACAATACCATTCTCACCTGACGGTTGGAGCTGTAATTATTCCGACGAACAAGATCCTACACCAGCTGAGCGCATGGCATGCTGGGAAAACAAATATGTGCTTCAGGAAGAACGTGTTCAGCTCTGTTAGCTTGAGAGAGAGCGAGAGCGAGAGAGAGAGAGAACACACAACTTTGAGTTAATTCTTGAGATTTACAATGTAATATGTTTACTATTGTTGGATTTCAATAATCTTAATTTAAGATAACTTCCATTTAGAAGTAATCCAAATAGTTAGTTCTGCTCCCTCCCTCAATCATCCCATTCCCTTTGCTCCCAACGTTTCTCAGAGAAGGTTAATTACTATTTAAATCCAATCGAGTGCATTGGGAGCCACTTTAGGCCTGATGGTCCATGGATTCCCATGTACTATTAATTACACTCAAGTCTTCGAGCTCCTCTGCAACTCTCATCGGGAGTGGCAGTTAACGTGGGGACAGCAGGGGACTTGACTTGACTTGTGCAGTCAGGACAAGTGCAGTCAATATAAGTGGATTGACTCTCGCAAGGGCTGGTTTCCATGTTTAACAACCAAGAAGACAGCCCATCAGATTAGCGAGAGTTTACAATGCCTCGCAGATCATCCCCCCTGCAGACGCATCTAATCACCGTGGGAGACAACTGGAGGGCTAGATTACCTGCCAGATGATCATGAACAGATAGACGCCTGTCACTCTCTGTAAGGAAGACTTGGGGTCGAACCAGCGCACGTACGTCCAGCTGGCAGGGGTGAACTGGAGTGCCGCCCTCTTGATCTTCCCTGTGGTAGTGTGGATGTCTCTATAAGGAGGAAGGGGGATGGAGAGAGGGAGAGAGTGAGAGAAGGAGAGATAAAGAGACAGAAGACTGATCTAAATAATAGCATTACACTAATCACTTGAAGTCCAATTAAATGATTAGTGTGTGATCCACCGTATTGAAAATAAACACCTTACATCGGATGGTATGCATTATTGATATTCTGATTAGATTCAATCGATTAAATTAGTGTTTTAAACCCCAAGCCTAGTTAATGTGTTGATCGGAAGTAAATAAAAAGGTAAATAAAAAATAAAAACAGAGCAACCAAACTTATTACAAAGACAACATAGAATGGGTGGCAACACACATACGACAACTATGTGAAACATTAAAACGTTTAATCAATTTGACATTTGTATCTTTAATTTGTTAGTCTACTAGCAGATTAAATCATTTTGCCTTGTAATGTACCTTTCTATTAAGCAATGAACAATCAAACATGATCCGATTAATGGTAAAGCTTTTTTTTTTTTTTAAAGGTTCTCTGCTATATTAGATATATTATTTACATGTATATAAACACACATCTTTCTTCTTAGAAGAGGACCTACTTAATACTGGCCCAGTGGTAGGTCCTCATCTCCAGGAAGCGGCAGACGGTCATGCCTAGCCAGATGCCTCCTCCGTTACACAGCAGAATGTCCAGGATCACCTGGTCCCACCAGCACTCCGCAAAGTTGGGCAGCAAATGCATGAAGAATAACTAAAAGTGGAGACAGAACAGACGCTATTGAAAATTAAACTAAAGCGTTTAGAAAGAGAATACATTTGCTACATGGGAGCACAGTATACATATTTGCAATACATACAGTATATTATGAAGAGACAACGAATGACAAAGCAGGGTGAGTGGCATAAGGTGGCTTATGAAGAGGTGTGTCACCATCTTTTTGTAGATTTTGCAGTTTTATATTACTTTTGTATCTCATTTGTTGTTATGCCTTACACTATCCTGTACTTTGTGCTGTGACACCCTTATTACCTATCTGGGCTTAATAAGTACATCTGATCTTGTCAGTGTGTCTGTATGGTACCTCAGTGAGCTCCCAGGTGATACTGATGGTCCAGCAGAGGCCATAGCTGCGGATAAGAAGGGCCTTCATACCCCACCCCCAAAAATGGCTGAACGCAAAGATGTCAAAGTGGCTTAGGATCCTCTCCCAGGTGATCACATGACAGTTTACAGCATACTCCTGTCACAAACAAGAGACGAGAAGTTTAACCACCTGTCCTGGATCATTTTAATCCACGGTGATTCTGTATTAAAAATGAATAATGAATTTGTGTACACAATTCATAATGTAACTCACCATAACATCTGCCTCTCGCTTAGCATAGCGTAGGTTTGGGTCTAACCAATACATGAGCTGCTTAACCTGCTCCCAGTTGAAAAATATGATGAACACCAGGAAGAGAAAGTAGAGGACACTCAGGCCTTCAAAGTGAGGGAAGAAAGAACAATAAAGTAATTAAGAATCCACAGTAAGCATAGCGTTGAGATTATTAATATTAAAACAGGAAATGCAATACTTACCAAAAACCATGCGCCATATTGCAGGGTGAGGCCTGGTGAACGGCCCTGAAGGGATTTAAAATGCAAGATGATTGAATTGTGTCAAGAAGGCTGTATATTTACTGAACAAATGCCAACAAATGGGAAAATATAGATTTGCAAGCCCGCTTTGTCTCTCAGACTTAAAGGTATGATATGCAAGTTTTGCCGCTAGGGGTCTTTCAAAACCAAACAATAACAAAATACGTAGTTTGATGACATAGCAAAGTACCGTGGGAACATGGGAGTTGTTGCCGGTGAAAATCTATCTGAAGTGACCCATGCAGAAATCATGTTCATAAACGAGACAATGTATTGAAGTTTTATTGACGTTACGTTTATTCAAGTAATGTAATTTAATTATAATGAAATTGCCACAAGTAACAAAGTTAACTTGCTAACTTACAACTATAGGAGTTGACTACCCAAACTGCTGTAGATAATGGTATGTAGCCCAGCGCTGTTGTCGGTGGTCAAAACAATCGTACAAAAATAACTTCATGAGCATGCTGAACTTTTTCCCACAGGATAAGATTCTACTTGTGGTGGTAGCCGACAGGGGGTTGAGTTTTTATTTTTTTTATTTTGTTAGAAAGATATTCGATATTGGATTTTCAAACTCTGAATTAAAGTGATGTGACACAGGGAACTAACGACGTAATCACCGGTATGAGTCTGTGTGTCTAGCGGTGTGTACCTGCCCAAGAGAAGGTCGAGCAGCAGCACTCCTCTCTGCAGAGCCATCAATAAAATAGGCGAATTACAAAGTACCCTTGCCTAGAAAATAGCCTAACTAAAATGCAATTAGACCGGAGAGGTTTCACGTTTCAAAATATTCCCAATGGATACACACTTTAGACGTGTATCCCGCTACAACAGTAAAAAGCAGGTTATGAACTGCATTGTGACACAGTGACAGTGTGGGTGTAACTACATAGGCTGTATATAACACAGATTTAACTCACTTTCCATGTGTACATTGTTTGATCCATGTACACATATGGTCGCAGACTTTTTTTAACACCAACAAAACGAGTTCACGAGTACTCGTTGAAATTTAGATCATGTATTCGCTGTACAATGAAATACGATTTTAGCCATTTTAAATAGTAAAATATATATTTTTTTACAGAAACACTATCAATCGCGGATGATGTCATCATCTAGGACGGATAAAACAAATACAAATAAATAAATTACCAGCCCAAGTTAAGTATGTGTGGAAGAAACTGAATTAGCTTGGTGAATTAGCCACTTGTCAAAGTAGCACATAGTAGTCAACTAGATCGATATTTAAATATCATACTGGATTACTGTTTTCGGTTTCACCGGAGGTTAGGGGGTAAAGGGCATATGACGCCAGTGACATGCGACCATATGACGCCAGTGACATGCGACCACATGTCACTGTCACATGTAACCGTTAAACGTGAATAAAAATACGGATTTCTCTGGGTTTGGAAATTGTTGGAAACACTTGGGATAATGTTATTACAAAACAAAACATCCCATCATCGCTGTAGACGTTTTTAGATATTTTAATGCGGAAATGTTACATTTGATACCTTTAATGCTACAACATGTTTAATTGGCCAGTGCTTACCATTCGGAAAGGCCAGGACACTGATGACCAGGAAGAAGGAGATGACCAAAATAATCCCCACCCAAATATTACTGTCTGGATTTCCATCGTCTCTGCATATACAAATGTCAAAATATGAAACAAACAACACGATTGCAGAACCAAGCAGGTCTAAAAGAGTAAACATATCGCGTCATTACGGTTGCCTGTCTCTACTGAAAACTGCGATGTAATAATTTACGATAGTGATGTGAATGGGCAATTAAGGGTAGGACACATATAGCCATGCGATGTTTGAAAGATAAATCCTATTTGTTAGATATCTAGTTAACACAGGACGAGCTAGCTAACGTTACCTTGTTGCAGGATGTCAAAAAGTCACTTGATGCGCATTAACGTTAACGTTACAGAACAAGCCACACACCATTAATTGGTCAGCAGTTTACCTTCTGTATATCAAGTCAAACATTAACCATCACATGAATATATGTGTAACCTATCGTTACTATTTGGCCACTATTTTCAGCAAACTACCACTTGTCGAAGACAACTGACAGAGAAGAAGACAGTAAGACAGTTAGAGGACCTCGTACAGAGCGTCATTACTCGTGTTAGCTGAAGCCGAGCTAAGCTAATCAACCTAGCTGAGGTTATCTGGCCGATTTACCTTGCAAAGGCGAAATACATCAAACTGAGCACCGTGCATGTCAGCAGTGTTATCGTATGCGGCTTATAGAAGAAGTCGATTGTAATGTCCTCAACTTGCTGCTCGTTGATCATTCGAAAATGCATCCTGTAATTCACATCATCTTTGCTCAGGGTATGGGAACCGCTATACATGGACGCCATAGCAGCCTGAGGAGCGCACCTCCTCCTGCGAGCCACTTCGCTTGAAACCGCTAGGAGATGGCTTCAAAGTCGAACACTATACAATATACACAATACTATATATACATAAATGAATAAAAATAAAAAGGGTTACGTTTGAATTGTTTCTTATTTTTAGGGGGAGTGCCTCCGAATCGAACCGTTCATTATTAGGCCTAAATATTTCAAAGGACTTAAAGGATGTAAGAAAACAATTCGGTATGATTAGGTTGTCCTTGTTACTCTATAGATCTGGGTTTGTTCCCTCTTAAATAAAGAATTACTGTGTTATAGCCTCCATGTAGAGATGTCAATTAGGTCTAGGCATATAAGTAGGTGTATATGTAAGGAATTGTAAGGTCTGTGAATCTGTTACACTCTCTCAATGAGATAAATGACTACCGGAGGGCTCAGTTCTCACCCACTCAGTGTTCCACGCTGATCCATCTTCATTCTGGTAACATCCAGAAAATAAGTTGACTTGGGATCACTTTTTGCGGGCTTTTTTGGCTACTGCTTAGAAGTGGTTAAGGATGTAAATCTTTTGAATGTCAACATGTTGTCAATGTCAACTGTTTGTAAGCTTTCTTGCTAATCTTTCTGCAGCTGAACAAGTACTCAAGTTTCTTCAGGGTAATCTGTTACTAATCAGGCTTACAATATAATCAAATGTTCATTCGACAACTTAGACAGTTCTGTTATAATATACACTTATAAAGGATATATATAAAGGTTAATTCAGAACTGTCAGGCAACAGTTTTGAATGACAACAAATCCAAACACAATATTTGGTACTCGTATATTGGTATATTGGGAAATAAAATAGTGGTAGAATAGTTGTACTTCTATATTTAAGTTAATTTAAATAAACTGCATATGCAGTGCCAAAGTTCACTTGAAAAATATTCACCAAGCAATCAGTGTGAATGAGACGTGGTGTTCAGGGCAGGTGATGATGTGGGGGTCATCTGGCAGCAGCAGCATCAGGTGGTGGAGGTACAGCTCCTGGTTCTCTGGAGATCCACGGCCCTCCACTCCTCTTCCTCCACCCTGCTCCTCTCTCCTGAGCCTGATAGAGGGAGAGAAGAACTGAGTGGTCACTGTCATAACAGTACACTATAGGGAGGTATCTTGTAGTGTTTAAAATATGTACCTCGTAGAGAAGCTATTTTCCCCTCAATCGTTCTCTGTCTTCGTCTCTCTATTCTCCATACATCCATCTTCAACTCTACAGTAAAATATGGCTCAGCCAACCTGGCTGTTAACAAAAAAAGTATACTTTGTTACTAAAAACAAAGTTTTACTTAAATAAAATGTAAATTATAAACAATAAATTATTAATGTTTTGTGGTTTTGTGGGTTTTCTATAACATGAAAAAATCCCTTAATGTTTTAATTCAACTTATGCAAAGGCTACTGAAAAAAACGACTGGAAAATACAGACATACTTTCTAAAAATATGATAAACTTAATGATCAACTGAAAATCCTTGAAACTATGCTACTAAGGCTCTGTTCTATTACTTTTATATACAACTACAACAGCCTGGCCTCTAGGTAGAGCCCAGCGGCAGGGCCTTCATAACGGGACAGAGGGCTGCATGCGTCCAGGCGCTGGTCGGCCCCAGAGAGAGGCCCCTGCGCGTCTCCGTGTAGTGGATAAGATAATATCACATAGGATAAGGCGAGGGAGGGAACTTGGAACATGTGGGTGTCACAGCAGAAGAACAAGCAATAATAAGAAATAAAAAGAGATGCCTATTTTCAATTACTATACACAAACAAATACAAATACTAAATACACATGCGTGAGTATTGCAGTTACCTGCAGCAGCTCTCCCACAGAACTCACTGGGGTTAAGGAGGACTCGCAATTCTGCTCTTCATACTTTTGCCCTTTCTCTTCATATGGGTTTCCACCATGACATCTGCATGTACGTGTGTGTGTGTGTGTCAGCCATATAATATAGATGGGAGCTATGGATGTGGTGAGCACATGTATCTTCAGTCTATATTTCACTGTTGCCTTTCAAACGATTGAAGGACACATATTGTTGGTTTTTCCTAATTGAACTGAAGTGTTTGTTTTTTCCCTGGTTATATATATTTGGCATTTCTACATTCTTGCCATTTTAAATTGTATTAATGCCTCAGAATAAATACAGAGGTCTTGACCTCAGTTAGGTAGATACGGGCCTCATGTGGTTTAGTACATTTTGATGTTCAAGGTTTTTTTAATTAGTTTTGCAGATAGCTTATGCCAACTATCCAACCTTATACTGAGTATTACTCAAACAATGCCGTACAACATTTTATTAATAGTTAAAAACAGGATTTATTTGATTTGAAGAAATGCTCCAAATACTACGCTTACTATGCCTCCTGTCCTACACAATTTCTAGTCCCAGCGTCCACTGGTCTGGATGAATGAGTAGTACAGTCTCTCTAACCTTCTAACTCCTTTGTGTGGTAGCAAAGATTCTTAAAGGGTAGGCCTAGTTAACATATCATTACACAATAGAAACAATTAACATTTTCGAGGTCATATCTGACATATTGTTCTTTTTTTCTGCAGTACTTCTACAGAAAAATAATACAATAAAGAGTTGTTGTTCAAAGCCAAAGTACAAGAAACATTTGCAAAAATAATCAGACGCATAAGCTTGACATATGATATTTAATTTGAAATTTGTTGTGATATTTCACAGACTACATGGCGAGTACACTTTATGTATTAATAAATCATCATTGTACATACATACATTCTACACAAATACACACATTTCATTGCAAGTAGCACAACTCAAACAAGAAAAACAAACTGTTCAAGTTACAGCCGGTTTTAGATTGCAAAATAATTCTCAAATAAAAAGCGGTGTAAGATCATTGCCAGGTCTTCCATGAAAGTTAAACCTGAAGCCTTACAACAGGCTGTGGAAAAAAAGATTATGTTAGTAATAATAACAACATCAAATATTAATAGAAAGTAGTGTACCAGTAGAAATGTAACATACCAGAGTGTTAAAATGATGTCTACATACGCATTGACTGAACCAGTAGATTAAGAATAAGGTAAACCCCATTTCAACCCCCATGAAGGCAACAATAACTCCAGTAATTCCATCCATCACCTAAAGGAAGGAAATTAAATGGGATGAGCATTACTAATCATTTGAAAGTACAGGTTTTATAAGCAAATATTTGATTAAAAAGGTATGGAATAGGTATTGAATTAGCTTGTTAACATTGCCTGATTATAAACTTTAACAACAAAAAGAACAACCTTCTTTCAGATTCAGATTATTTATTAATTAATCCAGGGGGAAAATTATTTCTGTTACAATTGAGCCCTGCCCAAGATATAGAAAATATAAAAGATGATGATAAGAAAAGAAAACACAAATGAACTGTAAGGCAATACTAAATCAGCATGTATACATATTTAGGCTCCAATTATTTTTTATGATTGTGTGTAAATATATGCGAGTAAACCATGGGTAAATTTGAAGGGCTAAATACCTTTGAATTATGGTTGCTGTTCGCTGGAAACTTAAATATATAGAGCACGCTTGCCACAAGAGACCAGAAGAAGCTGATGATGTTACACATAAATGACAGTTTTGCCTGTAGATAGAAAACAAGAGCTGAACTGTAGTGCTTATTAATAGTATTAGTATTATACTTTTAAACTCAAGGGCACTTACCACAGACATGTTTGGAGAATAGCCTGCAGCAAAGGTCAGCATTCCAGAGACCAGAAACTATATTAGATGAAAAGAGAATTATCAAAAATAATATGCATCTAAATGTCTAGGTTTATTCATGAAAACAGGTTTTTAATTTGCTATAATTTTCTTTCTTTACCAGAATATTTAAGAACGCCAAGATAATGTCGTTCTGCCAGAGATCATTATGGCCCTTGACCAGACCAAGGCTCATCACAAACAAACCAACAATAGCTTGGGCTGCCTTGAATAAAAGAAAATGAATTACAATTATTTACAAAAAATATGAATCTAAAGCCAGCACATTCATAGCGCTTCTGTAAACCTCACATAAACCGTGTGTTTATTTTAGTAAAAACAATAAATACACACCCCAACTCTCTTTGGTTTTCCCTTAGTAATGAACACCTTGTAGACATCTCTAAAGACACAGTGGAATTGGTCTGGCATCAGCTCACCCTTCTGTCCATCCTTTATAGCCCCCAAAGGGATAGTTATGAGCATGCACTCATCAAATTTAAATGTATGCTTCATCTTTACCTGTGGGAAAAAACACATCTTTCAAAATTTACTTCACCAAATGATGGCTTGTGGTGTGTGTGTGTGTGTGTGTGTGTGTGTGTGTGTGTGTGTGTTTTGATTGATACACACCTGGTTTATTTTGATTGAGTTTAAAGGCTCCTGTTTGTGAGATGAGTTGTTTAATGAACTAGCTGTGTTCTAAATGATCCAGGTTCCTCTATTAGTTCCTTATTTGTCTTTCTTTCTTTCTCTCTCTGTCTCTCTCTCTCTCTCTCTCTCTCTCTCTCTCTCTCTCTCTATTTGCGGGTACTCCCCCCTTTTCTTACTTACTTCCCTTTGAGGTTTCTCAGTGTTGCACTTATCTACCCAGTACCATTGCATACATTCACATACATGTACACACAAACATGGGGATGCAAAACGAAAGTATACTCTTTTTGAAAAAGATAATAAATATGCTAAATATGTATCATTAAAATAACTACATTCAACTGTGGTGTTGTTTAATTGGCTTCTATTAATATGTTTTTTTTCTGGGGGGGGGGGGCAGCTGTCAGCCCATCATAACCTCTCCCTCGGCAGAAAGAGGCAGCTCAGTGGTCAGAGAGAGGAAAGATAGTTTGAGTCAGATGCAAACAGCACAGAATTAATATTGAACTAAGAAGGCACGGTAAGGATTAGGGTGGGCTTTCTGTTAAATGAAATGTGTAGCATTACTATTCTTGCTGTTCATCATATGTTTTGCCTGAACATCTGTATACATTGATTTCCATGCACCATTTCCGCAACGGCACTTTTCAATAATGTCCATATATGTATGTATAAATTCTGACTAGAATATATTAATTTTTTTATTTTGATTAATTACTATTATAGCACTCTGTTACAATGAAATAATAATATATTGTTTCCTTAGTTAGACAGAATTGTTTTTGTTTATCAAACAACAAATGAACAAACATGATTTCTCAATGTCACAGGGACATCATGGCTTGTGCAGATATTCCCACGGATACTGAAGACCAGGTCGCTCCTCTTATAAAATACTACCAACCCCAGGGACCTCTGCCGACTGACAAAGGATCCCTGCATGATCTGCTGCAGAAACAACCTGCTGTGCTGGGGGTAACGATGAGTCAAAAGAGCCTGTTCATTTATTCTACATAAGACAAAGCTGCCATTTCAACAAAGATCCTGCCAGTTAAAGAATGATTATAACATTATTTGAATTACTTTAAAGTATTACACAAAGACTCACCTGTTTGTGTTTAGATAATAATGTATCGTAAATCTGCAGTTTTTACCTCTCTTGTATTAAATGTACATTATATATATGCATACACTTCATTTAGCAGATCGTATCAAGTGAGGCTGAGAACAATCAAAGAATTCATTCAAAATTGGAGTAATAGAAAAAGTGCTGCATGACAAAGTTTCAAATAAACAAACAAACAACTGGCCAGTGCACTATAGGCTTTTACATGTCTTCATATTGTTAAATCATTATCATGACATTAATAAAAATGTAATGAGATTGGGGATTCAATTGTTTACAAACATTGTTACAGATACTAGTTTTAATTGAAGGCATGACTTGTAATTGATCAAGTGGTGAAATTAAATAGCTGCATTACAGTGTTCACACACATTCTGAACACATACTGATACTGCTTCTCTTAAATATTATCTTCAGAAATCTGAAATAGTATAAGAAATTGCTCCAATTTCCACTGTAATAATTTTTTTAACAAAACATTATTTTGCAATACACACAAAATGGTATAAGGAAATTAATCAGAAATCAATAAAACACTATCATCAAACATTTAATTTGTTATTTATTTTATCTGTGTCAAGTCATTACAGATGGTGAATGGTCTCATCAGTGTTGCCATGGAAATGGTTTTGGCTATAACTGTAGAGATGACTGAATCTCTTTATGTACTCCTCCGAATCTCATTCCTGACTGGACCATTTGTGAGTTATAGCCAAACATAAATTGAAAGATAAAACATACAATTAGACAGGAAATGTAAATGGTGTATGTTCTTCCGTCTTCTTCTAAGCACATTATTTTATCTATATTAAAAATGTACATAGATATTACTATATTCATCCCAAGGGATGTTATTTTACGTACGGTATTGGGTCAGCCTTCTGCTCTAATAGAAATTGCTTAGATTGATATCCATGTTGCTATTTTAAAATGTTTTAATTATGTGATTTTATTCTTGCTGTAAAGTTTCTTGAGTATTTTGAAAAGCACTATACTAAATAAATGTATTTTTATTCCTATTATTATATTTTATGATTATTCTATATGATTCTTTTCAGTTTTTTGGTGCCGGACTACTAACAAACCTTTTGTGCAAAAATCCAAGACTACTTCCTGTAAGTACAACACAATAGATTAGAATGTCATTCTGTTGATGACACATATAAAACATGTATTATCATATGTACAATGATTTCAGGTATGCTATTTCCTTAACTTGGCCGGTGTAGTCATGGCAACACTGGAAGTGGTTATCATAAGTGTTGACTTGACCAGTTGGGGCCAGGTACAACAAAACAAACACTTGATGGTAAGAAGCCTTTTATGAGTTCTGTTTAATGCCAACATAAACACAGTGTGCACAGATGGCGTGACCCCATTGGAAGTGTGCTTTTTATTTAACAAATGTATGTGTTGTCTTTATTCTTTTCTCATTCAGCTGGAGCTCATGGAGATTTGTGTGATGGGGCTCAATTTGTTTCTCTCTCTGGTTCTCTGTGTCTGCATTCGTAGTGAGAGAAACAGACATGAACAATTCTTAAGCAACAAATGATGTACTTCATTGCATAACTTTCAACTTTTCAATAGATCAGAAAAGGTACCACAAGTTTACTTGAGATACATCATATTAGACGTATTAATGTATTATTAAGGACAGCTCTACAACTCTAGTCTAGTTGGTGGTTTTCAGTTGCAACTCAACTGTCACCAGTTTTAGAATTCAACGGCCTAGTACCATGGCTGTGGTTTATCATATACCAAAGCCATGTGGTAAATTAAGGTTCCGCTTTTTCAACAACAACTTCTCGTTTAATGAAATTATGCTTAACATTTAACTTGTTTTCATGCAGACAATACAATACAGAGTGCTCTCTGTATGTTTTTTAATTAGCAATGCTTTCTTCTCAGCTTACCATTGAAAAACACATAATATTGTCTTACTTATTTGTCTTATATTGATTTATTATGTATTCAGGCTCATCCTTGTTGTCTCAGCAATATTTAATGAACATTCAAAACTGTGTTGACATGAAATATGTTTTTTTATCTTAAAACATTTTGAATACTGTACAGACTTACAAAAATGCAGGGAACTAAGAATAAGACATGACAACACTTTTTTTTGGAACAGAATATCTTAAAGTTTGAATGCATAACTTGCTCTATGCTTTCTCTGTCTTGCAAAATACTTAATAAAGGCTCATCTACAATATAAACATTGCCACATACTTACAGCAGTACATTCGAACAAATATGCAAAACATTACGTACCATTTCCATCAACTTTAATACTCTGTAGTATCAATTTACACCTTACGGCATGTCACAATAAAATGCCATAATCAAGTCTTAAGGGCTGTGAGATTCAGCCATGAGTCTCAGTGCTCAGCAGCCATTGTCTTTCCATCTTGTCCTCACTTGCTCTTATCTTCCGATTTGCTCTTGAACGTATTCACTGTGGCGCTATGAACGAGTGTTCCACCACCCTAGAGCTGAAGAGAAATGGAGAAGAAAAATTATGTTTAATTTCTTTAAATTATATTTTTTCAAGTGATTTCACAGCTAAATGTATTTCTGTTAGTACAGTGATTTAAACTAGTGATACTAGGAGTGATATAACTTGGTGTCAAATTATTTACGATTACAATTTCTATTTTGTATTTAGGGCATTACCTGATGCTTTTGTCAAAAGCAACTTACAACCATTCATACACACATCGACGGCGGTGTCAACCACACACAGCAACACAGCTCATCGGGAGCAGTTAGGATTAGTAGTCTTGTTTAGGGACACCTCGACACTCACCTAGGAGGAGCCGGGGATCGAACAAGCAACTTTCCGGCTACAAGTCAACCGACTCTACCACCTGAGCTACTGCAGCCCGTTTCTGTAGTCTATGGTTGATTTGGCCCTAGTTGGCCTACTATCTGGTGGTAATGGTAACTTTCTACAACCACAATGATGAAGATCTCAAATCATTTTGTAGTGAATACTTTATACTACAATCTACAATAGATATCTAACTAAATATATATAATTATATACTGCAGGCATGTATCTGTTAAAGAGTGTCGTTTTAGTCACTTTTCATACTTAAATGTAACTATGGACTGACCTAAATAAAAAAACATATTTCAATATGTTCTTTCCTATTATTTAAGAGAATATAGTGCTGAAAGCCTTTTCAAAAGGCCATACACACATTAGGGACAATGTGTGTCAAGACCACGGATTTGAGCATGAAACTACTTGAAGCTATGTAATTATAATTATAGTAAGTACATAATTGAAAGCAAAAGGAAATCTAAAAAAATAACAAATCAAATGAACGATAGAGAAGGTTTGTGCATCATCTAGACTTTAAAGAAACAAAGAACATTAAAGGACGAACACATGGAGGGAATCATAGAGCACAGCACGCTTCGCCAACAAAACAAACACCGACCACCCATCAGAGACACAGAGCCCTTCAAACTCAAACCAACCACGGCTGTGGTCGTGCTTGCACAGTATACACACAATTTTTTTATTTTCACACATCTAAGTCCGGAAACCTATAGTTTCCAAGCGCTGTTAAACGTGTGAACAGAACAGACAGAGAGAAGGCGACTGGGTAGACCAGTTACTTACTGAACTAAAATACGTCAGTCTCAGACCAATATGGAACGACCTATTGCTATATGAGAGGTCTTGCTCTGGCAGAAAAACAACAACACAAAAGGTAATGAAGAAACTAAAAGATGCTCTGTTCCAATAAAGCCACTAATGATGGAACAAGGATGTCATCTGAAGGTCTAATTGATTGCAAACAGCCATAATTGCTTTGATATTGTCTAATTGTTGATGGTGTCAAAGCAATTGTTGCTCGACGTATTTGCTGTTGTGACGTCACTTAAAGGAATAAGGTTATTATTTATTTATTTTCCACTTACCCAAAGTCAAACGAGAAACAATCAAGTTTAGGTTTTTAGATTTAGTTTCACTGTTCACAAAGAGACTAGTGGAATATAAATTTGAACTTGTATTGCCTTTAAATACAAAATGAACATGGAACCCAAGATAGTCATACTTTCTGAATCATTATAAATAATGTGTGTACGGTTTAAAAACAACAACATTACAGTTACATGATTTGCAGGATTGAACAAGAAGGAAAGAACAGAGATGCAGACTCACTGCTGTGATGAACTTGGTCCCTGGGGGTCTGAGGTCAGGGTCCCTCTGGAACATGGGAGGAGGGGGGGTGATGGAGTGTGTGGGAGAGCCCAGGAACCCAGAGGAGGAGACGTCGTTGTCCTTGTTGTTGTTGTTGTTGTTGTAGTAGGAGTCTGCGCCGTTGCCGGGGGGGGCGGGGGTGAGGAGCTCCATGATGCTGTGGTTCCCGGGGGGCCCCTGCGGGGACACCTCGGAGCTCTCAGTCACTAAGACAAGACAGAGAGAGACACATTAGCACCAATTATGAGAACAGTACATCATACGACTTATGGAGTACGACGATAAGTACGACTTATGGAGCGCTTTTCTATAGCCATCCCAAAGACACTTCAAGAGAAAACTAGGAGGCTAAAAGTAATACATATGAAAATGATATACATATGCATATATATATTAGGGCTGGGCGATTCTTTTGACTTAATTGATTATTTGCATTTAACTCGACCCATGGCAACTTTGATACTTTTTTAGTAACGTCGTTACGTTAAAGCTATATAATGTGCAACGTTGTTGTGGGAGTGTGTGTGGATGGTGGCTGGTTTAAGCAGCCTCACCTGGCCCGAGTCAGACTGATTGGACTCTGGGGCTGGGTGAGGCTGCACACCTGTTGCACATTGAGCAATCAGTGTGCACAGGTTAAACCAGCCACCACCACACACTCAGGGAGAGCTCTCCTGCGTGGCAGCATGGAGCACCAGGCCATGTAGCATTATCAGCAAACCGGCTTCAACATCATCATCCTGAGTCTGGAGGAGCCTAATAAAAGTCGCCTAGGGGGAGCATGGACCTTGCTACAGTTGTAGATGAAACCGCACCATGGCGTTATACTGAGAAGCTTAACCATCACTCGGCCGTGGACAGCAACCGCTGCCCACACAAAATACCGTTACCTGCGTTTGAAGCAGAGTGGAACGTTCACGTAGTGTTTTGGGGAGACTGGCATAGATTACTATGTTGATGATCATATAAGACATATTACCACATTTATGGGGAACAAAAACAACTTATTCCAGCACCTGCGACAGAGACATGCTGTGGAATGGCAGGTGTGTGTAGCACCAAGAGATGCAGATGCCAGTTCCAGCCACAAAGTGCCTGAAAAAAGCAGGTAACCTTGGCAGCAGCATTTTCATCATTCCTTATGACAAGAAAGGGCCCCGGTGGCAGGCGATCACAGATGCGGGGACATGTTACATCGCAAAAGATATTGTCCCTGTTTATACAGTAGAAAAAAATGGGTTAATTAAGATGCTGCATACGATGGACCATATATTTAGGTCTTCTTAGTTTGTTTAGAGAAAAACTGAAAATAATCTAGGTTTAAATTGAAAATTCTCCATTAGTTTGAAAGAAAAAGGTTTTATTTTTAGGCAAAATTGCCATTTTTTTGGTATCTTGGCCGACAGTCTCGAGGGTGAGCTGTGCAAGTGTGATTGGTCGCCCGTGAAGGGTCTCCAGTGTGGGGGGGGATGTGGTCATGTCTCCAGACCCTCCTCAGGATCTGTATTGCAGGTTTTGGAGTGATTTTGTTTGGAAGGCCAGGAGATCAATGCAGTGTTCCAATCTTGAGGAGATAGATGCATGAATGAGCATGGTGCAGCTGTAGTTAGAGCAGGGCGAATGTTGGGGATATTCCGGCGAAGGCAGACTAATGTTCTTGATGCGGTTCTCGAAGGACAGAGAGGTATCAAACTGTATGCCGAGGTTGGTTTGATGACAGGGTGATGGGGATGGCAGTGGTTGTGAGTGGAGGTTGTGGCGTTACCATGGGTTGATTAGGAGTGCCGACCAGGAGGATTTCTGTTTTGCTGCTGTCTAGTTGGAGAGAGTTGTCTGTCATCCAAGCTTTGGTCTCCTCAGGGCAGGCATTTAGGCAGGTAGAGGCAGCAGGTAGGTTGGGGGTGGCTTTGAGATATAGCTGGGTATCATCTGAGTAGGTGTGGAACGAAATGTTGTGGCGACGGATGATATGGATAAAGATAACTCAGTGAGGTAGGCCTGAAACCGTGTAAGAGTGGTGTTTGTTGGACCAACGGAGCCCTGAAAGCGATGGAGGAGCAGGATGTGGTTGACCGTGTCGAAGGCAGCACTTAAATCCAGGAGGATCTGGAGGCTGGGTGAACCAGCGTGAACAGCCATCAGGAGGTCGTTGGTCACCATGATCAGTTTCAGTGCTGTGTCTGGCCTGAAACCTGATGGAAAATTCTTAACACAGATAGTTGAAGGACGGCTGGAGCTGTGATGGACAATCACTGAGCAGTGTAGATTTGTATTTGAGAGGGACCGCGCATTTGATAGAACACATATTAGACAATAATAATTTATCATAATGCGCCGCTGTAAAATGTATTATAAAGGACAGCTCTACAACTATTGCTGTATGGGGGGTGACTGGAGGCATATTTCAGGTTCCACAAACAGAGAATTGTACCCCACGTTTTAACTGCAGCTGAGCATTGCCTCACGGTTGTGCATGCGCAGTGTTCCCTATGGAGCCCGGGAGGAGACATGGACGTATTGGCTGTCGATTGTATTATCTCACGTCCAAAGGACTAAATAGAGAAACTGAATTATATCAGCTTGGACTGAAAAATGTAATAATAATTCAGCAAAAGAGGGTCCGTAATAAGCACAGTATCACTGTGGGTGTGTGCACACCTGTCGCACATTGAGCAATCAATGTGCGCAGGTTACACCAGCCATCGCCACACGCACTCAACAGAGATCTCCTACATGGCAACATAGGCCATGTATTATTATCTGCAAACCCTACAATAAACCGGCTTCAACACCACCACCCTGCGTCCTTTGTCTGATGAAGCTCAGAAAAGCCACCTGCGTGCAGCATTTGATTTGCTACAGTGTTATTTTTTAACATACTCTGCGTAGCCCCCCTGTCCCCAGAAGGGCATTATATGTGGAGCCAGAAGCGGGTCACTCACTCATAGAGGATTGCGGTCCTGCGTCCTGCTCTTGCTCGTCCTCCTCGATGCAGTCGTAGGGCCACTGGCCAAACAAGGGGACGCTGCCCAGAGGGTAGGGGTAGGGCTGTGGGTGCTGGTGAGGGTGGGCAGGCGAGGAGTACAGGTGAAGGTTGAGGGAGCCCAGCAGAGAGGAGGAGGACTGGCTACTGGAGGAGGAGGTGCTGCTGTTGGAGATGGTGGAATGGGGTCTCTTAAAGGAGAGGGAGTGGTCGAATGATGACACTGCGATGGATGCCCGCGTTCTACATTCTGTCGAGAGAGAGAGAGAGAGAGAGAGAGAGAGAGAGAGAGAGAGAGAGAGAGAGAGAGAGAGAGAGAGAGAGAGAGAGAGAGAGAGAGAGAGAGAGAGAGAGAGAGAGAGAGAGAGAGAGAGAGAGAGAGAGAGAGAGAGAGAGAGAGAGAGAGAGAGAGAGAGAGAGAGAGAGCAAATGTAATAGTTTGTATGTTTCTATTTATGAACTACTATATTAATAATGTACTATTTTCATATAACACATAATACAAAGACATTTGAATGAGAGTGAAATAGAAGAAAAAAGTCAATTAATATACAGTATAAAACCAAGTTTACCTGATCCTTTCATGATATAGTCAATAGCTCTGTCGCTGATGGCCGCATCGCTGGGCTTAATGTCCATGAAAGGCTTGCTTCCAATGCCCATGGACACCATCTCCTGCATGCGTAATTCTGTAATTATAATGAATCCTTCTTTATATAGACATGGCTTGGCAAAGGATGTCATATTAGTCATTACAACGATTTATATGTAATCGTAAGCTAGCAATAAGCTAAATAAGCTGTGTTATAAAGCTAGAAAAGCTAGAACAGCAGTTGTGAAAGACATTGATTGGATTGTAGTTCTGACCCCGGTTTCTGAGCGCCTGCCTCCAGAGGATCTTGCCGATGATGGCGGTCCACACGGCCTTGACCTCATGCGAGCTGGCCTGGAGTATGTACGTGTCCTGAGACTTCCTCCTGCGGAACCAGATCTCGAAGCGCAGGCCGCTGTCGCCAACGGTCTCCGTCATACCTATCTCCGCTGTCTGAGAACCACCAAAACAAATATATGAAATGGACCTACAACAGACTTTAACTGGTTGGTGGTAGATACAGATAAACATAGAACCTGTATTTTTGTTTTATACGATTTGAAACCAAATCAAACAAAAGGATGAGGACCTTGAAGGATTGTTTGTAAATGTAGAAGTCGTATCCGCCCTCGATCTTTCTGGTCTTGCTGAAGAGGATGAGGTCCTCAAACAAGAAGACGTGGCGGAGGTATTTCCTGCGTCCGCACCAGACAATGAACTCATCCTGGCACCGGAGCTGGCCCTGCTCCTTCAAGTTCACCTACAAAAGAAGCCGGGGTCACCAACATGCGTCACAGAAAACAATGGCTTTTTTGATGCTGGGATCCTGACCTGTACTTAAGTGTTTGATTGACAGGACAAAAGTCTACAACTCTGCGTTATTAGGAACCGAATCAAACACAAGTATACAGGCATTAATGCAGAATATTTTTAAATGTGTGACAATGTTACATTAGATAAGATCAAATGACATAAGCTCCATTGATTTATGAGTTCATGAATTTTATTAAATATATATTTTGTATAAATGATAAATATAAATAATATACAAAAAAGTAATTATCTTTCTTTTTTTAGGTTAAAGAGATATTTATAAATTGTTTATATAAATAAATGAAAAGGAAATGCATTCACGCCTACATCACAGCCCTGAATGGCATCCATGGCTAAGAGGTCGTTGCCGTGGCGAAGCTGGAACTTGACCATCTCCTCCGCGGTGCGCAGGTCGCTGAGCTCCTGCTCCTGAGACTGGCTGCACTCCTTGATCAGGTCCTTGAGCAGCAAGGCGTACTTGCTCATCCTCTGGATGGGCTTCAGCAAGTAGGAGGCCAAGTCCATCTTGTCCCCGAGCTCCAGCTGCTTGTTCTGGGGGAAGTCAGTAGGATTTAATAGTTGATTGAGGGGATCAGGTTATTGTACTTGTACAACTTTACCAACTTTATCATAATAATACAAAACTGACCAAAGAAGCCCATTATAATTGGAAATGAATTGCAAAATTGTTATAATGAGCACAAGATATTAAATACAAAATGTATGACATCATTGTGACAAAAGAGGCCTCAGCGGTCCGACATTGACTTTTGGATGTCCCCAGGGTGCAATATGCACCTTAAAGAAGTAGTTTCCATGGCTGAACAGTAGGGTGTCCGACTGGGGCTTATTCTTGCTGTACAGGGCATACATTCCAAACTGATCCTCCTGCACAGAAGAAGAACAAGTAACAGCTGGGTCAGAAATAGTTATGCGCACATGCACACACACACACACAAACACACACATACCTGCACACTCACGCACACAAATGTGCACACTCACACGCACAAACACACAAGCACACACACACACGCATTTGAGAATGAAAGGTCACCTGTGTACTTGTGACACCCTGTCGTATATTTGAGACATTTGGGCATTTTTACAATGAGGTAACGCATGTAAGTTAGATGGTAACTAATCTCCGCCCCCCTGACCATCAGCACAGGAGCCCCCCAGGGCTGTGTTCTAAGCCCCCTCCTCTACACCCATGACTGCGTGGCCATACACAGCTCCAACGCGGTGATCAAGTTGGCCGATGACACGACAGTGATCGGCCTGATCACCGACAGCGACGAGGCGGCCTATAGGAGTGAAGTCAACCGCCTGGCTCAGTACAGCCAAGACAACAACCTCGCTATCAACGCCGACAAGACTTCAGGAGGAAGAGACAGGTACATGACCCCATCACCATCAATGGGTCTGCTGTGGAGAGGGTAAACAGCATCAAGTTCCTGGGGGTCCACATCACCAACGACCTCACCTGGGACGAGCACACCAACCAGGTGGTGAAAAAAGCACAACGTCGCCTATTTCACCTTAGGCGGCTGAAAAGGTTCGGCTTGGGGCCAAAGATCATGGGGGCCTCCTTCAGAGGCACAACGGAGAGCATCTTGACGGGATGCATCACTGCCTGGTACGGGAACTGCACTGCCCAAAGCCGCAAAGCGTTGCAAAGGGTAGTGGGGACAGCTGAAAGGATCAGCGGATGTGAGCTTCCCTCCATCCAGGTCACCTACAAGAACCGGTGTGTCAAGAAGGCCCTCAGAATCATTAGGGACACCAGCCACCCCAATCAGAAACTGTTTGAGTTACTGCCGTCGGGGAAGCGGTACCGAAGCCTCGGGGCCAAAACCCAGAGGATGATGAACAGTTTTTTCCCCCAAGCAGCCAGGCTCCTGGAAAAATCCATTACCCCCAAACCAACCCCACGCACACTACAACAACCGATTATTTGATTATCTGCATTATATTCTGTATTTTGCACAGCATTTTCTGAGAAAAAGTAAACGACCATAGATTCACCCCTTGTGAATTACTCACACGTCTGTAGATCGGTAATGTCAATCCTCTGGGTTTGGAAGATGAGGGGGGCGGTGTTTAGGCTGTCAGCGTGTCGCCCGTGGGTGCAAACAGCTACGGCTACGAGTGTGCGCATGCACATGCAGGACTGGAGGGTCAGGAGGACTCACGTGTCTGAGGAAGCAGCTGCTGACAGACAGGGGGGCGTGGCCGCAGGACTCCAGCTCCTTCAGGAAGTACTGGCTGTGGAAGTCGCTCAGCTTCTCCACGTTGCCGAACACCGTGCTGCGCTTGCCCCGCAGGTCCTGGGGCAGGTCCGGGCGCTCCATCTCCGGGAAGTAGTGCTCCATGACGTAGTTGAGTGAGCGCACGTACTCCCGCTCCGTGACGATCATCTCGTCCATGATGTGCTGGGCCTTACTGGAGCCGGCCATGTGGTAGAATGTGAGGGAGGGGAAATAATTTGATTCTTTAATGATCGTTAAAGGATTCTTTTTTACTCATGACTATACTTTTTACTAATAGGGCTGGGCAGGGATACAATATTATTCCTTCTTGTCTCTTATCATCACCATCATGAAATTGAGATATTAACAACCAGTTAATTCATCTAAAGCTATGCCCTGACTGGATCTTTATGGGGGGGGGGGGGGGGATATTAAAGGAATTGAAATATAGTTTCTGTTTGAAAACGTGTCTGATATGACCATATGCTTATAGTTACTGTATAATAAACGTGCAATTGTTTGGAATAATATTTTGAATTAAAAGTCGATGGATAGCATATCAATACAGTGTATCTAAGAAATCGAATGATAATCACACACATACAAACATTGAATGTCAATGCTCTTATGGAGCGCGGGGGGATTATGTCCTCAGCGGCCCTGGCAGTCCCTCACCTGCTTTGCTTCTTTCCGTCCACCAGCTCGTGTCTGCTGGGGGGCCGCGAGGACGGCAAGGAGGAGGAGGAGGAGGAGGACATGCTGCGGCTGCGGCCCAGCGCCGGGCTGGTCACGTCGGGCCTCTGCAGCTTCTTCTCGGCCGACACGCTGTTGGTGACCTCCAGGCCGCGGATGTACACGCCCGTGTAGCCGTGCACGTGGCTTGCGTCGCCGTGACTGCCCTCCCTGGAGGGACTCAGCTCGTAGCTCAGGGTCTTCTTCATGATCTTCTTCAGCGGCTGCTGCTTGCGGTGCCTCGCCGCCGCCGCCACCGCCGGGTAGGCTGGCTCCGAGCAGCAGGAGACAGACGAGGAGTCCATGGTGCAGTCGCTGTCCGTGTCGTCGAACGGCGACGGGCTGTGGCGCAGCGTGCCCTCCCCCTCGCCTGGGAAGAAGGGGAAGTGGGAGGAGGAGGACAGGGAGCTGCTGGGGCTCTTGGGGAAGGGCCCCGCCGAGTGGGGCTGCTTGGCGTCCTGGTCGCCCCCCGGAGCTGGCCCAGCTCCGGGGTCAGGGCTAGAGATGGAGTAGGGGGGTCTATCGGGGAGAGGCAGGCTCCCCTTCCGCCCGTGCAGACCTGCCGTAGGTCCCTGCCGTGTGTTTCCTGTGGCGTCCGACCCCGAGACGGGGACGGCCGCCTGGGTGGACTGGAGAGGCGGTGAGGCGACAGAGGCCATGGTGGCGGTGGTGGCGGCGCTCATGGCCTTAGCCAGCGTCTCCTCCAGCTGCTGTTTGGTCTGCTGGCACTTGTGCCACAAAGTGTTCCAGCGCTGCAGCTGCCCGGGGCTGTCCAGGGAGAGCACCATCTGGTTGAGGGGGCCGAAGTTGTGTGGGGAGAACTTGGTGGCCTCGGCGTGGTAGTCCCGGAGGATCTGGAGCATGGCGGGCGGCAGGCTCACCCCATCGCTCTCCATGCTTAGCTGGTGGAAGTAGTCTTGGCAGTGCTCCATCCATTTGTTGGCCTGTATGGAGAGTCAAAAAGAGAGGATTGGTTGAACTGTGCTGCTCTACTGGACAGCACTGGAACTGCGTGTTGAATGAAAATAGATGTCGGAGAGTTCTGTAATATATCCTGCAGTTTGTTGGATTTCCACTGGTCCTTATAGGTTTCCTTTTGTTGTCCTGAAAGCTTTTTTATAAAGTAAACATTTTTCTTTATATTCACTTTTTACCCATTTAGCCTTTTGTGCAAAGCAACTTACACAAATTGTTTTTATAAATGCATTATATGTTACAGTTATACGTTTTACTCAAGGATGCCTCCAGGTAAACTGCAGACATTCATGTTCGAACACAGAACCGCTCGACTGGGAGTCAAACACCCCTGACCACAAGAAGACCACACTCTTGCATACTCGTATGGAAGCCTTACCGATTCGTAGAACTGGTACAGGTTGGTGAGCGTGTCCAGCTGGGTCTTCCTTCCCTCCACCCGGGTCAAGACCGAGCCCAGGTGCTCCTTAAAGAGGAGGAGCGCCGCCCCGGGGAGACACTCGGGAGACTCCTTCACCACCTGCAGCCCAAGCCTCTGCTGGTGCTGTCAGAGCAACACAGGGACATTAGGACACACTGGTGCTGTCAGAGCAACACAGGGACATTAGGACACACTGGTGCTGTCAGAGCAACACAGGGACATTAGGACACACTGGTGCTGTCAGAGCAACACAGGGACATTAGGACATACTGGTGCTGTCAGAGCAACACAGGGACATTAGGACACACTGGTGCTGTCAGAGCAACACAGGGACATTAGGACACACTGGTGCTGTCAGAGCAACACAGGGACATTAGGACACACTGGTGCTGTCAGAGCAACACAGGGACATTAGGACACACTGGTGCTGTCAGAGCAACACAGGGACATTAGGACATACTGGTGCTGTCAGAGCAACACAGGGACATCATTAGGACACACTGGTGCTGTCAGAGCAACACAGGGACATTAGGACACACTGGTGCTGTCAGAGCAACACAGGGACATTAGGACATACTGGTGCTGTCAGAGCAACACAGGGACATCATTAGGACACACTGGTGCTGTCAGAGCAACACAGGGACATTAGGACACACTGGTGCTGTCAGAGCAACACAGGGACATTAGGACATACTGGTGCTGTCAGAGCAACACAGGGACATCATTAGGACACACTGGTGCTGTCAGAGCAACACAGGGACATTAGGACATACTGGTGCTGTCAGAGCAACACAGGGACATTAGGACATACTGGTGCTGTCAGAGCAACACAGGGACATCATTAGGACACACTGGTGCTGTCAGAGCAACACAGGGACATTAGGACACACTGGTGCTGTCAGAGCAACACAGGGACATTAGGACATACTGGACTGTAGCGATGCACCTCCTTCAGCCATGGATATTGGAACTGGTTTTGTTCAAATGAAGGTGGAATAAAATAAATCGGTCTAATCTTGAATAATGTAGAACAAATAATACTAATAATACTATAATAATCATTATAATATTATTAATTGTATATACATATACATTTGGATGGAGTCGCCTTAAACGGCTCAACATGTCTGACGTGCCCCTGCTAGCATATTGCGCGTTGAAGACGGTCACTGATTTATCGATCACTTTATTGGCTTTGCATTTGTCCAAAAGGAATTCTAATGTTCCCAGACTTGAATTACGCTGGGGTATCTACCAACTAATCACTCTCTCCGTTCCCCATTATCTACCTTTGTCATCATTCTGGCTGTGTATATAGTAGTATAATGAAGTCCCGCTACTATAAAGTATCACTGTTTATAATATATATATTATAATAATCTAGAAAACCATAATATATATAATCTAGCATTTACCACAGACTCTGCGAGAAAGTTGTCCAAACTCTGCCTCATCTCCTTGACGGTGGCGAGAGAGAGAGTCTGCGAGTCCAGAGGTGCGAGCTGCTTCTCTCCTTCCACGCTAAACCACAGTTTGACCTGCCAACCAAAAAGGGGAGAATGTGATTCTAGTTCAAACATGGGAATTACTTTGGATCATGTACAACTCATGTGGAAAACCCAAGTGATGGGTGAGAGGTATCTAACACTACAGCTACGTGTCAAACTGGTATTGTAAATATGTGAAGCCCACCTGTTGTGTCTGCTCTGCAAACTTGCAGACCTCCAGCAGGCCTTCCAAATGTTTCTGGGAGTCGTTGGAGAGGATCACAAGCTCATGCACCTCCTCGTCCACCTGGTTATACAGCGCATTCACCATGTCTATAGCGTCCCTTTAAACAGTCAAACAGAGAAAGGAATATGGAAAACAAAGAAAACAGATGGAAGAAGATGCTGAAAATATGTACGAAAAGCTGTAGCTATCATTGAAATAAAATAAAACATTATTTGTAGGCATTGTTTTTACTTTTTCATCTGAATTTGGTTTACCACCATAATTCTGGTCATTTATGTATTATTGGGACCCCATAATAGTGACACTGCAGTACCTGTAGTTGTCATTTTGGCAGGCTTCTTCCTTCCTGATGCGAGCCAGGACAGTGCCCCCCTCCAGACGCAGTCTGTTGAGCCGCGCATCGTCCAGAACACTCTTCATGAGGTGTCTCTGCTGCTCCATCATCTCACACACACCCTGGAGCAACACACACAGTGACAACCAACACATATCAATACCTACTGTTTAGCAGACACTTTAATCTAATGCAAAGGTTAATTTATCAGGAATTAGTAGGAGACAGTGTCCCGCTCAAGGATGTCCACAGAGAGACTGAATACAGTGGGGTTTGAACCCAGAACAGTTTGGCTTGGAGTCATAAAGCTAACCACTAGACTATTCTGCCTCTTCAAAGTATACAGGGAGAACGAGCAATAGATAAACCTAGTAATCATTCATATCAGCTATTCATTTTGTAATCACTCAAAGTGCAAAAGTGAGATCAGCAAGTTGATTCTGCAAGTGCAGTTTAGGAACACATCTCCTCCAGAAACCTTGTCCCTGCAGCCAGAGGAACCAGGCTGACCAGGGACGATGCACCGGGTGGCAAAAAGAGACACATCAATCAGAGGACCGGAGTCGGGGGCCTGACCTGGGATGTCTCTGGGTTGACCCAGGTCTTCAGCCTGTCGATAGACTCCTGGAGAGACCAGATGGCCGCACTGCAACTCCTGGCGAAGGGCTCAATTTTCTGAGAGTGTCGATATTTTGAATATTGATTAATCATTAATGCAACATGAAGTGTTTATGTCCCATATACACTACATGGTGTGTATAAGCCCACTGAATTGAGAGAGAGAGAGAGCGAGAGCAAGAGCGAGAGAGAGATGCCCAACAGTAGCCTCTACATGTAAATTATGTTAGAATATATATCATCTATTTGGTAAACTACAGACAATACTGAACTGTTGTTCTTTAATCAAGCACCCAAAAACCATGAGAGCCGCCCACCTGTCGGAAGTGGAGCCAGTGCTTGTGGTTGTAGTGGAAGGTGCCCTCCAGATCTGCCGTGAGCTGGGTGTTGTCAATGTGCTTCAGCAGGGATTTGAGGGACGTTACCAGCTCGTTCTGTGGCGAAACAAACACAAGCACACCTTAAAACCACACAGTGACATGATGTATGGGTGTATGGGTCACTTCCTGCCAAGGCGTGTAGCAGTGGTGTGAATTCAGTATGATTTTGTCACGCAGATCAGAATCCGATGAGAATCAGAATCAGAGTTGCTTTTATTACATCTTAACGTACAAGTACGCAAGAGTAAAATTCTTAGGCTTGGATCAATGATCCAAGCGTACAAGGTGTTTCTTAACTACAAAAGCTTAAATGACTCTAAACATCTAGTTTGACTTTATGGGAGTGTATTTAAATGTTGGCTTATACAATGCAAAAATAAATAGTAGCTATTATTCTGTTATTAAGAATTGAAAATAATTTGAGATCATTAGCACTTCTCTAACAACAAGCAGGATATATCAATGGTTTGTTATAAAGACACATAATATTCTGCATTCATCTTGTGTATCGTCCATTACCAATCAAGTTGCTCATTCACTCAGATTGCACTAAACTGGAATGGGGTGACGAACAGATGTTCTGAAAGCAACTGATTGAATGCCAGACATAGATCTACCACAGAACGCTGGCTAGAAAAGTAGTGGCAGATTGATGGCATTTTGGATACCTGAGCTCTCAAAATAATTTCAATCTTGAGTTTTTTTCCTTCTTTTTTTTTTGCAAGACTCAACAATTTGCAATAGTGCCTTGACTAACAACACTATTGGTTACTATTGTAATGTAGCAGATGCTTTTTAAGGATTTGGCAAGTTTACGTTTTATGCAACTTTATAATTCAGAATTTTGAGTGCAGAGCAACATTTCAATGACATATATACATCGATTTTCTTGACTGTCCCTGCAAATAAATGTTGGTTGCTTCTCTATGCTGCATTCTCAATCCATCCCTCTCTAATCGTCTGATTTCAATTTATTCTGCAGAGTACTCAGGTTCATACTTTGTACAAGTATGATGGAATGGGTCCACCAAATGCTCCTCTTTCATAAGACTCGTCAGTGTTGGGGACCGGGTCAGACATTCTGAAATTAGGGAATTGCTGAATTCGTAATACAGCGTTCAGTCGGCAGCCTAAAATACAGCCACTTTCTTCACTCAGAATTGTAACTGATAGCTGTCTCTAAGTCAGTAAGCACGCACAGCGGCGTGTAAACAAAGAATTGAAACTTTTTTGTCTGTTTGTGTGCACTGTTGGAAAAAACACTGTTGGCAGTCCTTATGCGCTAACTTGTGTTGGAGAAAAAGATACAGCTATGGGAGCTGCTACGTATTTGGAATCAAATGGATGTCAATGGCTCGCCAACTGTCCAATTTTGGAAAGCGCGTACACCCGGAGAGGGGGTGAGCTGAACAAACATCCTGGCTGATTTACATCTTGACATTGACAATGTCAACAATTCCCCTTGGGTCTTAGCAAATCGGCCAAATCCTTTAATGGAAGGGATTGGGATAGAGCTGGTGGGGTTACACACTCGCTCAAGGATGTCTACAGGTAGGCTGCAGACATAGGGGAAGCAAACCCAGTACATTCTGGCTGGGAGTGGAGCATTACCTGTATGTGAAGGTCCCTCTCAGACTTAGCCGCTGCCTCCTTGTCCACCAGGAACAGAACAGAATAAAGTGCATTTGGTAATAACGCCTGTCAAAAAGAAAAAGAGTCTTACACAAAGGGACTGCAGGCATGAACAAGGTAAACAATGTTAAATGTGTGATTTAAATTGAGTAAAATGTGGTTGTGGTTCACACCAGTCTAATTCTTAGATCACTGAGTATCTCATCATCTTATCATGATGACACGCGTCTCTCGTAAGACAGCTGCAGCCAATCAGATCGTGTGGTTACAGACAAGTGAGCACAGGTCCCTCATACTGGGCCCTGAGGCAAGCCATTCTGTCAATAACCACTTGGTCCTCACCTGGAGCTCAGACAGCGATGACAGGAGGGCAGGAGAGGGCGGCTGCCTCCTGCTGTCTACCAGCACAGTCAGGCCTTGCTCGCGTCGCTCCCTCCTAAAACCATAAAGGCTCATAATTAACCATGTGTGTGTGACCGTGACAGACAGGGCTCTAGCAGAACACAAACACATCAAAATGTACTGCAATTTTTGTCATCAAGAGAGTTTAACTATACTAACCACCACCACAAAGGGAAAGGACAAACTGGGACTCAAACTGATGTAAGCATGATTTTCTTTTTTTGAATAGCAATAGGTGGATGGCTCTCAATCACGTCTTTAAAAGTTTAAAGTATAGTTCAACAGATCTTCCCTATTTACCTATTTTATATACTTTCCACTCGTTTGAGTGTAACTGCTGACAACGTGTAACTCACCGCAGTGTGGAATAGTAGTAGCACAGCAAACAGGTGAGGTCTTTGGCCGTGAAGCTTTCACCTGCCCACACACGGCCTCTCGTGCACACCTGTAACACCACCCGCCCACTGCGATCTCTACTTCCTGTTTGGGAGATGACCAAGAGAGGGGGGTCAACACACTCAGAACTACCTTCTTGTAACTTATATAGCCATAAAGCAATAAAACAATATGACACAATGTGTTTCATATGAATTGTTTCTAAATGTGTTTTGCTTTGAGATTACAAATAGTAAAAGTTTCCAAAGAAAAAAAAAGGTTGTCTATGAAGTGGAATATGGCAGATCAAAGGATTGAAAAAAAACTAGCGAGCATGTACAAACTTGCCAGTACAAAGGACAACAGCTAATAACAGGTATGTTAGTGTGTGTGTGTGTGTGTGTGTGTGTGTGTGTGTGTGTGTGTGTGTGTGTGTGTGTGTGTGTGTGTGTGTGTGTGTGTGTGTGTGTGTGTGTGTGTGTGTGTGTGTGTGTGTGTGTGTGTGTGAGAAGCACTCTTATCTTCACTTACCAGGTAAAATGACGGCCCCAGATTGCAGGAGCTCTTGGTTGACCTCTGATAGTAGGGTGGGCAGCTGTGGATAGCTGTCCGACAGGGTGCATACCGGCATTGGGCCAAGCCCAGCAGACAGCCCAGGATACGGAGCTTTTTCTTCCGCTTGGCTATGCAGCGCGATGTCGCTGCTGGCGCTATCATCGCGCTGTCCTGTGGAAGTAGCAATTACAAGGAGTGAAGGTGGCTCAAACCCACGATGACAGGTGTCTGTCGAGTCAAGCACGGCAGCAGCTTGTAAATACATTGCGCTCAGCAGACCATGAATGCAAGCTTTCACCTTAATGTGCCCCGTCTCTTGCCTAATAGAAACACACGCCTGGTGAAACAAGCGCTCATTAGCAGTAAGCTAGGCGTGTTACAGCAGTGAGATGCTGTTGAGTCATCACAGAGACCAGGTGTTGTCCGTCTGACACTGGCGACTTAAGGCGGTGTCTGCACTGCTTCCACTGTCATGTCCCTCAACTCCCCTCTCTTTAACAAACTCTGCAACCCCAGGCAAAAAAAAAAGTTCCCGATGGTGACAAACGTGGTTGGTATTACCTCGACACACTGAAAACATTCTCACTTTTTGCCGTGATAGGGTGCCATGTAAAGCAAACAAAGAAAACAGTGGCATACAATAAAGGTATATATGGATGTGTTGAATGCAAAGGCCACATTCATCAATAGAAAAAATGAGCCCTCCAATAAACAGGCGTATAAAATGTGCTCACATAAGAACTACAGTTGGTGAGAATAAAACAAGTGTATGCTATGTGTCATGATTCAGTGAGTTAATATAGGACAAACCAACGCAGGCTTTGTTTAACCATATGTGTTCCAGACATTTTGTGGTGTTGTTGTTTTTGAAGCGGTCCCGTGGCTGGCGTATTGATCGGCTCTGTCCTCAGACGCTCAGCCCCTTCTGTTTTAAAGCAGTCAATGCGTTTCCTGTGCGACTGCGTAGCCACGCTTGCGTTCTCCGCATGCTTCCGTAATTCTTTGTTTTCAGAGGAAGTGAGAAATGTAGAGCAAACCCTTTTCTGCTTTGTGTTGTGAGAAGAAAAAAAAAGCCCTTTTTAGTATTCCCGGGTTTAACACCTTTTTAAGTGGCCCCAATGCGTTTGCGATTGTTGTGACCAGGATTTATTGATAAAAAAAACAAACGGGAATCATTATTTCCCTGGGGAGGTGTTTTGATAGTACGCTGTAAACTGGCTCCTATCATCAGTGATGTAATCCTCCTCCGGGTTTTTTCAAGGCTGTGTGAGTCAGTGCAGGTTAGGCCTGTCTCTGAGGTAGACCCTGCATTGAAAGAGATAAAAAAACTCTGTCCCTGACTCCCCAATGGCTGACAAGGCTCACAAAGGAACCTTTTGTAAACCCGTTTGGGACCTGCAGAGCCCCCATCACCCCAGAGCCACTTGGAACAGTGGACGGCCCATCTCTCCGTGGGATGCTGGGTTCCCCTCGGTCAGTCACAGGCTCCTTTGTGACTATATGAGCCCACTCTCTAAATGGCTCTCACTTTTCAGGGTGGGAATCCTGCTGGGCCACTACTGTAACCCAATCCCCGCTGAGGTAATCGCACAGCGCACATCAACAGCGATGTGACCGAATACTGTATTGCTTTCAACTGGTTGGTCAAGAAGCGCTCTCTTTAATGTATTGTTCAGGAGACTTCTCATTTTGACATATTGATAACATTTTGTAATTGTATGATTAGTATATAACTCTGTCACTGCTGGCTGGCTTAGTCTCTAAGGAAATGTTTGAGGGATGTTAACTCGAGTGATGTATTTTCAACATCACATTTCAATAGCAGGAAAAGGTTCTGCCTCACAAAATTATGATTTCCTGGCTAATACTTTGCTGCTGCAAAATAAATCTCTAAACTACGCCTGGGCTTGATACTAAGTACGGTTTCAGGGTTGGGCAATACCTGTAACCAAAACATGCCAAAGAACACACAACCTTTTAAAAAGCAATCTGTCAATAGTGACATCGGTGGTTGAGAATAACCTTTTTGTATCCTCATGTAAATGTTTAGTTTTACTTCAGTCCATACTTTCCTGGCTGCTGGCTATATCTTACAACTGAAGGATGATATGTTCAATAACTAGACGAGAGTGAGACCTGGAGTCTAGGCCCAGAGGTTTTGTTTTATATGAGATAACAAGCCCCTAGCTGTTATGAATCAGATATCATTAGAGAATGAAGCACTCAGTGACCGTCTGACTTACGAAATGACTTCATTATGTGACTATAATTAATCTTTACTAGTGTCAGAGTAACATAGAGCTGCAAGCACAAATACATACCAGTCTCCTCTTTGCTGTTCCTGCTCTCGGAGCCAGGAAAAGCTGCCTCCAGGTCCAGCTTTCCAAAGCGCAGGGCGTAGCCATTCATCAGCTTTTTGGGGAAAATGCTGGCTGAACCACCAGAGGAAGAACGCTCCCGGTGACCTTTGACCTGGGCAGCTTTGTTAGTCCTCTCCAGAGACTTGGACCGCCTGTCCGCGCGTCTCTCTGCGCTCCGCAGCCCCCTCTGTAGGTAGAGTAGGGGGGTGCTGGGCCTGGAGTCCTCCCCGCTCAGCCAGCTCCTGGAGCCCAGCCTCCGGGTCAGGTGCTCCCGCAGTGTGGCGCGGGCGTCGGGGCTGCTGCCTGGGGTCACATCCCCGTCCCTGGGGCCAACGCCGTGCTCCAGGCCCTCCTCCAGGATGGACTCCGAACTAGAGCCGATGTTCATGGGGTTCTGCAGGGCCTCCATGTAAGACTTCCTGAACAGTCGTCGGCTCTCAAACGTGACCGAGTCCCTTGGTAGACGGTGGCGAGGGCCAGGGTTGCTCAGGTCCGTGCTGAAGGAAAGAGTCCTGGATCCAGGTCCTCTCTCTCTGCTGCCCTCCTTGTCGTGTCCCCTCCCGTTCTCCAGAACCAGGCCCGCTGTCTCGCTGCTGTGTGTGGAGATTTTGGCCGCTCTGAGGCGAAGGCTCTCCACCTGAGGCGTCTCATCTCTGCCGGGATCCATACGTGTCCTGTTTGGGGTGGTGGGCTCGGAAGAGAAGATGGAGTCCGCTCCCTGAGAGTGCAGGGACTCCCTGGAGCTGCGGTGGCTGTCCAGGGTGCCCGTGGAGCCGCTGGTGCTGCACGTGCTGAGCTGGCCCCGGAAGCTGCCTCTGCCGCGGCGGGCCTGTGTGATGGCGTCTGCGGTGCTACTGACAAACAGAGGGCTGACCACGTTCTTCCACGGCGTCCGGTAGACGCCGGTGCCGGTGGTGAGCAGACAGTTCTGTAGAGGCTGCAGGTTCCGGCCCTGTGTTACATTCTGCAAGAACTCAGCAGAGAAGACACTGCCATACATGCTCTCTGCGATGGGGATCTCTGCAATGGCCTGTCCGCTGCCACACAGGCATTTTATCACCAGCTTGGCGGTCTTGCGGCCTAAGGGGACGATTTGTAGGTAGAAATCTCCTTGCTTTAAGCGCACCTTGTGCAGCGGTGCAAGCTGCAGGACCACCTTCTCATGGATACAGAGTGGCCAGCCCTCGTTGTAGAGCAGCAGGCCTCGAAACCGTAGCTACAAAGCAAAACACACACAGAGAATGCCCGCAGTCAGAAAACACAAGAACGTCACGACATTACCCGGTGTTATCTTTAAGCTTGTTGAACGCCTTACATCATTTCAGGCTGACAACTACACGTTCAAACACATATTTAACTTTGAAGAAGAGCCACTTTTCCACAAGACCCCACCAGGGTAATCTCTCACTGCCTTACTAAAAAAATAAAAAATTGATCTAAATCCAATGAAAGTGAAGGCCAGGTAGTTATCTCCTAGGAAGGTGTCTCATATTGCTTGTGAAACAAAGACTCCAATGCACAGGGGCTTGGCTTAGATGAAACTACTGCTGTACTGCTATCCTCACAGTGTAATCACATCACAGATTAAGCAGATTAAACCACTTCACTGTTTCGGACAAGGAATCCTAACCTCTATTCTGGAATCCAAGTTTGTGGGAGGGAGTGCTGGGTTTCAGGTTGACTGAGCAAGCTCATTTGAACCTCTCTGAGAGGGGTTTTCCAATGTACAGGACAATAGAGAAGTCTTCCTTGTTCCCAAGACAGGAAACAATATTGGTACTCATTCACTAGGTGCTTGGGTTTAGTTGTCTGTATTTGATCACTCAAAGTCATGAGTTATCATGATGATATTCCATAGAAGGATCTATGTAGGTAAAGGTCCAACTTCAACTTTTACTCATTTTATTATTTTCCAATGGCGACCATATTGTCAGCATTTTATAGCATCCAATCCCGTGTGCTCCCATTGGAGCCAGGGCTGACCCCATGAGGACATTCCCCCACCCAGCCCCGCCTACTTTCTTATCAGACCATGACAAGTTATGACACCATGACTTGCGACCATTTCTAAGATACATTCTTTGTCGTTTTCTTTCTTCTTTTATTTGCCTACTTATTTGTATGACAATTCTTTCCCGTTCTGAGAATTCAAGCAGTCCCCCCCATCCAGTATTTATCGTAAAGCGATGAACATGTGGAACATTAAACCCTGGGTGTTATGTGGAAAATAACACCCAGTGTACACTGAATAGGTCAGCAGGTCAGAAGCAGTCAAACGCCATATTGAAAACCTACGAGGGAGTTGTCAAGAGACATGCTGTAATTATACCCCACCCGTTGTTCTGCACGCCGTTCGAGACACTTACACACGTTTCTTGCTGGATGGTCTGCAGGATCCTCTTGGCAGGAAGCAGGAAGTCGATGAGGCAGCGCAGGCCGTCGCCGCGGTACTGCCGTTCCACCACGCTGAAGAGCTGCCACAGCACGGTGGGGGCGGTGGCGCTGAAGGGGGGGTAGAGTGCAGACAGGGTGCTTTGGATGCAGTTGTCCAGCGACTCAGAGTCCTACAAGGTCAGACAGAGCTGAAAATGAGGATTGGGGGGGGGGGGGGGACATAGGTGGCATGACTCGTGCTAGAAAAGTAAAGCTTAAAATAGGCTTGGCTTATAATAATAATGTCATGTTCAAGGCACAAATACAATACCTAAAGGACATGTTTACAAATGTAGTAAAGCACCATGGTAATCATTCCGTCAACAGTCGTCACCACCACATGTTGTCGGATGTGGTGTCATGCTATGGTCTGGGACCACCGATGACAATAACGATGACGACTACAACGTAAGAATCACATGTCAAGGTAGACTAGCCTGCACGATAACAAAGTTCTCCCCAATCGACGTTGTTGAATGTGACAGGAAATGTTGGCCATGAAAGTCTTTCCATTGAACAGGAGGGAAACACCTGGTCGGTGCTGTGTCACTGTGGGATCAGACACACAGTACGAGCGGAAAGTCCAGACTGGGCCCTCGGATGGGACGTTGGAACCCCACCCTCTATAAAACACACAGTGTATTCACCACCGACTATTATCTGACCTTATCATGACTGCGGGGGACCATAGCACTGTCCCAGACAGAAAAGATGACCTGCCCTGACATTGTGTGTGTGAGTGACTAAAACAGGATGTTACAGGGGGAGAGTGACCCTGGGTTAGGAACAACAAAGTTTGGCTGGACATTTAAATGCAATGCAGGCTGTGATTTTCCTATATGCTAAGCTATTTCCAATGCTAAGCGTCTTGGCGCTGTGGAACATAACAATACTGGAATAGAGGCATCCGCCTCCAGTGATAACCACACAAACAGATAGCCCTGCCAGGGACATTCCCACACTGACACAACATTGTGCCAACTTGTGGAGTGAGGATGCTGACAGACACCCCTCTGTTTTTCAGTTTAGGTTATTTCCAATATTTTGCCCTAATTCCAAATATGTAGTAATTCTAAAATAATTGAATATTTCTCTCTGCATTGTTGGAGTGCAAATGCTCCCTATCAAAAATAAGGAAAATAGGAAAAATAACTAGCTGTTCATCCTGATCTGTTAAGTAATTATGTTATTGGGAAGTCAATAATAACTACGTTTTGGTTTGATTCTGGGGTTAACCAGAGAAGGTTAATAGTCAAATTATTGCAATTTGACTTTGTTTACCTATATAAAACAAGAGGCACAAGACAAAATCATACACAGTGCTCCTTTAAAATGTGAACCATGCTTAAGAAGGAAGGAGTGACGACAAGGATTTCCTCCAACTGGGGGCTGCTGCTGTAAATTATGGTCAAGAATGTTTGGGACACTGTAAAATGTTGTTGTCCAACAACATTCAGCACCATCAATTAGAGGACAGTGACTGGAGTGTCCTGGGTGTCCATACTACAGGCTCTACTACAAGGCAGCCATTGTGTCCCCCACCTCTCTAAATGCTATGTACTGTACACTGTTGGAGCCTTGAAACAAAACGCCCACCCCACCATTAGCAGTCAGCCTCTTAGCGAGACAAGAATGTCCCCGGGCATTAGTCACTGTTGCACCAGGGAGGCAAAGAATAACAGGGGATTTTATTGGAGGAAAGCTAACAATAGGAGGAAAGCCATCAGTTTGTGGTTTTAGGACAGCCCGGAGAGTCGTTTCTCAGGTTTCCAAAGGCAGAGAGACTGGCGGTCGTCACAACAGCTCGCTTTGAAAGAGAAATTTTCAATAAGCATAATAAAACATGAAATCGACCCCTAATTCAAACACATGCAGGTGGACTGGCTGGATACTGTATGTCAGGAGCAGTTTTAGAATTATACCTTTAGGGGGGAGTAGCCCAAATGAGATTTACATTTTGTAATGTCTGCAATGGTTTATTATGAAGGCTAGGGGAAAGGGGGACATTCGGGTTGTGATGATTTGATAGGGTTATATTTTATACATCCATGTGTTATATGTTATGGGATAATTTCCAGGGGGACTGAGATTAGAAACAGTGAATCTACAGCCCCTGTTGTATGTTCATATGTCTACATTATGCTTCATGCAATGATGGGATAACTAACTACAGGGTGAAAAATGGTACAGGTACCATGCATCTTCCATATTCGTTTTAGATTAAGGAGCATTTGATCTATGACCAGGTCAGAGGCAGACATTTGAGACTACATGTGCCAGCAGAGCTGCTGCGCTCCCATCCACTCTAAACCCAGATGCATCATGGGCTCACCTGTGTGTAGCTTCAGCCCCTCAGCCAGGACAATAGTACAGGGGGACGTCCCATCTCATGCCAGGTATTTTTAACCAACAGGCTCTGTGAGGTGGAGGACTAGGCTTCTAATTAATGGCTTTGAGATCCAGGTGGAAGTCTGTTCTGCTCCCAGAGGAAACAGCTGTCGCACCGTCTTATAAGCTTTGGGGGTCTAGCAACGTGCTTCCAAGAAGCAAAGAGAATTGCGTGACACAGTTTGTGTAGTCCTTCATTTGATTTATATTTAAATTATTTAAATTCTGTGAAGATAACCTTTGCTCGTGAGCTTACTGTTTGGTGAGGCTTATTTAGTATGAATAGCTGAATTTCTGACATGCCATTCCTCACTGCAACAAAGAGATACTTTGTGTTTTGACCCTGAGAGAAGAGGAAAGTCAGCCGTCACTTGGACTTGGAGAAACTGAATTAGATGCATTGGTAATGTGAGTAATGCTGGATTTTGGGTCTGCACATTTAATGTGGAATCTGAACCACACAAATGCATTACAATCTTTCCTTTCCAATTGTCTCACCTGCCTATGTTGGTTATATGGATGCATCCAAATTGATTTATGCAAAATGTTGCAGAATTATACTTGAAATGCTCCTCTATAATTTTGCCTCGTTAAGATATGTATCAGAGGGCATGGTGGTGAAGAAAGTAGTGGGAGAATGAAAGAGGGGGTGTCACTGAGGAGCAAAGAAAGAGATGGGGGGGACAAAGAGTTAGAGAAAGACAGAGAAAAATAGAGAGAGAGCGAGAGAGAGAGATGGTCAGAGAGACATTTAGTGGGTCAGGGACACAAAAGGAGCTGCCTGCCTGGCCTCCAGTGGAGCATGAAGCCACCAGGGGAGTGTAACAGGAGAGCGCTGGAGCCCCCATACAGGCAGCTCACTAACCAGCCCCGCTCGCTGCCCAGTACCCACCCCATCCTCCACAACACTGCCACAGGTTGACAAAGGCCAGGGCAGGTTGCTCAGTCCTGCCCTTGTTGCCAGGTGCACCAGGTGGGTGCTGCTAACAATTGAGCCCAGCGAGATCTTGCAATCAAAGGCTGCTGTGAGAGCCTCTCTGCTTTTGATCTTGGATGGTGGTGGCTGAATATAAAGCAGTAATACTGCATCTCAGCAGAGCAGGAGGACAGGAGTTGGAAGAAAAGAGTTGTTAGTGGAGCGAGATAGCCTGGGAGAGGCAGCTGTGTTTGTGGCAAATAAAAGGTGTATGGTCTTTATAGTGATGCCACTTTAACCACTGTTAAAGTTGACAAATTGAAAAGCAAAACTTTGTTGCACTCACCGAGGCCAAAATGAATCGGTGGCAGTTTGTCATTTACAATAACAATAAAACAAATCCTTATCTCACCTCTGAACTGCTAGCAGCATGATGTGGGGTTGTTAAAATACACTGTAATCAATGTTTACTCTTCATCCAATAGAAATGTATTATATTGTCAAATGGTGTGGTTATAATCATATAGGAATTATCAAGATAATTAGACGATTTAACTAAATAGCAAAAAATCATATATATAGCAAAAACATAAAAAATGGTGGCAAGAAATGTGACCTACATGGAAATACATTCCCATGTTACCTATAAGAATCGTTGAATTCCTTCCATCTCTAGAAAATGTAGTTTGTTGTACACTGTCGGAAAGGATAAGGTTTTGGAGTGACCAGTGAGAAAACTTCAAACCCTATGGAGTCACACTGTGATGTAGTGTGTGACATCAACACACGATGACACAATCATATTGCATGTACAAATGTGTAAAGGTTATACAGAGTATAATTTACCTGATCAGTGGCAGGGTGGCAGAAAAATGCGAGCAATAAAGAACGACGGTGTCAATTGACATGTCTGCAGGGTAAATATATGGTTCGCCTGCATCATTAAACAAGAGGAAAGAGATGAGACAGAAATATGCGTGGTTTTTGGGCGTTAACTTATTGTAAAACATTGTTTCTTAGATAAATTGCAAGAGCGAGCAGTCATTTGCAATGAAGTAACACATTCTCCATGGCCTTCAAAACGAACACTGCAAATATAAAGGATCAGACAAAACAAAGTGGGAACTAAACCAAAAAGAATACAAACACGCAAGTTATTAATAACAACCAAATAAGACCATAAATAACTGATCAAATAACTCCCTGCATTGCTAATACACTTCATGCTCCTAACTACAATGGAACTCTTATGTTAGCTTCAGAATATATGCTTTGGCTATGGAGTCTGACATGATATCAGGGAAAGTATCTGGAAAGTTGTGAACTGCGAATACTGTCAAGCGAAGGACATCACACTGTAGAAACAACAACCGAAAACAAGACAGCTCCTTAGATGCCTCAAGACACACACACACCAACTCCATAGAAGAAGTAGGCTATTGTTTGAAATGGCCTCAACCAATTTGTGGTTGACAGATCAATTCCAACGTTTTCTTTGTACTGCTAGAACTTACCTTAATGCTCAGGTAGTTGTCGCAACTCCGGGACTTGGCTCTGGAGTGCATTTTGTCCAGCTACAGCATTTAGTTCCAAAATAAAAGTACTAAACTTGAATAAATACAAAGACGGCAGCATCACCCCAAGAGATGAGGTCCACACTGTAAGTGCTGTTGGTCATTACTGTGCTGCCGGTCCCAGCTATTTCACTCTCTCTTTCTCCTGCTCTCTGTCCTGCCTGAACCGACTAAACTTCTGCTGGAAGCCTGAGAGAGGCAGTGCACTGGGTTCCTGGTCACTCCCCTCCAAACACACACACACACACACACACACACACACACACACACACACTCTCCCACCAAACAACACAACCTTCCCCCGCTCTGCAGCGCTGCTACTGACGCCTCTCCCAGCTGGATAACGCATACTGATGCAACTTCCCTCACCATTCAGAAAAAACACACTACCTGACCTGCCAACCCACAATAACACCCCCACCCCCTCCCGTCCCCTCCAATGGACCCAGCAAGGGTTAAAGGGCGCAGACCAAACACCACACCGCAACCACCCCACCCCTGCCCCCTTGACCCCCGCATCCCCATCCCCCACTCCAACCTCCACCCCTGCCAGTCCTCTCCTCATCCCTCAGTGGTCTCTCTTTGTCCTGACAACACAAATGGACTAGGGTTTCAGCTTATTCTGATGCTTTGAAAAAGGGAAAAGAAAAGAAGACATCAGCATAGGATAGGTGCTTCAGGTCACTTTACTACAATTGGTATTCTGTGAAACTGTCAAGGGAACGGCCAATCCCTGAGCAGATCCTCACATCGCATTAACACACGTAGGACATCTTGTTGTTCCAAAAGACAGATGTGACAAGTGGGGAAAAAAAGGCCCATATATTGATTGTATGTATGTATTTTCAAGAAAGACATCATTGACTATCTAATGGTTCAACCAGCTCACTTATGGGTTTCAGGAGGTGACATGACGGAAAAATATATCACTTCAGCAAGATTGCCGACATTCCTTGACAACCACATCAATGGATTTCGGAGGCTTGTTGTGAATTCTTTATCAGCATCACACACACACACACACACACACACACACACACACACACACACACACACACACACACACACACACACACACACACACACACACACACACACACACACACACACACACACACACACACACACACACACGAAAAACAATGTGAGAGCCAGCATATTTGAGTATACCTTTTTGAGTCACAAATCTGCAGTGCAAGAATGGGATCTCTGTGTGATCATGTGATGTTCATATTAAGCTTGGGCGTGTAGGTGGAGAATTTAGTGAGACTAGGTAATTAGGTGGGGTATATTTAGAGAGAGGCACTGGATTCTTCTCCTAGGCCACGTGTCTTAGATAGCCCATTGACCTTATACTGTCACTAGTGGCCACAACACATAATAAGGCTCATCCTGGGTGCAAGTTAGCCTCATGCTAGGTCTTAAAGAGCTCTAATCCTGGCTTGGAATCTAACTGTAGCATTTCCATAGAATAATTGTTTGACTGATGAAAGATACTTTATTTATCTTTCTTCCTTTCACTTCCTTTGGGCAATTGAGTGGGTGGGATGTAGTTGTGACAACCTTCATCCTATCATCATGTTTTGCAAACTCTATAATGTCACACAAGCTCTAAAAAAAAATTCTTGCCATTATTTGTGAAAGAGTATGAGTACAAACAAAGAGTACAAACAAAGCTGAAGAAAAGTCTAAATGCCTCTGCATTATTTCCTCTCAGTCTATGTCTTTAACAATTAATACATTTAGGAGGAATGACATCAGGCTGATGGCTTGAGTCTTTCTACCTCTACTGACCACAGATCAGCTCAGACTGCTGTAGACCAGTTCTGAGCTGAGCTCTGATCTCGGCCAATACATAGGAATACAGCAGTGTATCTTCAACAATGCCAGAGAATCTCAAAGGATGTCAATTTTGGTGACCAAATTGCACGATTAAACTAGTTCATAATTTAATGAAATCTTTATTGTTTAATAAAGTAGGTGTTTTGGATGAATAAATGGCAATGCAACTGTCTACAAACTGTCGTTTCCTTTACTGTTGATTTTCCATGAGTGGACCATGGTTTTAAATAGCCCCCCATTTACGCAGGCTTCTGGTAAACAATATTTATGTGATCTGAGAGGACAGATAAGCCGTCCCATGGGCAGCCTGCGATCTGATAACATTACCGAGGGCATAAACAACCCAGATGACATGAGGTCCGTGGTTTCATCATTTATCATAACAACCATAAATTACAGTTACTGACCACATGGAAACATCCCACCGATTTGTACACACACAGAGCTGCACGCACCGATTTTCACACACACAGAGCTGCATGCACTCAATCATGGACATGCACATACAGAACCCATTGACACTCACACACACACACACACACACACACACACACACACACATAATAGCTTGGACCACCAAATTAAACAGTGTGCTGCTGATAAGTGTGAAAAGTGTGCATTTCAATGGAGCAGAACCTGCATTATCAGCCTGTCCATATAGGCTGAGTCCACATTGCAGGGTGGTCAGTCCTGAACCAACAGCACACACAGACAACAACCCGGTCGCCAAACTGTGGAATGTGACACCTTGGTCCCACCTCAGTCAGTGCCAGCCTCACAGTGCCCTGCGGGCCACCCAGCTGACCTGCTTTTACAGACCTCCGGCAGTCCAATTCTACCCAGCAACTACGTTCACGTATGACCTTAGAGCTAATACATTGTGGTACAAATCTAAAAGCTATCTCAAAGCTACAAATTTGAGTTCTGTACTCACTACATCTCAAAATACAGGAAGTTAGACAATAAAAATAATATAACATGCAGTATAAGTATATTGAGTAATATGTACAAAAGAGCTGGTCTAAGATGTCTCTTGTATGGTTATATCAATACGATATGTATATTGTGAGGGAGACTTATTATTCTGTTAGTGTCATATCATTACCACTTCACTTTTCTGTCGCAGTGAAATGAATAACGTCTTTTAGTGCAGTGAATAGATCAAGCTCAAAGCTAAATGTATTCAGATAATCAAAATCTAGGAATATAATCAACTTGGATAACTTATCCACACACATCTTCTCAGGCTTGAATCTGTTTGACGCGCATCTAAAAATAAATGGAAGGAATACATTGAATGTTTTCTGTATAACACAGTAAAACACAGTAATAATAACCAAGGGATTTGTGTGTAAATAAAACTAATTTAAACTGTTTAAATGAAGGTAAAATAGATCATGAGTAACTTAAATCGTACTTACGAGGCCGGTGTTGTGTGTCTGTCAAATCCACATGACAGAGAAGCCAAACTGCAACACAACAACACAATGAGAGAATGAGTAATCACGGGCGCTCCCACTGGCTTCACGTGGTCAGGAGAACACACCTCACACACACACACCCAGTACTGACGCAGAACAGCCCTGTAGTAATCCTGACCGTGTCTGAGCTCCTCTGGTCACCCCCCGCCATCCCCCCTAGTCCAATCTGAGCCAAGCCCAGCCAGTGCAATCACTCCTGCCTGCCTGCCCAGTTCTTCTAGGCTGCAGCCCTGGAGTATGCTTTAGAGCAGAGGACGCTGATGACCAGGCACACAGCTATACAAACAAAACACATACACTCACACACATCAACTAACACATGCGTGCACGCACAAACACAAACACACAACATGAGCACATGCACACACACACATGCTATAACACACATACGTGTGCGCGCACACACACACACACACACACACACACACACACACACACACACACACACACACACACACACACACACACACACACACACACACACACACACACACACACACACACACACACACACACACACACACACACACACACACAAACATTCCCCTGTACATAACAGGCTTATAACAGTCATGTTTTAAATGTTTATAAGCTCCACTCCACACCAACCACCATTGCTTCCCTTCGAGGGCAGGAGACAGCTGTTGCGAGGTCAGCCACACCACAGCCACGCACTCAAGCACAAGGGGGGAGAATGTGCCACCTGTCAGACCCCCCCCAACACAATGTACCTAGGCCCCCCTGTTGTGTGAACGTCTAGGTCCCACACTAAAGCCACTGTCTTCCCACACAGCCTGCAAGCACAGGTGGCTGGAGGAGGCAAGGTCGAGTTACACACCAGGCTCCCACAGCTCGGTCCAACACCCCCCTCACACACACACACACACACACCCAACACACAACACAGGATAGCCAAGCAAAGGACACTCACTGGCCCACAAAGGCTTGATAAGTATAACGTACACAAACTATCCAACAGTAGGGGTGCAATAGAGGAGCTCTCTGCCAGGGAACTCTAGTGGTGGTGGCAGGTGTATTTGTTGCAATGTGAGGCTGTTTTAATGAGGGGTGCTGGCACACACTGCTACACTGGTATTATGACTTATACAGCCACATTTAACCCTAACCTCAACTCATCTCGTCCAATAACACCTACGCTGTGATGCAGGACAGCATGGAATCTGCTTTATATTAAACACACCTCGGTATAATTGGACACGTCTGTACAGACTTGTCTGCCCAGGTTCTACAGCCTGATGTTTCAACAAGCAGTTGAAATATTTCTCCAACAACATGATATAGATATTGGATTTGGACAATGCGCACACAGCAGGCTCTAAGCTTTACTCTGTAATTAAACCTAACTAAACCCTCTCTACTACTTAAACACAGCCTGAATTGTTTAATTGTTTAATACCACCTATCAAATTAGATACAATGAAAGACATTAATATCTTGCCTCAGAAATATGATATGAAGAATTATATGCACCGGCCAATCTAAGTTAATGAAATGAGGCTCAAACAGTTTTTCACTGTTTGAGTGAAAACAAAAAACGAAACGAAACCAATCACCACTTACCTTCTTGTGCTCAGCAGCCTTGGTGTTCCTGCCTTAAAACAACACACTGCGGGGAGCCAGTAGCTCTCCGGTCCCCGTTGAGCTGACAGCAGCTGTCTAACCAGAGAGGACCAGAGAGATGCCTGACATGTTTCATCAGACACACGGCTCTGTTGACTGAGGAGAAACCAACGGTATTATGCACCAGCCAGGCTACAGGGTTCCTGGCCCCTGCAGGCATCCCAATTCCTCGGCGGGGCGTAGCCTAGCTCTCTTATCTAGCACCCATCTTCTGTGGTGTGTACACTGTCAAGCTGCACTGTGGCCTGCTGGGCCAGCATGTCAACGCACACACACACACACACACACACACACACACACACACACACACACACACACACACACACACACACACACACACACACACACACACACACACACACACACACACACACACACACACACACACACACACACACACTTGCAGTCTCAAACAGAGGAACCTTTTCCCTGCTCTGGACACTCAAAATGTAAGGGGAAATTCTTTCTGATTTCCAAACCAATTACTGTTGGATTGTAACCACAGAACTGCCACGGTTAAAATAACAAAGGGAGTGTGAGTCAAACATCGCCATGAAGAGATCAGCATCATCAGAGAAAATAAAGCACAGCTCTGTCAGATCTACAGGGGAGACAATGCTGAGCCTATCAAAATGCAAACTGCCCCAGGTCCTGGTGATAGTGCCAGATGTCGGCCTGCATTGTTATGTGGATTACTTGAACCACTTGGCAAACACCTCCAGGTGCGCATTCCACACGGGGCAGGGGCAAGGTGGAGCCCCTCCTCTGAATCAATAAAAATGCTGACTTTATTCTTGGTCTCCTGTCGTCCAATCTTGCATTCCTTAACAAAGAGAGGAGGCTCAGAAGGGCGCCAGTGCTTTTCTGACGGTGTATGAAGAGGCACCCCACCCTCTGTAAAGAGAAGTTACCCACTCTGACCTGACTTCAGAGGGGCTCTTCACATGTATAGCCATGGTTAAGGAAGTCGTTTACAGGATCTGAGATGAAGGGGCCATGGCTGAGAGCCTGAGCTTTGGTCTGAGCTGTACACCTGGTCGCACCAGGCTCTTTAATCTGCCCAGGAGGAAGGAGTAGAAATAACAGGTCCTTTCTGTAGGTTCCTCCTGTTGGGCCGGTGACTCAGAGGCAGGTGAATGCTCACTTACAACCAACGGCTGCAGTCAAAAGTGAACCCAATAGATAACATCCAGATCTCAAATGGCAGTGTTTTGGCATCTCATGTATCTTCGTTATGATAATGTTATGTTATACAAGGCTATTGCAAATAAAAAAATATATAGGCATCTAGTTAAAACAATTTAGGTTACAATTACATTCACGCTCAGCTACTGACCATGTAAACAAGCAATTCAAGATAAATACATTAGGGCATAATGAGGGTCCTTTCTCATTTCCAGTAAACCAACACAAGACCCAGGAGAGGCCCCCAGAGCAGCCCGAGGCCCATTAAGGACATGCTCCCGTGCACTTGACCCCACTGCATCGCACACTACAAATGATTGCACATCTGGAGATAGAGCAAGGAGAGAGGGTATGTGTGTGTGTGAGGGAGAGAGAGAGAGCGAGAGCGAGAGAGAGACGGAGAAAGAAAGATAGAGGGCGAAAGAGTTAGCGAGAGGTTGAGGCAGAAAGAGAGAGCTAGAGGTAGAGTGGGGGGTAGTCAGTAGTTAGGAAAGCAGATAGGAAAGGCGAGGTGCTTCCTGTTTTCATGGCTCTAATTATACCCCTCTCCCCTGAGGATGGAGCATATCGGCAAAGGTTCCAGGAGTCCGTCATAGATCACCTCCTTAACCACAAAACGACATTTCTATATTTAATTCCAGTTACTAAGTTATAATAGCCTCATGTGCATTGCAGTCCACACACGCATTCGCAGAAAGTACATATTAACTAGTTATATCTGCTTCTGGGAAAATGTATTCTTCTACAATTAATCATAATACATAATCAGGGCACGACATGAGAAGGTGAGGCCCTTTATTTGCCAATTGGAAAACATAAAGGATTGGTGTAATGAACAGTAGAAATGACTATTTGCCAGTCACTTCGACACAGGAAGTGATATCGAGTCAGCTTTTAACCAGTGTATCGGATTACAAATGTATCTGTATTGTTTTGCATCGTATCATAGACCATGTATCCAGATACCTATCGGGTCACCTGAGAGGAATAGATACACAACTCTGAATATTAACTTATATTAAGGTTCACTTAATGTATGACACAACTCGTTTTAATGTCAGCACTGGCTGCCAGAAAAGCTATATGAAGCTCTATAAAGTTATATAAACAAAAAGGTTTTAAAGCCAGAGTTATGAATGCTTCCTGTTGTTCCAGATAAGATATAGTTTCTAAAAGACTTTCAATAACTGAGCAAATCTCCCTTTTTATAGGCCTATGTCTAGCATTTATCAGAATGGGTAGGTGTAGTGGTAGGACAAGCCTCATTAGTCAGGAGTAGGCCCTCTGGTGGTGAAACTAGAGATCTGGGGCCCAATCAGTGGCGGCTGGCCGATAGAGGGCGCTAGGGCGCCGCCCCCTTAAATAAAATTATTAAAAATAAATAAAATAAAAAATAAATAATAATAATAATAAAAACATCAGTATGTCAATATTTGTGTGTTTTAAATATGGAATGCACACAGTAATATGTGTAAGATATGATAGAAAATCATATTCGCAACCTTTCCTCTGCCTGTCAAACGCCTCGTCAGCTCTGGGCGATACAGAAAGTGCCCCGAGGAGGCGGGTCTACGTAGCAGTTAAGCCAATTGCTAATTTAAGATATGAATGTATGACATAAAATGTAGCCAATCAGCGATCTTAAATCGAATCCAAGGAGGGCGATTATTTTATCGCCCCAAGCTCGCCCCTGATAAAATAAGGACCAGGCTCCAGTGGCGCCATTTTTACTAAACGACAATGGCGAGCGCAAACGTTACTCCTCCAAGACCCAACCCTAACTCGGTGAAATCTCTCCTCCAAGATCCGTTTGAGAGGAGAACTTTGTCAGAGAAAGTTCGGGTGAAAGAGCTGGGCCCAGATCAACCTGACCTCTCAATCAGACAGCAGGCTAGCGAGAAAGGGAAGCAGTATATGCGCGGCTTCTCCCGTAGCTGGTACACCAGGAAGGCTTGGCTAGCTGGGTGCACTGATGCTAATGCTTTATTTTGCTTTCCGTGCTTGCTTTTTAAAACGACGGGGTCAGATTCAGCATGGACAGGTACCGGAGTGAGGGATATGAAGCACCTGTCAGAGAAGGTAAAGAAACATGAGAACACCAGGGCACACATGGACAACTCTGTAAAGCTAGCTGTATTAGGAAGGGTGAACATTGCTACGCAGCTGGATGACGGCCACGGGATTGCGGTGAGGAAACACAATGAGGAGGTGGATAAAAACAGGCACATTCTATCCAAAATTATCGATTGTGTGAAGTTCTGTGGGGCTTTTGAGTTGGCCTTGCGTGGGCACGAGGAGACTGACTCCTCGGACAACCCCGGCATTTTCCGGGGCTAAGTGGATTTTGTTGCCTCCCTCGACAGTGTGCTGGAGGAGCACCTGAAGACAGCTACCGTTTTTAAGGGCACGTCAAAGACGATACAGAACGAGCTGTTGGACTGTATGCTGTCAGTGCTTAAGGATTACATCCTGGAGGAAGTAAAGAGTGCTGATTTTATCGCCATTCAAGCTGACGAGACGACTGACGTTTCCACCCACTGCCAGTTGGTGCTTGTGATACGCTACATCGATGCTAAAAGTAACGTCCAAGAGCGTTTTTTCGAGTTCATTTTGATCGAGAACGCAACCGCCGACACCATCGCTACAGCGCTGCTGGAGAGGCTCAGCACCATAATCTCACATGGACAAAAGGCCAAACTTATTGCCCAGGCTTACGACGGAGCAAGTGTGATGAGGGGAGCCACCGGCGGAGTGCAGCGTAAAATAGTGGATGTGTACGAAAATGCGCACTACGTCCACTGCTATGCACATCAGCTGAACCTCATCATGCAGCAGGCTACTTCACGCATCCCCAGGATCGGCACTTTCTTTTCCGACCTTGCAGGATTTTCTGCTTTCTTCTCCAGGTCTCCCAAGCGAACCACCGCGCTTGACGAAGTGGTTGCGCATAGACTCTAGAAAGTCGTAATAGTGTCTTTGCTAATATTACTGTATATATGTTGTTTTGTATCAATTAATTGTTGCAGTTCTGGAGCACATTAACAATTAGTCACATTTAGTATGATCATAAAATACTGTATGCTATTCTTCCAGTCAAAGGTTTGAGTTCATCCACTTGATATCCATTTCTATATTATACATCCTTTTATACAGTGTAAGATTTCCTATAAACTTTATAATAATTTCATGTTATTGTCCACTTTCCACTCTGTTCTGACAGCATGCCTGTTGCGTTGCCTGTTTACTACCAATGGTGAAAAGTTCACTTTAAATGCAAATGAAAGGCTTGGGTTTGTGTAATATGTTTTTGTGTAAGAATGCCTCAACTTTTTAATATTGGCATTAAATAATTACTGAATGTTTCACTGAGCACTGCTGTCCTGCAGTTTGTGTTAAAATATATCGCGATGGTTACAGGAAAAAAAAAAGTATGGCACAGCCCCACCGAGAATATTTTTCACCAGCCGCCACTGCGCCCAATATCGGTTTAAAGAACTTCCAACAACAAGGAAAAACAGTGAACCAGGTAAAACACCACCATCATTTTTTTTTTTAAATAACACAAAAAAAATGTAGCAAAAAGATATAAAGAACAACACATGAACCCAGTCCAAAACAGGTTGCATCCTTTGGCCACTGTAAGCAGAGCCTGAACCATAAAACATAAATAATCAGTTTGAACGCTTGGTTCAAACAGTTTACAATCAGCCTTTAAGTATTTTTATTATTCAGAAAAGTATGAAGCAAGCTGAGAAGTCTGAGGTGGGGGGTTGGAAGGGGAAGGCACCAGCCCTCTAACTATAGTCCTCATCAACCAGCGCTCATCGCCTAGCAACCACATTATGAGCCACAGAATGTGTACAGTGGCCTACAGTGGCATTGTTCCTTTGGTCTGCATCCTTCTTTTTATCCACACTTGTGTCACTTACTTAGAAGTATGAGGGTAAGCATAATGTAAACCATTGGTAAATATTTTAATCATCTCCAGGTCTTTAACATTTCACACACTAAATGAAGAAAAATATCAGCCCTTTTTGGTTGCTAATTAGTAAGAAAATAGTAATTCTGTAGTTTTGTTTAGTTCAAGATGTCATCTGTTAAAAAAATATATTTTCATAAAGAAAATCAGTACATTAAATCTTGATGCTGTGAAATGTTTATTAGTTATGGTGTCTTCATATCTCTATTCTAGAGATAACTATTTACTTTAATAAAACCTACATTGTAAACAAAACATTCACTTTGTTGGGTAACTACACTTAACTTCATGCCAGAATAGTTTATTGTGTGCTTTAGAATTAGTGAAAAATTTTCCCTAAAGATTCTAGTCCAAAGCTTGGTGCTTAATCAAGTGGAAATTGGGAATAGGGGTGTGGGGATGGCAATGGTCTGGGTAGAAGCTATAGGCTAAGTGTTCAACTAAAGGCCTCATGCAGTGTGGTTTGATGTATCTCTGAGGTAGTAATATGCCAAGATTTGACAGTAGGCTATCATCGAAAACCTAGAGATCATGCATCATCATGTAAAAAAAAAAAGCAAATTAATAAGATCTCAATTGAATTCATTAGAGTTTGCAGTACATTTTACCAGTCTATCTGGGTGGTTTTACTTCTTCTTTTCAGGCTAGCTTAGGAAATGTCTGTGGGCCCAATTGAGTGCAATCCAAATGTGGTTAATTTATTTTCGAATTGCCTGTCACTAACTCTTGTGAACACTTGCCAAAACTCCCTTTTACAATATCACCATTCAAGAGGAATTCGTCCCTGTTAGTCCCATGCTCCCATACAAGCTCCCACTGATCCATTGTGTTGCAAAGCCTTCCTCATGCATGTTTTGCTGCAAAGCCAGCGTATCGATGGGTCTGAGGATAATCACGTTTCCCGAGGACAAGCTACCAGCTACACTAAATAAAGCCGCACGAAAAGGTGACTCAAAACTAAAAGTATATTAGGGCGGGATGTCAATCCGGTTGTTGGAAAATCGAAATGAAAGTATCTCATCACGAACCAAACACACCCAGTCAACTTGTCGAGGGTTATGATGATTAAGAACTGTGCAGAAGGCAACTGCGAGTGGTTCAGACAAACTGCACTCATTGCAAATAAACTGCACACAACCTTTCACATTGCACACCGTGTTTTCTTACCAAGACTCTTTGTTCTTCAGCAGGTGCACGTTGGATGATGCGCCGATGCTTCCTGACTCCAGGGACACTTGTCACTACTTGTCACAACAGGAACGATCCTAAAAAAAGTTGTCCAACTTTAGAACCTCGATCAACAGAGTTTACTATCCGAAACAAGAAACGTAAAGGCCAAACGTGTGATGCTACTTAAAATAGCTAACTTCCAAGATACAAACGCAGGTTAGAAATTGCCGATAGTCGGTGTTGGAGGAGGTTGGAATAGGCACACAAAGTGGATATTTGCATTAAGCCTCCCCTCCCCTTGCCTTTCAGAGCTGCCATTGTTTGTCTCTCAGTTGGAGCTCTGATTTAGCCTTTGCGTAAATCCTTTACTGCCAGACCAGGGAATGTCCCCTGCACCCAGTTACACCGACTTGATAAAACGCATTCACGTTGAACACAACAACGAAACGGGTTTGCTAGGCCCACGTTAATATCCATGCACTAATATATTTTAAATAATAATAACTTAAAGGTTTCGATTGGACGACAAGTAGGCTATTTCGTTTTATTTGTTGCCATGAATATAGCTAGCTTACCAGTATCAAAAGAAACAGATTTCACGCATTTTTTCATTTATGTAACGTTAGTTCTTGTCGATCCACTTTTTTCAATTGAAACTTGTCCCGTCTCGACTGCCCAATGGTTTTTGAGGTTTTGTCTACTCCTACTGCGACCATAGGACGGCAGTATAACCCCACTAACTGACACGTCGAAGTGTAGCAGGTATCTCGCCTCTCTGAGCCGGTCAGCAGGAATAACCATGTCCATGGCAAAGATGTAAATGATATGTTTATTAAAATATATAAAAGACAAAATACATATATGCATATTTATACAGATGAAGTATGCATATACAGTTGAACAATTATACAGTAAAATGTGTTTACATATAAATTTATATACATATAACAAGTATTTTATTTTTTTGCATTTAAACTGGCAGTGGTGATTTCATTTCTCTCTTCAGAGGGATTTCCTTAAGTCCACAGTAGGGAGACCCAGAAGAAAAAGAGAAAAAGCAACTTGGAAGAGCTTAAGAGCAGCAGCACCTTAACACCTGAGATCCACGGTTTCTGAAGGTCTCGTAACACATCTCTAACCTGACGCACAACTTCTTAGGACAAGCACTTTATACTAACAGCATCAAGAAGGATACACTTAATATCAAAAATCCTCAACACTGCTCATTGTTGTCCCTTTATGAGAAAAATCGTACACAAACCGAGCAGTACGGAAAAGCAAATCTTACAATGAATACAAAACTGTGCCATACAACTTTCATAATAGAGAACTTCATACAGAAAAATATCATACAGTCCAATATACTCCACACTACACGGCATTCTCTTCATAGGTCTAAGTCTAATTTCAATATTTCACTGGATAGCTTTCAAACGAGGTTTACAGCCACGACACGACCGTATGCCAGTAATGCAGACGTCTGTGGTCGGTAGGGTGATGGACTCCTTTAGGTCGGGCATGGTGGTTGGTCCCTTTGGCTGGTGTTAGCTTAGATGCGTTCATGTCTGATGGTAATGGTGATAGTGGTGGTGGTGGTGGTGTTCATGGTGGTGGTGGTGCTCGTGCCTCTGGACCAGGGGCACCACGACTCCGGGGCTACCAGGGGGGCTGGAGATCTGCTCTCTCTCCAGGGCGGGCAGAACTGAGGGCATCGGGGGGAGGTGCTGGTGCTGGTACTGGTGCTGTTGGCGGTTCTGTTCGGGATGGGATTGGGATGGAGGGGACAGAGGGGTCTTGCTGTTGGGGAGTGCTTCTCTTGTCTTGGCCCTCAGGCGTTTGCTGTGACTGTACTGCAGGGGGTGCTGTTGCTGCTGGTGGTGGCCCGTGTTGTTATGCAGCTGGTGGGGGAGGTGGTACACATCCTGACCCCCGTGCAGCATGGATGGGTGCGTGCCGTGACACTTGCTTGGTTTGCTGCTCCCGTTTCCCCCCACGCCGCCCTTGTAAGCCCCCTTGGGGGATTTGAGGAAGTGCGTGCCCTTGCCCCGAGCCTCCGCAGGGTTGTAGCTGTCGCCAATGACCTGCGAGCGGCGGTGGTGGGCGGCGTGCGCCTCGGGCTCGTGGGAGCGCGAGCGGCTCTGGGACTGGGAGCTGCGTACCTGGGCTTCCTGGGGGGGAGGGGGAGGGGTAGTGGTGCCTGGACACAAGGAGGAAGATTAAATGGTTTTAGGTTTTAAGTCTTGCGTTGAAACACTTCTCGCGAACAAATATGAACCTGGCTCCAACCACATGGGGACAGGTTTTAAGAGAGTGATCTTTGTTGTTTGTTACACCTACAGTATTCACTTCTCGTTTACCGATATGAGCAGGGGCGTTTCTGGCTTTTTTGGGACCCCTATGCAAACTGTTTTCCTGGGCTCCCTTTTTGGGAAACTGGTTTCCAGACCTTCTAAGCAAATACAGCAATCTGGTGCACTTTAAGAGGAAAATACACTAGATCTGTGAAAAACAACAATCTATTTTCTCTAATAAAATCAAACATCTTAAGTTAACCCCAGCAATTGAAACCTACAGAAACGTATAATTAACGGGAAACACTGGGGCTCCAATACATCAAGAAACTCCTGAAAACGTACAGGATTGACCGAATTTGAGCTAGAACATCTCCCAAATGCACATAAATGAGACAGATGCAGAATTTTCCTTAAAACTATTATTTAAAATGTTAGGAACACATTTGTTAAAGAATAAAAAAAACTAAGGAAAACATAAACAATGTAAATAAAATAAATGAGGACATTACAAAGAATGAACATACATTAAATTAGGCCATTGCTCAGAATAAACATAACTAATGACACTAGCATCCAGTGGCGACTCCTGAGCTGGCCACATGGTGGGCGAGGGCCCTCATACACGAAAATGTTGTCACTGTTACTAAAATAAGACCGTAATTTAGTGCCTTTTCCGAAGTACTTTGACATCATAATGAAAGCGGCGAGGTGTGTGTGAATGTGTGAATTTTGACGTCCATGTCCAAGATCGGGGTTAAGCTTCTCAGACACTTATAGTATAACGCCACAGTGTGTGCGCATTTCATATCCAAAATCGCTCATTATAACACTCCAATGACGGTCCTAGCTTATAAAAAAGTATCACAAAGTTGCCGTGGGTCATAAGCCAAACCTTTCTGTTGTATCAATCACAGGAGAAGCCTTGCATGTTCGTTTTACGTTTTTCGCTGTTGATGCTATGCTTGGGGCGATCAATGAATTGCCCCTTTAGGCATCAGATTCGAGGACACTGATTGGCAAAATGTATGTTGCTGTGTGCATATCTTGTGTCAGCAATTGCCTGCACTGCTGCACTGACTGGGCAATGTTTCTATCGCCCCATGAGATATTGAGCGGGAGGGGATGAATAGGATCGCTAATTTTCCCACCACTGATAGCATCTATATATAAAAAGCAAATGATAAAAACACATAACAAACCAATTATATATATGTTGCGGTTAATCTGCAATGTTTAGGTTGATTTGCTCACAAGACACAGCTTCTCTTTCCATTATAGCATCTTAATAATTACGTTTATAGATTTAGATTTTTGTATTCGCATTAGGGTGCTTTCACTCAAAAAACTTGGCTACCAAGAGTCAGGTGCTTTGAATTTATAAAAAAAGAAAATAATAAAAATGCCTTGAATGGCAGCTTTCGGTTGCATAGGAGTACATAGGCCTTCTGGGGCCCTATACAACCGTATAATCCAAACATAGCAAGAAACGGGCCTGTATATGAACCTCCAACCACATGGGAAAAGGTTTTTAGAAAGTAAAAGTCTTTGTTTTTGGTTTCACCTATGGCATTCACCTCTCGCTGAACAATATGAACCTATAACCACATGGGGACAGGTTTTTTAGAAAGTAAAAGTCTTCCAGTGTTCACAGGGGCAGCTCTGGCTTGTGTCATTTTTGCCAAACCAGACCCTGTACTCAAAATACCGGCATGGACTTTTCATTTCTGAAACTCCAAGTTCCACCTCTCCATCCAAATATATTGTTTTGATTGGAACCTGTGTGAATTTTATGGGGGAATGTCCCATGTTCAGAAGTCTAAACTCTTGCAATATATCATTTTGCTCAACCCACAGTAATGGGCAAATCCAGATGGTTAAGTAAAATTACAGGGGAGGACTTTGTTTTCAGTCTTTGTTTTCAGAGTCTGGCCGAGGCAAAAAAAAAAACTGCTTCTAACTGCAAATACTTTATGTAATCTCATGCCAAAAAAACTGAAGCGGATTTTGATCACATAACAAAGAGATTTTGCTGACCTTCAAATCGGGATGTGTAGTTCTCTATACCGGCCAGGTCCAGGTAGTGGTTCCTTCTCTCTGTGTTCTCATCAACACAGTAGTGCTGGCCCTCAGGGGGTGGGGGCTCCAAACTCTGCTGCCCTCTGATTGGACAGAACAAAAACATAAGACTATTATGTAACTAGTCCTATTAAGGTTTTTATAATCTAGCAGGCATCACCCAACCTAACCTTAAGCAAGATGATTGGATCAAACCCAGAACCACTACACTACCACCACTGCATGATCCTGCTCAATTGTCATTGAACCTTTGAAAATAGGAATCTGTGTGTACTAGTGCTGTGTACTGACCTGACGTTAGCGGAGAGTCGTTTGTCAGCATAGCGACCCTCTTCCTGGTGACAGCGACCTTGCTCACGCTCTGAGGAGGTCAGACACTAGAATGAATAGACCTGTAGTAATGTAGTCATCCAACCCCATCCATATTCAATACCCAGAGACCATGCATCAGGATGCCTAAATAAGAGTGCAAAGAGTCCTTTTACTTGTTTCTCACCTGTCCCAGTGTCTCTTCTATGGGATCTGTTCTCCGGAGAAACGGTTAGTTTGACACGCAGCGTCTTGCTCTTGTTCTGGCACGAGTGATTAACAGACGCATCCACCACATCGTAGATCGTGTGCATCAAGCTGGACATGTCCTGAACGGTAAAGTATATCATGAAATAATCACAGCAATAAGGGAAATTTGCCATTCCCTAGAGTTTGATAGCTAGAAATAATAACGTGCATCTACGACTAACAGAATGAAAAAAGGTTAGTTTATGCTTTATAAAGCAACTTAGAAGAAAATCTAAAAAGATATTTAGAGATTCTTGTCAATACCTCTTTTGTAACTTTGCCACTGTTGTCAAAGTCATAGAGGGTGAAGATCCACTCTTGTCGGTTGCTGTCCTCAAGTGACACGTTACATTCCAAATCCTGTTAGCGTATTCATGATTTGCATTATCATTTAATTTCACCTTATCTGTCTCCTATTCTTTGGTTTTTGTTGGAAGCTCACAGCCTAATTATTCTCAAGGCTAGAGAAACAGTGCAACTAGAACAGCATTTTCAACTCTACAGGCAAGAATGTCCAAGAATATATAAATGAGCAACTCAAATAAAAAATAAAAGTGTAAAGTACATTTATTAGTTGTTCCAGATTGATTTGAAAAATAAAATAAGAAAAGTATTATTAGAAAGTATTAAAAGTATTAGCATAAGGATTAGTATGTGTATGTTTGAGGGATGCAGTGTATTGTAACCATAAAGTCTATGGTTGTTCCTCACATTCAGACTGATACGTTTCTTCCCTGGAGCTTTGCTGGCATCCCGTAGGAGGATCTCCCGCTCCCCCTCTGCTGAGCGGAGGTACTGCAGGTAACTCTCACAGCCCTCCGCCTTCTCTGGAGGCAGCACCACTGTCAATTCAAACAACACAACAAATCTTTAGCTTGAATCTTCAATCTTTTTACAGTCAATGTTGACTTTGAATGATAAATTGTCACAATGCATTTAAGTATAAGTGATATACATATATATATATATATATATATATATATATATATAGATATATAGTTGTAACTTGCAGTACAGTGTATAGTAAAACCAATTGATGAAATTGTACAAAATAATTGTTAATGCTATTTAGTTGATCATATCTCTACATTAATACCACAGCAGAGACAGAATGACACTAAATAGCTGCTGTGCACTGCTAACCAATCATCAAGGAGCACTTGAAATAATAGTATTTTCCAACTCACCCTCTAGGGGACAGTGATGGTCTACAAACTGTCTCTCCTTCAGGTCACCGCTTGGAAGCTCCTTAGACACAAAAATAAGAAATGGGGGGTGGAGGTTAGTGGGGAGGGGGTGTAGGTAGAAAAACAAACAATTTCAGCTACAACGTGTTTCCTGCGCAGATGAGAAGAAAGAGGGCTGACAGCCAAGTGGCTCCAGTGAGTCTTTGAAGGTGCGCAGCGCTTATTGTTGTGCTGCACTGTCTGAGTCGGGCTCCTGCAGCAAGCCACCACTCAAACAAACAGCAGGATCACATAACATTCATCACAGAGATGACCACCATGGTAGGTCACAAGAGGGAAGGATAGTGCATTGATAGGGTATTCAAAAGGTACTGGGTCTGATCCCCCACAGGGTCCACAGCCTACCTGTGGTCACCCTTGAGATGATAAAGATGCCTACAGGCCTACCTGCTCCTAATGTATCTCAATTCGTTGTAAATCCCTTTGGATAAAATGTATGCTAAATGACTAAGGAGTTAACAGTTTATAGGTCTCCATTTGAACCATCTTTGGCAGAATGGCTTTTTCAATTTAATATCATTTCATATTCCAGCGACCACAGAGTGGAGGATGAGTCATTCCATTGAAAAACACTACGGTGAGTAAATTGTTTGATATGTTGCATACTGCAAACATTGCGTTGGAAAAGTTGAATGGTTGATCCATAAAGGAAAGAAAAAAAAACAAGAATGCATTTCTTCAGAGTTGTACGAAAATGGCCAGATGGAAACTTCTAGAAGAGGGGGAATGCGGTGGGGGTACTGTATGGAACTGATTAAATACACAATTCCATGGCTGTAAAGCTAAAGGAGAGGGGGAGAGAGCTACACAGGATTTGAATAGAGAGGGAAAATGCAGAACTCTTGCTGTCACATGTAAATAATCTTTAGACTGCATAAAGCTGAACCACTATTCATTTATGAGATCTTCCTTCAAAAATGCCTGTGCTGAGGCACAAAGGAACGCACACACGCGCACACACACACACACACACACACGCACACACACACAAAACAGACCCTTAATTACAAATGCATTGTGGAAACAATGAAAATTAAGCGCAGAACAGGCCCCTAAAATCCACAACTATTCAAACAACAAATGATTCATCTCATTTACGTCATTTCAACTCCAGTAAGCTTGTCTATGCTCTTTGAAATGAAATCCCACCAGATTGAATCGAGCAAGCGTATGGAAATGAGACAAATAAAAATCGGACCCGCTCCAGAAAAACAAAAGAACTCCATGTACCTTCAACAGAGGCTGAGACTGAAAACGAGATCTGCGCATCTGTGTGCATTTAGGTGAAATACCCCCTCCCCCAACCCACCCCTCAAACCCGTCTCTCTCTCTCTCTCTCTCTCTCTCTCTCTCTCTCTCTCTCTCTCTCTCTCTCTCTCTCTCTCTCTCTCTCTCTCTCTCTCTCTCTCTCTCTCTCTCTCTCTCTCTCTCTCTCTCTCTCTCTCTCTCTCTCTCTCTCTCTCTCTCTCTCTCTCTCTCTCTCTCTCTCTCTCTCTCTCTCTCTCTCTCTCTCATCTCATCCAGGAGGTACTGACAGCGGCCGGGGCTTATGGTGCTATTTAACAATCTCTGAGCCCATAATCATCGCTTGCTTCACAGGGCGACGCCTGGGCCTGTAATCTAACCCTGACCTTCACCCGGCCAACCAGGAAGAGCTGGGCTGTGTGTGGGTGTGTGTCTGTCGGGGTCAAGGCTCGGACACCCTGCAATAGAGCCCCGGAGAGAGACACTATGCAGGGAGAGAGAGAGACACTATGCAGGGAAAGAGAGACACTATGTAGGGAGAGAGAGAGACACAATGCAGGGAGAGAGAGAGACAATATGCAGGGAGAGAGAGAGACACTATGCAGGGAAAGAGAGACACTATGTAGGGAGAGAGAGACACTATGCAGGGAGAGAGAGAGAGAGACACTATGCAGGGAAAGAGAGAGACACTATGCAGGGAGAGAGAGAGACACTATGCAGGGAGAGAGACACTATGCAGGGAGAGAGAGAGACACTATGCAGGGAGAGAGAGACACAATGAAGGGAGAGAGAGACACTATGCAGGGAGAGACAGACACTATGAAGGGAGAGAGAGAGACACTATGCAGGGAGAGAGACACTATGCAGTTAGAGAGAGACACTATGAAGGAAGAGAGAGACACCATGCAGGGAGAGAGAGACACTATGAAGGGAGAGACACTATGGAAGGGAGAGCGGGAGAAACACTATGCAGGGAGAGAGACAGACACTATGCAGGGAGAGAGAGAGACACTATGCAGGGAGAGACAAACACTATGAAGGGAGAGAGAGAGACACTATGCAGGGAGAGAGAGACACTATGCAGGGAGAGAGAGACACTATGCAGGGAGAGAGAGACACTATGCAGGGAGAGAGAGAGACACTATGCAGGGAGAGAGAGACACTATGCAGGGAGAGAGACACTATGCAGGGAAAGAGAGAGACACTATGCAGGGAGAGAGAGACACTATGCAGGGAGAGAGAGACACTATGTAGGGAGAGAGAGACACTATGAAGGGAGAGACACTATGGAAGGGAGAGACACTATGGAAGGGAGAGCGGGAGAAACACTATGCAGGGAGAGAGAGACACTATGCAGGGAGAGAGAGAGACAATATGCAGGGAGAGAGAGAGACACTATGCAGGGAGAGAGAGACACTATGCAGGGAGAGAGAGACACTATGCAGGGAGAGAGAGACACTATGCAGGGAGAGAGAGACACTATGCAGGGAGAGAGAGACACTGAAGGGAGAGAGATACACTATACAGGGAGAGAGAGACACTGTGACGGGAGAGAGAGAGACACTATGCAGGGAGAGAGAGAGACACTATGCAGGGAGAGCGGGAGAGAGACACTATGCAGGGAGAGAGATACACTATACAGGGAGAGAGAGAGACACTATGCAGGGAGAGAGAGAGACACTGAAGGGAGAGAGAGAGACACTATGCAGGGAGAGAGAGACACTATGCAGGGAGAGAGAGACACTGAAGGGAGAGAGATACACTATACAGGGAGAGAGAGACACTGTGAAGGGAGAGAGAGACACTATGAAAGGAGGGAGACACTATGCAGCGAGATAGAGAGAGAGAAGGGAAGATGAGAGTTTTTTTGGGGGGAAGAAGGTAGAAATGCTAGTTAGCGAGAGTCAAGAGAGAGATAAGGAGGACAGGAGATGGGAGAGAAGAGAGAGGGTGGAGTTGAGGAGGAGGAGGATCCTCCTGATGGGGGGAGGCTTGCTTATCGTCTGTTATACCAGTCCCTGGGTGCTCAGTGGGAGAGGTGGAGGTGGAGGCTTTTATATAAGGCTATGAAAGGCTTCTGGGAGAGGTGGAGGCACCTCTTCTTGGGCCCCAACCTGGCAGCTGTCTTTAATCAGGTCTCAGACACACACACACACACACACACACACACACACACACACACACACACACACACACACACACACCACACACACACACACACACACACACACACACACACACACACACACACTTATTGGCATGTGTGGGCACATCTAAACACACAAGCCCATAAACACACAAGCCCATAAACAAACACACACACACACAGTTTCCATCTCTTTATGGTTTCTGTTGCCATAGTTGTTGTTTCCTTACAGCGCTGGGTGTGCTTTTATCTCCCGCTTTGTAGCACAGTCCCCTAATGAAGGGCGGTGTATAAGGGAGAGGGAGTTCACACACACACACACACACACACACACACACACACACACACATGCTGTTGTATGGCTCAGAGAAACATCAGAGAACACCATTGATTCTTCTATTCCTCCTTCCCGCGGGGCTGCGGCGCCTAGGTAAGCACCTCTGTAAATGAAAGACAGGCCTCACAATGAGAACAGACATTTGCAAATCAATCTGGCACCAGTCAATCTCATGCTCTAATTAGGAGACCCGTACCCCGGGCTGTCTCGCTGGTTCTGCTAACACATCTGGTTAAAAAAAAAAAAGCACATGGCATGTAGTTCTCTTAACTTTTCTTTTTTTAAGAGCATGTGAACCCGAAAACTTTTTCCTTTTTGAAGTGTGGTAAAAACACAGTAATCTATGCCATTGTGTCACTGTTATGGCCGTCATTTAGAGAAAACAGGCTCTGTCAAACAGTTCACTCTGCTCCGAACGCAGGTAATGTTATCTTCATGACGTCGAAGTGCCTTTAAGTATACTCTTCGACAAAGGGATACCAGCAGCCGGGTGTGTGTGGAGCTCCTGTGCAGCGGTTGATGTTGATGGCCGCATCCGAGAGAAGGTTAACCTTTCTCGGACACCTATAGTATGACGCCACATTTTGTGTGTATGTGTGGAGCTCCGTCTAGTCAGCGGTTTATTTTGATGTCCGCATCTGAGAGAAGGTTAAGCTTCTCGGACACTTATAGTATAACGCCAAAGTGTGTGAAGCATCTCATATACAACTTCGCTCATTATAATGCTCATACACAACGTCGGTACTAAAAAAGTAGTACAAAGTTGGCGTGAGTCATTACCATGGGGATAACCCCCCCCCCCCCCCCCCCCTCCTTCCTAGAACTCTCAGCCCAAAATACTTTTTTTTATCTCATGGTATTCTAATGGGAGCTGAAACAGGGGGTTCACTTAAACTTTAAGTAAAGACAGCTTTCTCGTTGTGCTCATTACATCCAATAGGGGAGCTAATGAGAGAGCTGGCTGGGTCCTGACCACAGTCTGTAGTTTGACGTCTCAACATGGCCTCAACATCCCCAGCCCAGTCACCCACAGTGTCGGCCTTGGCTCTTCGCACCACGTGTGTAATTAACCTCCACTGGATCAAGGCCACACTCTCTCTCATTTACAATCAGCGCCGTCCGTCCGTTTTCCGACCACCTTCATGGTATAGTGTAGCGGTGTGACGGGTATTCCATCTCTAAGTGCATAAGCTCTTTCTCTTACAATTTTACTTATCCACCTGTCTAATATCCATTACAGGACAATATTAATATATTATTCTCAGTGACCCCATCAACTCCAACTATAGCCCATTATATACAAAACATCCTCACAGAGGTTGTTGTTTATAAAACTAAACTAAACGGACAACAAAACATTTCATGACCAAAGCAACACCTGAAGAAATAAATGACGGCAGACAAAGAGAGATTACATTTCCACTGTCTTTTCAAACAGAGAACCAGATATCTGTGATGACAGCAACACAGCGTAAAACTCAGTCTTTATCTCTCTCTGCGATACACCTTTACATAATAGGCAGACAGAGTGGAGCTGGATATTTGTTCCTGCCTAATGTGGCGGTCTGTGCCAAGCCTCCCTAAAGCCCAGGCCTGCTGGCAGGACTTTTATGTGGGATAGAGTAACCAGAGCAGAAGCTTCCACCCAGAGCTCCTTCAACCAGGTGACATCAGACATCCCTCAGCAGTCTTTCTGCCTGGCTGCCTACTTCCCATCTCCCACTATGAAACACTACACATCTTTGTTCCCAACCCAACCCACCCCACCCCCCTACCCTCCCACTACCTTCCTTCCCCCCTTTTGAGTCAACCCCTTAAGTATTCACAATATTTTGACGTTGCTTCTTTAAAATATAGAGTTTACTTTAACTTCAGCTTCAGAATCTCATTTTTCTACAGACAGTTTATAGACAAGGTTTTAACTTGACTTGGCAATCCGATCAGATGAAGGGATTAGTATGCCAGTCCAGATACACTGCGGGACAAAATAAGAAATTGGTATACATTTTGGATGCCTACTCATATAATTTTAAAGTGATGTGGGTTTCTGACCCAGCGGATAGTTTAGTTTTACAGTAAGCTATATAATTAGCTCAAAAATAAAAACTTTAATATAGCGTTAGCACGACAACATCAAATATCTCTTCCCACTTTTTTTTTTCATGTTTTATTTATCTTCATTCCAAGATACACCACAAATATTATTAAAAGAAAACTGTCTCATGAATTAATAGTGGGTGATCGGGACCTCTTTTGTGGGGAAGGGGCGTTTCTGGAAACAATAATTTCACCTGACACTGATGAAGGTGACCACAGGAAGTGCTTGATGATGGGTCAGCAATCTACCGAAGCTACATCTGGACACTGATGAGGGATTATTGTCAGCCTTTGAAATGATGAAAGTGAAGCTCATTAGATAGCGTCGTGGATAAAAGTGAACAGCACTTTGTAAACAAACATAATGCGTTCTCATTACCAACGCCATGAAACCGGAGAGCCGCTGGAGTCAATGAGAAATAAAAAAACCTCCGTTCCAGAAAAAAGCAACCTGGCCTTGACTCAAAACCAGATGTGAGCTGTGAGCTATTGAAGACAGAGGGAGAGGGGAGAGAGAAAAAGAGAAAGGAGGGGTGGAAAAACAGGGACTAGTGGGGGGGGAGGTTGTGGCTAAAATGAAAGGGGAAGCAGAAGACAGAGGACTAGTTTCACAACCCCTGTTTCTTCTCTTGCAAGAGCAAGAGAAACAATTGTCTATCAGCCAGCCAGCCTGTCTCAAACTGGCTGACCAGACTACAACTCTGTCCTTTTCGGTGAGGGCAAATACGGCGCTCAGAGCCAGAAAGCCACATTCTCCACAGCCAGGGAATGAGATAATTACCGAGGAGAGGCAATAAAACAAACAATACAGTGGATTCACAAGAACTTCAGAAACATGATCAGAGCCAAGTAAAATACTCATATGTTTAGAGACATTAGAATTACTGAGTCAAGCATCCACTTTGTTATACTGTTGTCATTTTATGGGCTCAAATACTACTTTATGATTACCTCCTCTGGGAAGATTTGGACTGTCCATAATGTTTTACCAGAGTGCAGTTTCCAAAACCTACCAGAAGAGGAAAGAGCTTCTCTGTACTTCCCTGAGTACAGAGCAGGTGATACATGTATATAGCCCAATGTGTGATGTCACAAACTAGTCGGCAGTCTACCTCAAAAGTAAAAGGTGGAGGGTCACGTTCTGTAGAGGTACAGAAGAGTTTCCATATTATATATTCATAGATCATGGCATTCAGAATAAGCGTAAAAGTGTAAGAATGATGCTAAGCCATTTCCAGTATCACTTGAACTCTCCCTATCATAAAAGATGGGGCTGAGCGTGAATCATCTGCTGAGATAACACTGTGAAGTCCAGCTCCCTCAGAACATAATCTTTCCATACTTAACATTGCTGGAAGGACAGCTGAGAATCCAGCCTAGTCCATTAACCTAACTCATTTATCACTTCACACCACAGCATTGCTTCACCGTCATATTTCCCTTTCTTCTATGAATGACATTGAGATTAGAGTAAAAATGCCACGCTTGTCACCTGCCACTATTGACCATGCAGATGAATGCAGATAGCACCCACTTTCAAAGAAGCTGCATTTCTCTCTCGGAGGTCACACCAGAAGGGTCTCTCTCTCTCTCTCTCTCTCTCTCTCTCTCTCTCTCTCTCTCTCTCTCTCTCTCTCCTCTCTCTCTCTCTCTCTCTCTCTCTCTCTCTCTCTCTCTCTCTCTCTCTCTCTCTCTCTCTCTCTCTCTCTCTCTCTCTCTCTCTCTCTCTCTCTCTCTCTCTCTCTCTCTCTCTCTCTCTCTCTCTCTCTCTCTCTCTCTCTCTCTCTCTCTCTCTCTCTTGGCAGAACATGAAGGAGGTAGAATGAAGTCTCTTCAGCCCCGCCGCAACAACAGCTGTGGTCAGAGATAAGCATGCTCCTCTGTCTATGTCATGAACACGGGCTAGTCAGTGCCAGCCCCTGGAAGTGACCCGGTGGCCTTTTAATCAGGAGAGAACATAGTAGTGGCTTCTAACCGTGGGCTCCATCTGAGTCCTGGGTCCGTCTGCCGGTCTGGGTATCACTTTGATATTTTTATTATGAGCTGGTGAATTTCATCAACAAAGATCCCTATCACCTGCTGATCGGTCCACATTTGTCACCGCCCTTGTAATTACGCCCCACCTCACTTAAAGCACATTTTGATGGAGGTTTGCTGAGAGCTCATCTCACAGCTGTCACACAGAGGGCCTACTGTAGGAGCTTGGCCCACAAGTGTGTGACACCACCACTGAATCCCTTTTATGAGCCACATATTTTGTTGATACTTTTTTATATTTTATCCATTGACCAACATGGCATTTCGGGTGGCTTGAAACCAACGGCAACAACAAACAGCAAACACCTAGCCCTCTTGACTTGCGTGGTAAAAATGGTGTAGTTTAGAGTATTGAGGTTTAAAACATCCAGCCATTCAAGCATATGGTTTCAATTATCAAGTACGCCATCTGATGTACACTACAGGTATGCGTTAGTCTACCCAAGTTAGCATATGTGTTTCTGTGTTTGCGTATGAGTACTTGTGTGTTCACGTGCATGTCTCAATGTGTGGTTCAATGGTTTCATGTAATACTCTTTGGATAGACGTGTGATGTTGTGGTGCTCAGAGTTGTTTGATGGTTTAAAAAAAATATTTTACAAATGGGAGGGAATATGATATAACGCAGACAAATGCAAAACCACACTGACTTGGCTGACTTGAAGTCAACTCAACACACTGTTCAGCATGTGCACACACAAACACACACATTCACACACACCCACATGCACACCAAAATAGACACACACACACACATACACACACACGGGCGCAAGCACCATCCAATGGCATATCAAAGCTTTGGTGGGACAGGCGGTCAGGCTCAAATAGGATGTTCCTCTGTTTCTGGCCTCAATGTGAAATTCTGTAAGCTCCCGCGCAGGACCCAGGCTCTTAAGCCCAGCCAATAGGGAGCACGCCCAGGCCAATAAAGCTGAGGGGATTTGTTCCACATTCCACAGGCCTTTTAAACAACACACTGGTGGAGCTCAGAATGCAGGCTTGTGGGTCAGGTGGTGGAAACACCAACATGGCGGTGGTGGTGGTCCGAGTGCCACCTCTAAGCGCCGCCTCTTTCCTCTTTGAGGAGGTTAGGCTGCGTGACCACTCCTCTCCTTATGCTGTGGTGAATAAATAACAACTGCTCAGCTGCCACTGTGTGTGTAGCCATACGTTAACCGTAAAGTTAATGTCTCAATCAAAAGTGTCTGTAACATTAGACAATTATGTTTAATAAGGCCCAGCCATCTTTCCTCTGTTTTTTTCTGTTCCCTGCAATGTTCCCTTATTTGTGACGCTAATGAGCATCTCTTTGATTTTCCTCAGTTGCCTGATGCTGTAAGAGCTGTTATTACTGTGACCAGTGAGACCACCATCACGGCGATACAAATTGTGAAGCTGCTTTGGTTTTGTTTTAAAAGAATGGGTCCAAGTTGCAGCTTGGAACACAAAAGTAGGTAGTTGACATGTATTGGAGCAGGGTTTGGAAGGGATAGACCGTATGGTTAGACTTCCAGAGTTGAGCTATAGCTGCTCCAGTACGGGTGAGTGGGGCATGTAAACAAACTGTATGGGGGGTGTTTGTGGGGTGGAGAGCAATGGCGAAGATAAGCACCACAGCAGGCCACCATTCACCGCACACGTCACATCATGCAGGACATGTTGTTCGCCTAAATCCCAAACCTCTTCATATGGTCACAACTCAACCCGCGGCAGGCTCGCTGCTGAAGGACATGGGCGCACCCACCCAAAGCAGTGGTATCACCAGCTGGTGTATGGCCCCCAGAGTGGTGGAAGTCATAGTGACTTAGGGCCTCAGCCATGGTTAGGGCCCAAGCTCCGTGTGGGGAAGTATGAATCCCAGGGAGTAACAGCGATAAGAGCTGCTTTTGCAGCCGTGACCAATCCACTGGTAATGTAGCATGAACCCTGTACACAGCCATCTGCTGGGCATATTGAGCTAACTGAAATGTAGAGGTCCTGCACTTTAATGATATAGCATTCAAGCTGTGAAGTTCCTTACAGTCCTGGAGACGGACAGGGGGGTCGCCCTGGGGTCAACTGCAAGTGTTTTTCTGAGGATTCCTAAAATTGCATTCCCCGCTGGGATGTAGGAGAGACCTGAAGACTGTTTGAACAAAGCTTGGACGCATACGATGGACCAGTGCCAGTGGGACACGAGGTCATTCTTAGAAACATGTTACACCAACATACCATGTGATTAAGGATTTCACGGGATAAAACAAAAACCAACCTGAATAGAGCTCTATGGACAGTTAATGTTATGTACCCCCCAAACTGCAAATTCCAATAAATGTCTGAATATTTGAAGGTACTAAACGTGAGGGTCCCAAAGTACTAGAAATGTCCATATGGATCACATTATGATTCTCAACTACAACACATTCATTATTAATATTACTGACGCAACATTGGCCAGCAGAAAGTGTGGCTGTAGCTCGTGTAGGTCTTTGGTTCGGATGCAGACGTGGATGTTTGCGCCTCGCTGACCCGACTGACTGGCCGTGTGTGTTGGAAACACTGTTCCCCAGTGCGAAATTCTCAAACGTAATTCATCCATGGCACAAGCAGAGATCAAAAGGCTATTGGTGCAGGGGCCAGCTCAGGCCCTTGCACCCACCATAAGTAGTGCATGTGTGTGAGTGTGCATGTGTGCTAGTGTGAGTCTGCACACACACACACAAACCCATGCATGCACACACAGGCACACATGCAAGACCACAGCTTAGACTGCAGCTTTCCCCACCTTAATTACTGGAAACATGGTCTGTGAAATAGAATGTAGTAAAACATCAGCTGCAGTCCAGTTAGACTTCTTACTTTGACTGTAACATATATATATATATATATATATATTTATATGCTATAGAGACGTATTCATAGCGCACAAACTTTACTGTTATCTGAGTAAAGCATTCAAAGGAGATCTTGAAATAAAGTCACAATTCCTCATGCACTTTCGTTTAACCAGTATTTGCTTACATTCTTAGATAACTTTGCTCAACACCAGAGAGTGAGGGAAGAGGTTGAGTTGAGCAGAATAAGCGCTCTTGAAAGCACTTTAAAGTAACATTCGATGTGTGATAAAAAAAGAAAAAAAGAAAAAAAAAGGGGAAAGACTTCAAAAGGCAGGTTTGTGCGGGTTGAGGGCGGTGTCAGAACAACCATGAAAAGCTAGGGAGATAACCAAGTGTCCCATGATAGAGAGATGCAGAGAGATGAGAGCAGGGGAGAGGAGGGGGGGGAGTAAAGGTTCAGATGCTCTGATACACTGACATTCTTGAAATGATAGGATCAGTATAAGACCCACATCAACAACACATAAGAGAAAGAGAGAGAGTGTTACGGGGAGCGGAGCGAGTGGACCCAAATGCACGACACAGAGACACTGACACGGAGGTAAATAATACAAGGGATTTACTGAGGGCAACAAAAGAGTAAGACAGGAAACAGGAGGACGAGGCGAGGGGCTTGATGGCTGGCGGGCAGTCAGACAGGCGACAGTTCAGCAACGGGCGGGCAGTCAGACAGGCGGGGGGTTCGGCAACGAGCAGGTAGTCAGGCAGGCGAGGGTTCAGCAACGGGCGGGTAGTCAGGCAGGTGAGGGTTCAGCAACGGGCGGGTAGTCGGACAGGTGTAGTAGTGTAAACAACGATCTAGCGATGACTGCTTGGAGATCTGGGGTTGATATAGTGAGTGCTAATGAAGATTGCCGGCCGGTGTGTAGACAGAGGGAGATGAATGGATGACGTAGAAGAAAGACAATGACCACCGCTAGGTGGGAGGAGTGGATGGCGTGACAGAGAGAGAGAGAGAGAGAGCGAGGGAGACTGTTCCTGCCTAAGTGAATCACATGAGAAAACCTTCTGCTTGTGGAATTATAGACAAGCCCTGCCTTTTCGAAGATCAAGGTGTTGGGATTTCAAAGTCAATTTCAATTGCCACCAACTCATTTATACCTGATGGCTGATGCAATTGCACTTTTAAACAACAAACGTGAAAAGATACAAGAGAAGCATTTTACATATAGCATATGCTGCCTTCGTTGGCTGAACTTCATAAGGTGTCACACGGTACTATACTGTAATTGACGTGTTTTATTAATACTTTGCCTATACATTTACTGTCTGTGTAATTTGTCCATGTTATATGCACATTCATGCTGTTTAAATAGCCTGATGCTGCAGAAAGAAGTGCCTTTTTGGACCTTATAGTCTTTTTCAGATCCAGATTCTGCTCTTACTTTTTCCATATTTGGATGAATGATGGGGCCTTTAACACTAACACTTAAATGTCGCTTTAAAGAAATGATGTGTCATTTGAGTAAGCAAACAGTGAGAAAATGTAGAGTTTAGCTAGAGAATAGCACTAACAGAATAAAGACTTAAAGTTAATATATTGTCGACATGAAACAATTTCCATCAAGTTGGTTATTGATGTATGAAAATAAACAGTGACATGGTGGGCAGCAGACTAGTTGTTTTAATAGAGTTCATACAAGACTCTCCCTGAAAGGCCTACAGTTACGGGAGGGGAAGGAACCTCAAGCAGCACCGCTGTTTATTTTAAAATGGACTTGGAGGTAAATGTGTTACATTGCACACAGGACTAGATTAGCCTTTGAAGTGGATGGACTGTGGGTGTGGGTGGTGGGGGTGTGAGTGTGGGTGTGGGGGTTGTGAAGGGTGATGGAGTTGCCTTCTGAGGAATGAGGACAGTGGCCTCTTTGAGCACTCCTCAAACATCTCTCCCACTCGTCTTGTCACAAAGAAAGCATAAAATGCATTGGGGCTCAGTATGTCCATACAAAACCAGTGAGGACCTGGCAGCGAATTCAGCAGCCGACACAATGGGAAAGTATACGGTGTGAGACAAAGACCAAGACAAGTCATGAACAATCTGCCACTGCATATCACAATCAACACACCTTGACAATGAACAATGAACAAACAGGTCTAAAAAAGAAGACCTGTTTGCTGTCGTAATGAGGGGAGCAGGTCTGTGTAGCAGAAGTGAGCATGCATTCTTCTGTCTGAGAGTAATGTGATGTGAAGAAATAGAGTGCCAGTCCTAAACTGTCTGCAGAGCCCCAGTTCCAAGCTTTGAAGCTGCTAGTATGTTTCAACAGCTAACCACTTTCAGATGGGACCGGGGCTTTTTATGAGCTGAATAATAGCGATACCTACACATGTGCAGACTAGGGGTCCAAAAGAGGGGGAGTCTATACCAAAGGCAGAGGGAAAAGATGGCGAAATTCTTCTTTGTGGGAGTTCTTTGTGTGCGACGAATCCTGAATGTAAGTAAAGAAAATAGAAGAAAGTAAATTTGCTGGGTATCAATTGGCATTACACTCTGGTTTCTTTGGAGTGTATCATATAGAGGGCAACACAGGATTCTCTTAATGTGGAATAAGCTGGGGGTCGGCTTAGCTGAGGAGGTAGAGTGGGTTCACTTGTCAATTTATGTATTATTATATATTAATCTCATGCAATTTGCCATTGTCTAGTAAGAAAAAGGATAATCTTCTCTGAAAGTGCCCTCTATTTTGAATAGCGGCTTCAAGACGAGACAATGTGAAAGTCCTTCAGGGCGAACCTTGCCACCATAATGTGAACAGTACAAAGGACAAAATCTCAATGCTGTCATGACTGGTCCTTTTTATTAAGGATTTGTTTACCGGACTTCGCTGAATACAAGTATAACGTGAGTGTGGAAATGAGCTAACAAGGTAATAAAAAAGGGCAATTTCATTTCATGTTGTCTTTTAGCAGCATGCTAAATATAACAAAAAAGTCCAGTAGCTTTCTGTCTCCTTCACTGGGCTATTGGAGATGTGGTTTCTTCTGTGAGAATACAGGAAACCAGAGTTTGGTGTGTGTGTGTGTGTGTGTGTGTGTGTGTGTGTGTGTGTGTGTGTGTGTGTGTGTGTGTGTGTGTGTGTGTGTGTGTGTGTGTGTGTGTGTGTGTCTGTGTGTGTCTGTGTGTGTGTGTGTGGCTCGACCCCAAACCTAGCAGGGCACCAGGGTTTGGAATGTGGAGCACGGATGAAGTTTCTGCAGCTTTCAGCATGGAGGCTGTCAAACAAGATCAGCAGCACGGGATAACCTTGCATAATGAGAGATGGACAACACTGTAGCTGAGAATATGCTGCAGTAACACTGCAAAATGTGTTTCAAGGGTAAACCACAAATCAACGAGGAGTTGTTCACACCAGTGTCAAATAAGTCGATTCAACCTCTGACCTGCAGGAAGACAGTCTCTAGTTTCCCAAGTAATACTATGGAAGACAAACAAACTCTTGTCCAAAAACAACTCCTCTGTGCTCCTGAAATACATAACCAAATAAGCAGAATACTCTTTACACTACCGAACCCACATTGTTTGAGAACAAAAATCACATGAAAGTCAAGTGTGTGGTCTTTAGTTGATCTGCTGAAATCATAACAAACACTAGACACCAGTTCCAATCAAACGGGTCCTAATTAAACAATAGCTACAAAGACCCCCTTAAAATAATAATAATAATACCAATAACAAACCCATAATATAATGTTACCCCCTAGTTGCTCTGCGGCTAGCGAAATGAAGTCCACTTGGAGAGAATAACTAAAGCCTTCTGAGAGAGAACAGGGATTTATGTGGAAACATACCTTACACACTAAAATGTAATAACCTTTGAGTCTCCCGGTGTTTTACTTGGCTGAGAGAAGCATAAGATCAAACAAGACTTGGATCCAGCATGCTTAGCCAAAAATGTCAGAGCTAAGCACTGGGCTCCAACCCCAGGTATGTTCCTTCCTCTGGCATAGAGCGAGCGAGAGAGCGAGCGAGAGAGCTGGGAGACAGGGACGTGAACCCTGCCCAGGGTAGACTCTTTCAGTCTCTCAGCCACCAGAACGAATGCAGGCTCCAGGGTTTCTTCACGGGACCCTGCAAGGAGGAAGTGAGGTCTCCCTGCTTGGAGGAGCTTGTCGATGACCACTCAAATTTCGAGTGGGTCTCATGTGGGCCAGAGAGTGAGAGAGGAGTCAGTCTACGTGGGTGTTAAATCTTGTAAACAGAAATGGCATATAGGTGTCTTTATGCAGCAGTGAAAAATGGTGAGTTACTTCAAAGACCTGATGATAAAAGCCTGAAATAAATCCAAAGGAAACAAAGCCTTTCTCCAAGATAAAGCCATTCAGGGTTTGTTTTTCATGCCCACGTCTCAACTCACACAAGTCTCTCCCTGTGTTTTTCTCTTAAGGTGCGTGCACATCAAAAGCGAAGCGAACATTATTTTCGCATTACCGCAAACTTTTCTCGCGTGAGTGATTCAGCATTAAGCAAAATTCGCGCCAAAGTTAAAATATTTCAACTCGAGCGTACACGCGAATTGGCGTCGTTCACGCGAGTATAATTCGCGTAAACCGCGTCATTCGCGCCGTGCCATTCGAGCATCTGTTCACGTCTTTGCATTGATTGTATGTATTTGCGCCGCGCCAAACATTTGCTTCGCTTTTGGTGTGAACGCGCCTTTAGACTCTCTCAGACTAATATGTAATTTCTAAACCAGTAATATCTATGTGGTACAACAGCAGTATGGATAAGCAGGATTGAGAATTCACTTTCACGTTCACAAAAACGTGAATGTTCCACACAAACACAACAAGTAATTTCAAATGTCAACTGCAGCAGTTTGTAAAGCAATGACGGTGCTCACTCCATATGCTGTTGCTTTCTCCTAATGATCACAGAACGCGTCCCATACCAGCACTGGTCAGTGGGCGATCGCACTTGGAAGTAAGTAAAACTTTGAAGTGCCTGGGAGACAGTATACATATCTGCAGATAAATAAACCACCCGGCCGCCTGCCGTGCTGTAATGACGTTTTCCACCAAACATCACTCAGACAAAATTCCCTTTAGATGATCCCTCATCCGTCCACATGCTGGCATACTGATAAGCACACACGCACGCATGTTTGCACACACACACTCACACTGACATAAACAGTAGAGAAAAAAAGGGAGCGTGCAATTGCATCCAATTGTCTATTGGATGCAATTGCACGCTCCCTTTTTTTCCCTCCCCTTTTACAGACAGGCGGACAGATAGAGAGAGAAGTGACCTCCATAGTTGACTTCTAGGTTACACTGCGTTGTAGCGACACTTAAGGATGAAAAAGAGACTCGCAGGCATCTCCCTCTCATGACAAGTGTCTGTGACGTTGATGATGTTTTAGTAAATGTTTGCTTTGGACAAATGGCAAACAGCACGTCACCAAAGACACACACGTTGAGAGGCTGTTAAGAGCCAGCATCGAGAGTGAGAGTGAGAGAGCGAGAGAGAGAGAGGGGGGGGGGGGGGGGGGGGGTGAGGGCGAGGGAGAGAGAGAGAGGCGGTGCGACATGAAGATCAATACTGGCTAAAACAACCATATTGAAGAGGCTCTCCTGTGATCCACTCTACCCCCTTTCCAGGATCCTCTCCTCTCCACCGCGACCTCCTGAGGAGAAGAAACACCAGCAACCCTTGTCCATCTCCTCCTCCTACACCCCTGCCCCCTTCCTTTCCTACCTCAGCCACTCTCCCCTGCTCCTCTTGCTCCAGGATTCTGCTGTACAAACCAGGAACAGATGTGAGCCGGGGCCGTGCTGAAAGACCCCGCTGTTCTGGACGCCAGCCACATGCTTTTAATTCAGAGATGAAGGCCCACAGCTCGCCTTCTTGTGAAGCCAATTTAAAGGGGGGAAAATGAAGGAAGGAGAAGAAGAAATGGCAAGGATAAAAATAAACAAACTCTCCAAATGCCTTTAAATCTTTTAAAAACCCAATACATATACAGCACACCTTTTCTACGGTCATGCTGTGCGCACTCGTACTGGTGTTCAGAATGGTTTGATTTTCTCAATTCCTGTGGCTGAGAGTCGGATGTGAAGGGGACGTCACTGTCGACAGTACTAGATGAGGAAACTAGGTTCTAAAACAACCTTTTAACATTTTGAGAGGAACACTCACTTTACACGGTGACCAATCCAGACTCCAAGAAGAACTTGAGTATCCAACTGCTGGGGTCTTTATGTACTCAACACTTTTTTTTATCAATCAGAGACACAACCAAATTTACACACGGAAGAGTCAAAGCTGTGTTACCTCATAAACAAGTCAAAATATATTTTTCATATAGTCTTAAAAGCTTTCGGCACATCTTAACATCAAACTGAATCCGTATATCCAAGCTTTCCAGTAAGTGTGATATTATTAACCTTTCAAAGTGCATAATAACTTGAGTCTTTGTTGTGGGCTTCAAAACGTTGACACACTCTCTCCCATAGAGTCAGACTCTGGGAAGTGCGGAGACAAAGACGGTGTGTTGAAAGCTTGAATTAGCCTGTCGTTGTTTGGCTATCCAAGCATGTCTGGAAGAAGCTCTCAATGAAGTGTGCTTAAGGGGGGGGGGGGAGATTGTTGCCAAAGGTGGAGTGTAATGAACCTTCACAAAGCTCTTCTGAGCAGGGTGAAACACAAAACTGGAATAAACCGGACTGCACCTTTCTGTTTTAATTTATGTATTCATCACCTAAAGAAAAGCTGCAATTTTCTATTCTTACCTCCCTACTTTTCTATCGTGGTGTTTGGCACAGAGAGTGATCTTGCCTCTAGTGATTCTGCGGCATGACACCAGGTGCATGGACAGGTAATGCTTGTTCTCGTGAACACCTGCGATTAAGTGTCAGAATCTTGTTTACTTTTCACAAGTTGGGCCCGGGCATCTTTTTCCAAGACTGTAGAAGCACAGGAAAGGGATATCAACAAACAGTCTTGGAGGTTTTATGAACAACATTTATTGAATCACGTTAAGATTTGATTTTCCCTAAAGTGATTCAATAAATGTTGTTGATTTCGCAATCCTTTACCAAGACTGTAACATTCTGTAAACTATAAAATAGTCACGTGAGCATTGGATCCATCTCCTCCTGCTCTTTCTCTTTTCTACCCATCAACCCATCCCCCAGGACACAGGGATGGAGGGGTGAGGGGAGGGGGAGTTTGGTGGTGGAGGGGTGAGGGGGTGGAGGCTCCTCTGTTATCAGAGGCCTTTTATAACTCCCAGCTCGGCTCTTTGAAGTCCCCGCCAGACAGCTCAGGAATCCCACTCCCCCATTTGACAATGAGGAGGGGGATGGTTAGAGCAAAACAGTGTGTGTGTGTGTGTGTGTGTGTGTGTGTGTGTGTGTGTGTGTGTGTGTGTGTGTGTGTTTGCCAGCCCCCCCCCCCCCCCCCCCCCCCCCCCCCCCACCCCCCACCCCCGAACTGCCAAGCTCAATATGAGCACTGTCAAGCACAATGTTGAATCCATTGCTGAGCGGTAATATACAAAACAGACAATGGATGGAAGAGAAGGGTCCTATTGAGTTAGTTATCTAAAACAAATGTAAACATTCTCTGTGAGTTCATGATTTCCTATGTCGCTATATTTTAATGAAAGTGATGTTTTTCATTGTGTACTGAAGTTCTTTGCTGCTTTAGCTCCTACACCTACCTTTCCAGGTCTAATCATGTGTTAGCTTATCTTATTATTAAAATTAATTACTAATATGCTGTGATGAATGGGTTGGAATCCAATACTGTCAGTCTATGTGAGAGTAACTCTTAACAACCAAAGGTAAACCTAAAGTGTCTCATTGGGTTCCCCTTGTAACATTATAGCTTCATCTCATATGGCCTCTGGATCAAGAGACATATTTTCATCATGTTGGTTCATATTTTCTCTTTGCTTTGTTTTTAGTCTGCCCAGCTTGGTCACATTACAGAACTGAAGTTTTTATGTTTACGGCCACAGGTCTGAAGTCCTGTACTCTGTGAATGTTGTTATTGCAGCTGGATCAGTCAGAAACCCAACACTCAGGCTGTAATAAAGAGATGGAATATGATGCAAAACTAATTAAGTGTCTTATTTTTGCAACTAATATGTAAATGGACTGTAATAAAACAAAGGAATTTGTTGCTTTTGGAAGTGATCATGGAAGTATCATTGATTTGTATTTGAGGTGCTTTGAGCAGGCAACAGACGATACAATTTATATGCCAACTATGACTTACTATGACTTACTGACTTACTAACAACTATGACTTGTGTGTAAATCACAAAGATGAAAACAAACACTAATATAACGACTTCCATTTCATTTAGATTTCTTCCAAGCTGTAATTCGAGTAAATACATTGTTTGCATTCAAAGGCCTACATTACTTTCAAAGTGAACAGAAAGACAATCTTCTCGATGGTGTTACTCTGGTCTGAATATGAAACAGACTGTAAGACTATTCACTATGCTCTGGTTGACACTACCAGAGAGAGACACACAGTAAGCCAAGGGTGGGCGTTTGATAACCCAGAGAGAGTAAGGGACCAACCCACTCATAAAATCCACACTAACATCTCAGCATTGGCCCCTCGGGAGGGAGGTGAACTCACCAACTCCTCTGGAGTAAAGAACGGTTCTCCTTTAATTCACCACAAATTGATCCTTAAGGAACCTGATATAAAAAGGGCCGTGGGTCTTTGACAAACTCCCCCCACCTCCTCATCATAACAGTGTATATTTTGCCTCAGTGTGTGAACTGGGGATGCTCTACTGTCGTCCTCTGCAGAATGACACGCTAATTGAAGTGATGTAATGTTATGCCAGGAGTACTGCACGCTGGGAGCAGCACTAAGAATGGGATTCATTGAAAATAAGTCCCAGCCTTTAGTCAGCGTGCCAGCAGCCACAAGACCAATGCCTATATCCCACAGTCTGAGCAGCGACTCTCCATCCAGCCTTGCCTCAAGATTTAATGAAAACTTTGTGTGTGTGTGTGTGTGTGTGTGTGTGTGTGTGTGTGTGTGTGTGTGTGTGTGTGTGTGTGTGTGTGTGTGTGTGTGTGTGCTTGTTGATGTTTATATACTATTTTTCAAAGAAAATAACCCACACACCATGGTGCTGGTGCCAGATTAACAGACAGAACAACAACCCACAATCTGGCAAAGACAGCAGCAGGTCATTTTACAAGCTTGTTAGAATACATATTCCAGTAAGTCAAAGGCTATATCACAAACACACACGCACACGCACACACACACACACACACACACACACACACACACACACACACACACACACACACAATGTTTAACTTTATATGGTCCCAAATAAGTAGTCTTTGTAATTCGTTTGAAAACAATTTCATTAAAAGCATTACAAATCTAAGTAGATTTGGGGCAAGATATTTGGCAAATGTCTACTTTTACTATAATAACCTTATGTAAAAGCAGGCTTAGTTTGAGGACAGCAGTGACATTATAACGATATTGTTGTATTTAGAAAAGAGTAATGAGCTTATTAAATAAATACCTGAATGTTTTTCAGCTTGTGATCCGATGGACTGTAACGTTCACATTCCTCCATCCCTCTCCTGAGGAAAGCATTGACAACAAAACTGTCTCCTAAAAATAAAATAAATACAAATTGTAGATTTTAAACATCCAAATAGCACAAGGTTTTACCAGTCGTTGTAACAGTTTAATATTGTTTAAAGATGCAAGAGATCTTGAAATGTGCTCACCTTCAGGATTTTCCCTCCGCTTAGACACTGTAGATTCCAGTTACATGAACCGTCGTAGAAAGAAGCCAGTCGTTAGTTTGTGGTATCATTAAAACAACTTGAAATCACTGGTATCTAAAATGCTCAATCCATACTTCACATTACTTACCATGTTTAGAATGAAGTTTCCCCATCCTTAAATCCCTTAATCAAATGAAGGTTCTTCGGCTTATCCGAGCGCACAATTACTGCCTCAACATTGTCACATTGTGTTTAATTGGCAACAAAAAACTCCAACTTCATCCAAATGCAGCCAATAAAATCGGAGAATCATTTAAATAAATATGTTGCATGCATTTGCAGAGGCAAGGACTTCCCTAATTAGGCGATAACCGACAAGCGATCGTTGGAGTTATCACTCGCGTACTGCTTCCACAGCTCCACCAGAATAATGTGAAGGCTGTGGGAGAAACGCAAACCACCCCCAGCAGTTTGGGAGTGCTTGACATGGTAGCGTCCAATGTTACACAGCGCCGTCTGTTGGGCTACATTTCAATAGCATACTGGATAGGAGCGTGCTCTTGAAAATGGCTTGAACCCAATTGAACACATGATTAATAAGGGCTGAAAACTCAATTCTGTATCGACAACCCTGGATTCATTGGACAAATGCAATCAATATAAGGACCCGGTTCATGTTTAACTGTATCATGACATTTTTGTAGTCCAAATGAAGTAAATGCAACAGGCCTACCATTATCCCTTATGGTACTGGTCAATGCGCCCACTGTCTTTTAGTTGGTTTGACATTTTAATGGTAACAATGCTATACTGATTGCCCTTGAAATAAAATCAAAATGAACATGCCGACCTTCAGGCAGATAAAGAGAACTCTTTGATGTTAACGGTTGCTTATTTTTGGCAAGGTGTTTAAAGACTAGGTGTTAGTCAAATAGCATTTGCCTGCTGGCCTACTTATTGTTCAGAGTGATAAAAAAAGAATGTAGCTGTTTTGCTTATATAAATATTTGAGCTCTTTTTTTGTGTGTGCCTAGTACCTGAAACGTGCTTTGTTGTTTCATTACTGGATATAAACTATTTTTCCTCCATACTCATAACAATGTATATGTCACATTGTATCTATTCTCTACAGTTCTACCTATAGGCCTAAAGCTCACACACTTCCTGTGTCAACAATAGTCTGTCGTAATATCGCTGTCCTCTTAAACACACACATACATGCGCACACACTCACACACAAACATACACAAACACACACACACACACACACACACATACACCACACACAAACAAACACAAACACACAATCCAACATATACCATACCACACACAAACACACGCACACACTGACAATGTGATTTTGATCCCTGTCTGTGGTTGACAGGGTGACCAGACATTGGCATAGCCCATTGATGGCAGTCTTCTTTGATCTTACTGGCTGTGCCTAATTATCTCCATTTCGTTATGCCGTCTCTCCTCTCTCTTCAGAAGGTATCTGTGCTGCCACTTCTCTATCCCACACACAGCTCAAACATGTCAAAACAGCAACACTTTAAGAACGGATTACAACCCATGTAGGGACAAATATGAATATTGAGAAATTCACTGACCATTGTTAAAAATAGTGAAAGTAGTGGGCAGTAGACTTTACACAAAGCTTCACCAAGATGTCCATCTGGGTATTAATTAAAAGCTTGTAATGTATGATATCTTTGGACATGGACATTTTGGCTTGTTATGAACTTGTCTTTCCAATGATCGGGACTATTGTCTAACAGTGAGAATTTACTTTTCTTTTTTTGCAAAGATTTATGACACAATTATGTACGCAATATTCTCAAAGTTCATAACTTTGCAAGAGAAAAGAATGAGAGGGAAAGGTTTATTCTGACCAAAACATAATTGTATATTTTATTTGGTTAAACGAAATAAAATAGTGTATGTTCTGTTTGGATGTTGTCTAAGTATATATATGCAATTTCAGGTACTGATAAAAACCCAGAAACAATAAAGCCTTTGATTTTCTTCCAACTTCATCTTAATTGCAAGGTTTGAAGCTGTTTGTTTGAACAGATCTGTTAAAATCGGGTCTAATAATTGAACAATTATGTTTTCATTCTTTACATTTTCTTTGAACCCAATTAAATTCATGATTTTCTAGTATACTTGTAATATTGAATAAACAATGTGTCTTGATCCAAAAAACCTTGAATCTTCTTTACCAGACAATAATAAAAGCATCGTAAAATGTCAACTTTTAGATGTATATTTTAGTATATTAAGCTGTGTTTATACTTTACACTAGTGTATGGTGGCCAATAGGTGACACTGATGATTCCAATAAAGCCAGCAAAAACAAAGCCACTGAATAAATATGAACAGCATTTACTATCCTGTTACACCCAAAGATAAACAGTGCACAGGAAAGGCCTTTGAAGTAGAGTTAAAAAAGCTGTTCAAGTCAAGTATAAACAAAGGCCACATTGTTTGAGGCCTCAAACGGACATGCAAAGCAGCACACGACTTGAGGAATGCCAAACATGATCATACATATAGGCTGATCCGCCATGCTGGCTTTTTTTATGCCAGATAAACCATTAGTCCTTTCGAATTCAAGTACAAATCATTGGGGAATAGCTCTTAAGAAGAAACACTAATTAAATCAGAATTAAGGGTTACCATCAGAAAGCACCATGAGATTTCCTCGTTTGGAAATCCCACCAACTAATCAGGATGATCCAGGAAGTGTTTGTAGTTTCCACTCACGGTGTCTGGCAAGCAATCTTTCAACAGCTTCTTAAAACGGTGTCAAAGTATGATCTATTGTTGAAATCTATATAATCAAAATATATTATACAGGACTATGTAGTCTATATATTTTCCAGCATTAAAGAGTTTTTCTACAGCATATATTTTGATAAAAAAGCAAATATATTACCATGGTAAAACATTTAAGGTAAAATGAAGTGTGTTATAAAATGAATGAATGCTCCACAGCCCCTTCTAGTGGTAGCAAGTGTGGGCGACTGAAGAAGAGAATATGCTTTACAGGAAAGTGCTGGGAAAATGTACTGATGTAGATATAATTAAGTTTAATAAGAGTTGAAACATACAAAAATAATAAAAACAGATTTTTACAGATGTCAACACATTTTGGTTAATTGAGAAAACTATATGAACACATTTTTATAGTAGAAATATACAACCTTGGAATTAACTGAACATCTCAATGGTGATTTAACCTTGAACCAAACCTTTTATGCACAGAAGTTACTGTGAATGCAAGTGTTTCATCTTCAAAAGGTCATAAAGCCATATCAACACATTCGTAATTAATGTTTCTACTACAGCGTGCGCCATGTTGCAAATACAGCATTGCTTGAAATAAACAAAGGTTTGTATGTTTTGGTAAACAACAAACAGACAAAAAGCATTGGTAACACAACACTAATTGGCATCAGCCAAATATAATATTAATATCCGTCAGACATTGTTGGCCAAGTGTGCTTTCTCCACCTTCTGTTTAGCGACAGCTTGGTCCATAGCCTCCAGGAAGCGTTCCAAAGACACCGTTGGCGTCTACGCACAACACGAATCAATGAGTGAATGACGTCATGTACAATATCTATAAAAAGCAATATTTTATTATTGCCACTTTAAATAACATTGAAAATGAGATGTATTGCATACCTTTACAAAGAGGGCATGGGCCAAGAAAGGCAACTTTCTGAGTGTTCTCCCACTCAAACCTTTGCTCTTTCTGACAACGAAGGTCACAATTATCAATCAAGGCTTGTATTGACATGCTGACCATTATTTTGAAATGACAGACTTCGGTGGCTCTCAATACTTACAAAGCAATGTTCCTTAGGATCAGACTGTGTTCCGACACCTCGCTCTCCACAAAGCCCATGGTTTCAAGCTCAAACATGTTAAACAGCTGACGCCGAGGGTAGATTATCTGGCACTGTACAGATACATGCACACCGGGGAAAGATTTAACCAATACTTACATGGAAAAAAATGGTGTGTCTAGCCTTATAGACACATAGCTTCACAAAAATGCAATTGATACATTTGACGACGGTCATTTGTTTGTCTGACCTTCATGAGCTCTTCAAGGCAGGATAAGTAGATGTTATAGATGCCCTTCGCTGATGGGGGGCCGATGTACTGCTTGATGTCGGCCCGATCCACAAACGCCAGGTCAATCTTGTCCGTCACGTTGGAGGTAGTCAGAATCACGACATTGGGGTGTCTTAAATTGAAGCACCGGAAAGATAAGGAAATATGTACTGTTTTCATTCCAGATGGGAAAGCAGAAGCACACCACAGATATGCAAATTGAAGAGTTAAAAATGTATGCAAATATATACTTAAATAGGGAGCAGGATCAAGGGGTAAAATAATGTGGTGAGGCGCAGCAAAATATAAAAGGAATTTTTGTGATTGTAAACATCTGGCTTTTTTTTGTGGAATTAGGACAGAAGATAATATTTTCCAACCGCTTTATTTGGTCCAGTTGCGTGAGAACAGAGTTGACCACTCGGATGGCGTCAGAAGGCTCCGTTCCCGCTTGGCTGGCATTCCTCGACGCAGTGAGACTCTCCACCTGAGGGAGTTTTCAAACAGGCAGTTGTAAGCATCTACTCTCTGTATCTACTCTACAGCAAAAAACAAATGTATAGGCTACATTGAATGACCCTGCTCTCATATGGGAGCCCAAAAAATGGGGCGTAACATGTGACATGATCCGCACTCTTATTTATTAAATCTCATTATTGGAATAAAGAAATCTGTGAACATTTGAGGCCTTTCTACAAGTCACTGAGTAAAATAAAATAAAAAGAACAAAACAATTTCATCTGTTGAATAAAGGCAGATTTATTTACCTCATCAATCAGAACAAACACAAGAGCGTCTTTGTCATCTATAAGTTGCTGGATCTTCTGGAACATCTTAGTCACCAGTTTACCACTCTGCGTATTTACAAGAAACACTGTTAGCCATGACTACCATTCCAGCTCCAACAAGAACATGCAATTTCAGAAAACATGCTTTAATAACACAAGAGACAATTTCAGCTTTACCTCTGAGAACCACTTTGAGAACAGGCTGTGGCTGTTTATCTCAACAAACTGCCCATAGGAATACCTGTAGGAGATTAGCATGTGGATAGCTTAAAAAAAGCAGGGATAGAGATGGTAGCGCCTTAGCAACTTCCTCTGAAAAGAGGCTTTGTTTACCGGTTTGAAAGTCGAATGGATAACTTCTGTGCAAGTGCTTTGCATAAGGATGTCTTCCCTGTGCCTGGGGGACCTGAACATAGATCATAATTATAATTTAATTATAGAGCATTAATGTCTGACACTTATTGACATAGTAACGAGGAGTCCAAACATATATTACCATGAAGCAGCACAACACGGTTCCACGCTATTAGGTTGCTGTCAACATTTTTGTCGGAGAAGTAAATTGTCGTAGAGACATAATCCAAAAGCTTAAGGAAAAGAGAAAACACTTGGGAAAATCGAACACCATAAAATATTATCAGCTACCAGTTGCATCAGAGATCAAGTTATCGTACCTGCGTTTTGACTCCATCTTCATATACTAGACTCTCCCAAATTCCATTAAATTCGGCTGTTAAAAAACAATCTTGCCTTTATTTTACATGTCATAACATTACTGGAAATAACTGTTTACTTTTACAGTTTAGCATCTTATATAGTTTGGATCATTGTGTTACATCTGTGATTATTATTGGTTAGCATGTAATGTTCTTACCTGCCGGCAGTAGCCAGTGATTGGCTGCTGAGAGCTCCTCGTCCTCCTCCAGGTTGAGTGTGCTGGGGCCATCATCATTAAGAGTGAAAATGTGCAGGGAAACATCAGAGCTCTTCAGATCCACAGGCTTCAAGAGAAATGGGAATAACAGTATAGTAATCACTAATGTCAATAGCAAACTTGCCGTTGTAGTCTGTGAAGTGTAGACTATCTTACCATTTCCTCCTCATCTACAACAGAAACAGATTCCACATGCTTCTTTAGGAATTCTTCGTCAAAATCTCTCCACTTCTGATTTCCAAAAACAGTGCAATGACGATTCAGTAAAGCCAGGACATGTGTACGCACATCTGACCGCTTTGCTGTGCTGAAATGTGAATATGATGACGTTGGATATTAAAAGGAGCAAAGGCATCACAGATCGAAATTATCCGGATCAACTGCATTGTAAATGATCTAGGGTGTGGCTGTTGATAGTTTTCTAGTCCAGACTTTATGCTTTGCACACACACAAAAACAGTTAATGCATTAGCCAATTTACCTACCTGTGAGATTTGACATGTACCTCCACATGAATACTTTGGTTCTGATTACTGACATCCATACTGTCACCTTCCATATCTGTAAAACGGTTAGAATATAGACACAATTTGGCTAGACGGGGTTTAGCAATGTTCAAAATGGATCATGAAATATATAGGAACGGCACTTCAGCATCCATATGATCAAAGCACAAGTGCTAACAACGTCAATGTTAGCATGCCAGACTACAACCATGGTCTACAAGCAAGACACATGTTCATAACTGTCAACAATTGAGTGCTAACAGTTAAACGGACAACTGGTTGAGGAAGACTTAAGCTCCTACCTATGAGTTGCTGGTATGCAAACAGCGATTCAATTGCTACATGAAGAATTTAAATCGGTAGTTGAATCTGCGCGCTGTTTTATTTAACCGGAATCACATTACGTGTTAGCCCGTCATTTCCGTCTGTGGACGTTCGTTGTATCGATTGCTGTAGCTAGCTTATTTGTTAGCTAATACCAACAAAGCTACCCAATTGGACATTTATAAGTCTAAAAAATGGGGAAGAAACATAAGAAACACAAACCGGAGTGGAGAACAGTTGATGGTAATGTTACACAATTGTATCTCGATCGAAGCACTGACTTTTGTACTATCTGTGGTCTGGTTTATGTGTATGGTATACGGAGGCTGTTTAGTTGTCCTGCTATCCAGTATAAGCAAACATTATCGAGTTAGATTCAGGGTCAAATCAATGTTTGTATGTATTTTATTATGCAGGAATAGCCAGCCAAGCGTAGTCTTTATAGTAAAACAGGGTCACTCTTAAAAACTATAGCTAATAGGTTGCATTGTTAGAATTAGGTAAATGTAACGTCAATGCAGATACTTGCATCATGCCAGTAGTAAGCTATGTGGTTCATCCATTCATATTTAACGTTATGACTATATCGACTGCATTTTACTCCTCCTACATCTACCTACTCTTACACACGAGTGGGTATATGCATATAGAGATATATACATGAATACAGCTGCTTCAATTATAGTTGCATATAAAAGTATTCTTATCAGCGACTGTTGTGATTATTATTATTTTTTTAGACTACGAGGACAAGCCTCACGAAAAACCGTTGAAGCTTGTTCTCAAAGTTGGTGCAAGCGAGGTCACAGAACTATCCGGATCAGGACACGACTCCAGTTACTACGATGATAGATCAGACCACGAGCGAGAACGCCACAGAGAGAAAAAGAAGAAGAAGAAGAAAAAATCGGAAAAGGACAAAGACAAACATGTCAACGACGAGGAGAGGAGACGACGCAAGGTGGGATATTTATATAATGGCATAGTGCTCTTGTATAGACTTCAATAATCCTTAGCCCTGTGTTAGTAGTAACAACTTTAATTTACCTCACAGGAGGAAAAGAGGAAGAAGAGGGAGCGTGAGCAGAATGAATCTCAGGCATCAGCATCCTCTGCTCCTAATGTTGGCGTGGCTGTTGAACCCTTTACATTGCCAAAGAGTATAAGCATTTCAATAGAGGTGAGTAATAATTCCTGTAAGAAGCCTTAAACCTTTCTCATGATCACAAATATGACAATAATAGTTTTGCTCTATATTTTCCAACAGCCAGAAGAGAAAAAAAGAAAGAAGGAGAAGTTTGAGCTTGAGGCTGAGTTGGATGACTTTCACCCCAATATAAGCATCAAGCTGGAGATGGATCCGCAGGGGGACAGGCCAGTCAGGGCCTGCAGGACACAGCAAGGTAACAAGGACTCTGTACTCTGGACTGATTCATACCAACCAACCTGTTGCCTCTGAAAGTATTTCTAATATGTAATATTCCAATGCAGAAAATGAGTGTACTCCTCGTCAACAACTCCTGGAGCACTTCCAGCGCCAGCTCCAGAGGTGAGGAATGCTGACTTTATTTATATATTAATTATATAATAGTTATTTTGGTATTGGTCTTATGTTGAACGCAAAATTATAGGGGGCTTCAGGGAGATTTTGTGACGGTTTTGTTTCACAGAAAAGACCAGCATGGGTTCTTCGCCTTTCCAGTGACTGATGCCATTGCCCCAGGCTACTCGACAATCATCAAACATCCCATGGACTTCAGCACTATGAAAGACAAGATTATGGCCAATGAATACACTACTATAACAGAATTCAAGGTCAGGCTACTATTTTGCCTATTTTGTTATTATTTAGTCTTAGGTAGATAGTAATCTGTACTTGGACACATCCAATTATTTGTTGTTTGTTCCCCCGATAGGCTGACTTTAAACTGATGTGTGACAACGCCATGGTGTACAATAGACCAGAGACCGTTTATTACAAAGCTGCCAAGAAGCTGCTCCACACAGGCTTCAAGATGATGAGCAAGGTAAAGTCCTTAATAATGACCCTCAGTATCTAGGAGACTGCTGTGAATCTGATCATTACTGTACGTTTGCTGCTAAAACTGACTGTTGCCTTTTGTGTGGAATTTCCTATTATATCAACACCATAAACATCACTTTTAATTATAAATGAGTATGCTATGCTAATATTCTCTAAATTCAATTTATAATATATTTCCAGTGTGGTTATTATACACAAAGTGAAATGTTCCCACTTATATGTGATGTGCCCACAGGAGCGTCTGTTGGCGCTGAAGCGCAGCATGTCTTTCATGCAGGACATGGACTTCTCCCAACAAGCCGCCATCTTGGGAGACGAAGACCTGGCGGAGGAAGCACCTCCACCGGAGATAATCCCCCTTCCCGTTGAGTCTGCCAAGAAGTCTAAAAAGCAGCCAGTTAAAGACCTGAAAGAAGTTATAAGGTACGCATAGTAACAGTTTTAGTGTCTACGCTATGTTAAACAAGATAAGCTATATAAAAGGCTACATTAGTGCTATGATTAATCAATAAAACATCTATAATTGTGCAAAACCTATCCCCTGTGGTCTACAGCTACCTGTTCGAGCCAGAAGGAAACGCCTGCAGTCTGACTGACAGCACAGCTGAGGAGCATGTGCTGGCCTTGGTGGAGCATGCTGCAGATGAAGCCCGGGACCGCATCAACCGATACATGCCCAACTCTAAGGTACTCCACTATGGGTGGGATTCATTCCCCGCATTTAAAACATTGGCTGCTGCCATCTGTGGCCTTGTTGCAGTGTGGTGGTCCGCTAGTGCAATGAATGTAGGTAGTTGACCTAGTGATTGGGCAGAGTAGAAGATTGAGTAGAAGGGCAGTATTCAGACAGCACATCCAATGTTACATTTGAGATTTAATCCATCTGGCCTGTTGAAATTATCATAAAAAATGTAATTGATAAAAACATGTAACGAATACTATTTTGAGGACATGTTAGTGGTGTGATGTTCAGTTCAAAATACCATTTCAAACTGTTTTACCTTGACATATCAAAAGTGCATCATGGTAAACTGACCACCCATCCCTTAGCATACACACCCGACATTTCTATAATAAAACAAAAACTGGAAACGTGCCAATCCTTTCTGTTCTAATAATTTGCAGATGTTTGTAACATGCCATCTGTCTTCCTTTTTAGATGGGCTACTTGCGTAAAGAAGCAGAGAACTCTATAGTTTATACTGTCGTGAATAAGCTTGACCCTGATGCAGAAGGTTTGTCATCACAATTCCATCTCTCTGCTCTACTATGCCTGCAATACATATCCAATTGCATGAGTTTGTTCCACCACGTTTCCTAAATGATGTGTCATATTTCTCAGATGAGGAGACCCACACGGTTGACTTAAGTTCCCTATCGAATAAACTGTTGCCTGGATTAACGACCCTGGGATTTAAAGATGACCGGAGACACAAAGGTATGTCATTGTACTTTCACATTTGTCATCGCTGTTGTGATATTTGAAAATATTTATTTAAATAAACAATCACTGAATGTTGCTTGATATGTTTTGTCCAACCCCAATACAGTGACCTTCCTCAGTAGTGCCTACAATACACAGAGCCTGCAGAAGAACTCCATCTACCCAGACCTGCTCCCAGATGAGATGGACATGCTCTACTCAGCCTATGGAGATGACACAGGGGTACAGTGTGCTCTAAGGTAAGGCTTGATCTTCATGATAGGATGCTAAATGTTATGGAAGATGATTACTCTCAGCCTGTTCGCTTATAACTTTGATGTCCTTACTGCAACCAATCACTGTTTTATAGTGAGGTATATCCAGTGTCTTTCATGTATTTGCTACTTCATTGTGAACCTTGGTCTCACAGTGTCCAGGAGTTTGTCAAAGGCTGTGGAAGTGTCACAAAGCGCTTAGTGGATGGCCTCCTGGATAAGATGACTGCAGGGGATCACACAAAAGCTGTCCATCAGATCCGACAGGTACCGTAACCACTTTCTGTCCTCTAACGCAATGGTTCCCAACATTTGTTTATATGCATATCCAGCGACCCCAAGGTTGGAAACCACTGCTCTGATGAAAATTAATAACTTTTTTTCCTTCTCTGTGGTCTGTTCCCATGATTCATGATTTATAGCCTAACCTAATCATGTACTGATTTTTATTCCACAGAAAAGAAACATGAGCCCTAAATCTGATGAGACCAAAGCAAACATCTGCGATATGCAGGTATTTAAATGCAACACTGAATATTGAATACTTTGAATTGGTTTTAAAATCCAGAGTGATGTGATTGACAATGTGCATGTGCTCAGATTACAGATGGATGTGGTCTAGGAGAGAGCAGCTCAGTGCTGGACTTCATGTCGCTGAAGGGCTACCCTGACATGTCTCTAGATATATCCATGCTCAATTCCTTAGGTAATAATTTTTGTTCAATTCGCTTCAACTCCGTTTCATGGTGTGATCTCAAAATCAGATTATGATTTATTGGCAAGTAGTTTTTTAGTGTGAAAAATATATTTAAATGTCACGTTAAATAACTGATATTTAATATGGTGTTACCTGATTCTCCCTCATCAGGTAAAAGTGTGAAGAAGGAGGTGGGACATGAGGAGGGCCAGCAGCACTTTGAGGATGCAGACAAACTCCTACAAGAGTTCCAGGAGGGGCAGGGGGACCGCGTGGGCTCCAGGCCCTCCTCCAACCTATCCTCGCTGTCCAACGCCTCCGAGAGGGACCAGCATCACCTGGGTATCATATCACGTTGCAATGCAATACAGTGCTTACCAGAACATACAATTTATATTTATAAGGATTTACACAAAGATGTATCAATGATGTTTGCATGTAGATGTATGTATATGTTTTGCAGCGCCATGCTTGTTCAGGGTATACTAGATATTCCTAGTTAAGACACCCACTATTTACCAGTTGAAACTATTCTGTGTACTTTATGAATGCCAGAATACGTTTGACCTTATACTCTATTATCAATTTACTGAAGCAAACGTATTAAATACTGGATCAATTAAAAACCTTTTGTATCTATTTCTAAGATCAAATGTGTGTTTTTCCTCAGGGAGTCCATCACACCTGGGGGACCAGTCAGAGATGGTGCATGACCCCTATGAGTTTCTGCAATCACCAGAGCACGGGTCAACAGCCAACAGCTGATCACACACACGCACACTGGTTTAAAAACAGTGTTATTGGCCATAGGTGCATCAACTTTGGGGGAAACAGGAACCGTAGAGCTGTTTTGACTGTTAATAGCAATTGTACAAACTGTATTTCATGTTTTATTGTTGTTTTTTTATTGATTGTAACTTCTGAAAAATAAATGTTTTTTCCATGTGTTAACCCATTGCATTCCTGGTGCTTAATGTTTTACAGCTAGCTGCAAATCGGTACAAGTAATGCATAACACAATGAATTGATGTATCATAAAACTCAAGTAGCACTGACTTATTATGATTTCTGTGTATGGTTTGGATCTTTGCATACAGGCCAGTCTTATCTTTCCATAAATGCTTAAGATGTTTTATTTGAGAATCCAAAGACGTGAAACACTAATACTAGATCTACAATCTATGCCATTGTGAATCTGACTCCCATCCCCACCCATCTGAGGGGCATATGTGGTGGACTCCTAAAAGTTCCTGGGAGTCCACATAACTGAACTGGACTGACAACACTGAGGCCCTCTAGAGGAAGGGACAGAGCAAGCTGTTCTTCCTGCGGAGGCTCATGACCTCAACCTGTGCAATAGGTTTTAATTAATTTGTATTCTTTTTCAGCCTATATTTGTTTTCTTATTATCTTTTGTACTAACTCTACTACCTCTCCAGTTTTTCATTGTCATTGCTGTTGCTGCTATGACACCTGCCTTTTTCTCAGAGGATTAATGCAGATTTATCTTATTACATCTGAAAGCATGCGTTTGTAATGTGTGTGCTTCGTTTTTGTATAAGCAAAGCACACTTTCGATGCTTGTAAACTGGTTGATTTGAAGTCATCTTTTGACTAGTGTGAGGTGGCGAGCCTGTGAAGACAATCGGAACTGAGCCTATCACGATACGCGGTTTGTCCAATTATATGGAGGCTACCAGGCATGCGCGAAGTTGCCGTATTATTATACTAGTTTCCATAGCACTGTTTTTGTGACAGTTGATCTGACTTCTGATTTCCTTTCTTATATGTTGTAAAAATGGATTGGGAACAATTGCGGTGGGCAGTTTCTCTGCCGCGCGACTATTTTGGGATTTTGTTTTGAAACACCATTTGTCGGGGAAATTTGAGTCTTTTGAGGACACTGCAACACATCTAATGGCAAGCGAGTGGATTGAACTTTATTGTGAAATTCAACGACAAAGGTAAATTCGTTTTAATGGGATTTTAACCGTTCATTCGCACTTATTTGTCGTTTAGGCCACTTTCGTCTTTGACTCATTTGTTTTCTCCTTTAAACCACGTTGTTTGTCAAATAAATGATTTGGAATAATTCATGTAATTGACAAGTAAAGGGCATGTGCTCACGAGATTCTATTTCGGTCGTGTTTTACCGCTTTGGGATTTATCGTTACGCGGTTGAAACAAAATTGTGGACGCAGCAAAACCATCTGTCAGCAGCAAACGAGGCGCTCCTGGGACCGTCTCCTTTTTGGCTTGAAATATAAATGTAATTACTACGAATCATGGATATACTAGAGCATATAAAGCTCGACACATATCCCTTGAATCACAATGGAGACTATGAGGAAATGGATACAATTCACTTTATATTTATGTTTTTATTCAAGAAAGCTCAGCACTCATAAGACCATTCCCATTTCCTTTTTTGTAGTGGAAGTCCTTATCACTACTCATTTGTTTCCTAAGCAAAGTAGGGCTGTAATAGGCGCCTGCAGGTAACCTATCACTATCCTTTATTATGCATGGCTGTTTTGTGTATATATGGCTTTTTTTCGATCCTCTTCTGTCTCATTTCAGATGATCAGCTGTAACCATGGGGCGAGTCGCATCGACCCTACGGTCAGCAGCAACGAACCTGCTCCCCACAAACCCACTCGTGTCAATGGATGGACGTGCCCTCCTCAAGTCAACCAAGTGACCGGCTGGCTGGTGCTCAGCTACCTGGCCACCGTGAGCTTCGGCATCTTCATTCCTCTTCTGCCTCTACCATGGAAATATGTTCTCTACACCGTATCCATACAACAAAACGTTTAAGTCACGTAGACGGCAACTTGCAGGCTACACACTCAATTGGTTTAAGTTTAACATTGCCTTTTCATAATGGATATTTCATTCCATGTTGGTGCTAGTCATGTCAGACAAGACGTCCTTTGTCTTGTGTAGCCTACAAGGGTTTATCACTGCCCTTTTGTCCAGAGTAAAGTGCTGTTGTACAACTGCCACCAGTTGGCCTAGTTGATGTCATACTTGATCATATTATAATTTTAACGGCTGAAAATAATTTTGTCAGACTGCTGTTTACGTTCAACCCTTAGGAGCTATAGGGTAAGTCCTTTAATCACATGTGTGGGTCTTTGGACATGTAGTCAAACATGGCATTGCAACACGACACGTGTGATTCCCTGAACATTGCTGTGTTTAGCTGACTGGAGTATTGTTTGTGGTCCACATGGCCACACACATCGCCGCAGTGACTATAGACCCAGCGTGTGACGCCGTCAGGACCAGGGAGTACTACTTCCAAACAAAGCCCATTTTTGACAGGAAGAAACAAGCCCATGTCATTCACAACCAACGCTGCTTTCTGTGCGATGTCAAAGTGTATGTATATCCCAATAGAATATAAATGCATATGTAGGCCAATGCGTTCTGGTATTAGGTTGGGGCAGTAGGATAGTAGTCAAAATGCCTAAAAATGGTGACAGTGTTTGACTCAGCTGAGATTTTCGGTTCAAACCCCACTTTAGGCATTCTGAGCAAGAGGCCTAACCCCTACCAGCTCATTAATGACGTGTATATGAAAATATCTTAAGCAAATATACATTTTCTTTTATTGAACTGCTCGATTTTTATTATATTCATGTCACTTTTCATGCAGTGGGCCGAAAGTAAAACACTGTGGCATCTGCAACAAGTGTGTGGACAACTTTGACCATCATTGCAATTGGCTGAACAACTGTGTGGGTGACAGGAATTACTGGTAAGAGGAAGTGTGCGTATGATGTCCAGTCCTGCTTTGCATTTGAATTCTAGGTTTTATGTTCCAGGGAAAAAAATGTATGTATCACAATGGGAGTTGTTGATGTGCTTGTCTTTGCCTTGCATTCAGGTACTTCTTTCTAACATGCCTGTCTGCCACAGTGGGGGTGTTGGTGATTTTAATTGTGGTCTTGTTCATCTTCATCCAACACTACCTGGATCCAAACAGCCTACGGACAGCCCCACAGTTTGATAGTAAAAACCAACAACTCACTTATCTGATTTATTTTGTGACCATATGTATATCCGATGAGTGTTATATTATATATTGACGTGTTTGTGGTAGTATTAATTATTTATTTAGCTAAGGCTTTTCCAAAGCGACATACAATAAGTGCATTCAGCATTGAAGATATAACCCAAAAAGGGCAAGAATCATTTGAGTACATACATTTCATCATGAGTGATTAAACCATGTGTTTGCGCTCACATGCTTCCCATGACTCTTCCTCTTATTTATTTCATGCAGATGTACGAGGCAACAACACCTGGCTGATGTTTTTACCACTAGCACCAGTTAAGACTAGTTCCACTAGTCTGCTGGTGTTGGCCTTCATCACCATCCTGATCTGCCTCCTCTCTCTGCTGATGCTCCTTCATTTGGTTATCTTCCACTTCTACCTTCGTGAGTTTCAACTTTAATACTGAACTACAACTCCCATGTGTCACTTTAACTCATGAACAATATATGATTCATCAGGGTTGCTTGTGTTCATCCTCATCAGCGTCCTGCAATGTTTCTCCCCCCTCTGGGTAATGTAGTTCATAAAGGTATCCGCACGTTTGACCATTTAAAGATGCAACGCGAGGAGGATGCCAGGAACCAAGACATCGAAGCAGGAAGCACCCAAGCAAATGACACACAGGTAATTAAATTCCCATGAGTGTATACTACCTGTACAATACTGTGCTCATCAATTATGTTTTTTATTAAATTTTTAAGTTAACAGACTCACGGTCTACTGCCTGCAAGTGGACACTTTGGTCATGGTAAGGTAAATCCAGATTAAAACATTTTACAGATATAATTTGCATTTGTCTGACAAGATAAGTGAATGGCACCCTGTGTTGATTTGACAGTTCTTGCAAATGTGGACAACGGACTGTCTCTCTTTCAGAGTTTATCTGCAACAAGGTTGGGAATTCTTCTTTCATCACAAGTATTTTCCTTATCCTTTAACAAAATAATTTATCTTAGATATATAAAAAATGTGTTCCAGCGGAGCCCTTCAAAAAAGGATGGTGGTTTACACAATGAAATGGAAATACCCCAAAAGATGGTTATAGGTAATGTTTTTTTTAATGACTAAATTCGGTGTGACTTCCTGTATGAGAAAAGCTTGCTGCAAACATTAGATGATTCTGTGGTGTTCAGTGGATATCAGTAATGTACTTTTTTTATTTTTTATAATTTATGTTTTTAGAATTGTTTAAACATGACTCGTACATTATACGTACGAGCGTAACAGGATTTAATTTGCAGTCAGTAAACAAGTGCCCCCTGTGTGTTCTTCTTTCTATATTTTTATTTTGGCCATTGACTTTATGACTGAAGGTGGAATGCCTCTGAGCCACACCGAGATCTACAGGTTTGAATCCAACGTAGATGCACAGATTGTGGAAAGGGCGAACGGGAAGTCAGTCGTCCGCACCCCTGGGTTACCGAACCCCCTGGGGAGCTCCAGTATTGTGACGACATCCACACAGGATGGCCCTCCATAATACCCAACCTGAGGCACAGTGAACGGCCATGAACTCTATAATCATTCTTAATCTCATTCTCATTATTCAAATTGCTACTTTCATTAGGGTTGGCTGGTGTAATACATCATGAAGCGGTGCATTTGAAATGTAATTAAAATCTTGTGATTAACATTTTTGATTGCACGATTGAAGTATTTGAATTGCTTATTTCATAATCATGGAGTGATTGTGCTACCATTTCAATATGCATGTGATAGTGAAATATATAAACCTGTTTTTTCCGAGGTTATACTTGACCACACGGTGGCACTATTGTCGCAAAGTAGTTAGGTCTACATGATGGTGTCCCTTTTAAAGGATAAAGGTAGTAGGCTACTCCACGTCTTTACATTTACAACTGTTTCCTAAACATAAAATGAAGGCATAAACTCTGTTGGTGTCTACCAGGCCCGTATGGATTTAAGGGTTACATAATTGGGTTCTATGTCTTGTCGTCAGGCTACCTATGGGGGTGAAATGGCGTATCATTTAAAGGCTCTTTAGGCAACCACTTGAGCTGCAAAGATGCAAAATATTCCTTTCCTCGAGATTTGACCGCCCAACGCATACAATATATTGTGTGTCTGAAACTGCCAGGATAAACTTCCTGGAAAATAAATGTTTTATTGGTAATTCCACCGAGTAGTAGCGGGGACGTGAAAAGCCTTGCTGGCACGATAACAGCATAAACCATGGTACAATGCGTTTTATTTTAAATATCTTTGGGTTGGGTTTGTATACTGTAGAGACAATGTAGGCAACAGGAAAAATGATAACGGTCCAAAAGAGGGAATATATTTCAGGACCTTTTCCTCCGACATGGACATTCGCGACTTCAGACGGTAGCCAATCAGTGTTCTAGTTTTGCTTTAGCATCTCCCAGAGATCGAGCCTTCCGAGCCAGATTGGAGCAAAGACAGCTGGAGAAAAGCAACCTCAAACGCTCATCGACGCGCAATTATGGCTCTGTAGAACTGACCGCCCTCACCAAGAGAAGGTGGATAATTAACTTTACAGGTAAATACATTTAATTTTACATTTTATATCAGGTGATCCGTGTATAAAAAGACGAACGCTTGTTTTGATAAGAACCCCCCGAATGACAGGATACATAAGACAACAAACTATGTAAATATATTGCACTAAGATAGGTACTACTAACGTCATCATTGCAAACATCCGTCTATTATCAACAATAATTTATGTATGTATGTATGTATGTCCATTTAGGCTTTTCTGTAGGTTACATTGCACGGATTATACACACTTCAATTCAGCAATATAAGCAACAAATGAATAAAGAATATAATATTTCATTTGATTGTTACATGACACAATTTGCAATTAAACGGTGATAGTATTAAGTGTTGCGTGGAGCGCCTAAACGCTAAATCCTGAACAATAACAATGATCACGTGTATTCCTCTGCCACTGCTCCTGCTGTATGAATCTCGCATTTGCAAGTTTATGTAACATGATGCATCGCGCCACAAAAACATGCTCCTACTGGTCTATGCTATTTCTCATTTCCCATTCCATTAAGGTCAATGTTTTTGTAGTTTAAAAAAAGAAATAACTATGACCTAAGTATTTACATAATTATGTATGATTTAGCGTTGCTTTGTAGTAGCCCCTCATAAGCCCCTGAAACAAATATATTAGTAGCCTCAATTTCAGAGGCATCTGAATGCACTATAACACCCTTGGAGTAAATGTGTATGTGTATGCCACTATTTTGACATCCAGTGCAAGGAGGAGTACATTTCAACTGTGCTGTTCAAGTACAAGCCAAAACACAGGGCCACAAGAATGGTACAAATTTTTGTCCAACTGATTCCTTGCTGGAGCTATTCGCCCCATATGTAGGGTTAGTCATGCATGAGAAGAAAACAGATTCATCTTTCCCTTTGTCCCAGATTTCTCTGCTCCTGCAGTGCACTGGAGCCTCAGAGCTTCTGTCCTCCACAATTAACCTCAATGTGTAAACCAGTGTGCCTAATTTGTCATACAACATCATTCATATTCATGTGTGGTTGGAAAATTGAAAGGTTGGAAATGGCCTGCATACAAACTACTTTTTAAAAGAATTGCATTGCCATATTTTGCCTTATTTAATGTTTAGACCATTTTGGTTATGGGATCGGTTTTTGTAAATGAATGTCTCAAGACACTAAGCTTCCACTGACTTATTTGGTTGTTTTAACTACTGCAGTAGGCTTAGGCTTACTTTATACGTTTTCTAATGCTCCCAAAAGTCCTGACTGGGAGAGAAGAAGGTGGGGGAAGCTATAGGACCAATAGCATCAGAAGCAGAGGCCAGAATGTTGATGTACGGGTCTTTCTCAGTCTCTCATTATTTTCTTTATCCTACATCGTTGTTTCCTTGTCTCTGTATGTCAAGCTGGGTTACTCTGGTGCTGGATGGTGGTACAGTTGGGTTACTGTTAGGTCGTTTTGGATCATCAGGTTGCACAGTTGTGAAATACATTGAGTGCCAGTGCTGAGGAGTGACGAATGCCTTTCTGTGGATTTCACCTGCCTTCATCTTAGTGACACAATGTGTTCTATTAGCAGACAAGGTGTTGCTTGTCAGATTGCAGACAGTTGTAAGCAAACAGAGGTGGTTGCGGAGCGTGGATCTGATTGGCTGTTGGTGCCGTGTGCCAGAGTATATCTGCCTGCCTGCCCAGGGCAGTGATCCAGATAGAAGCCAGATGCTTCATGCATGCCCAGCCACCATGATGGCTTGATGGAGTAGTAGGCTTGGGTTCAACGCGGTTCTAACACAGACATGGCATACCGCTAATGGCGTTGTCATCTTGTGTGGTTAACACTGATCCGCAAAACGAACAAGTTACCTACCAGATGTATGTTTTCTTCTTCTGAGTGGGTTCAAAATCTTGCGGATGTTCTGCTTGCTTGAGAATGTATGAAATGTTCCATCCGTAGGTCTTGTTGCTATTAATAGATCTAGTTAAAATGGGTAAATGTATAGTTAAGGCATTCAGCTATACAGTGTAAGTCCCAGCATGCTGTCATCCAGTCAGATTGGTTTCTACAGTGAGGGAAAACGTATTTGATCCCCTGCTGATTCTGTACGTTTGCCCAAAGACATGATCATGATCAGTCTATAATTTTAATGGTAGGTTTATTTGAACAGTGAGAGACAGAATAACAACAAATAAATCTAGAAAAACGCGTGTCAAAAATGTTATAAATTGATTTGCATTTTAATGAGGGAAATAAGTATTTGACCCCCTCTCAATCAGAAAGATTTCTGGCTCCAAGGTGTCTTTTATACAGGTAACGAGCTGAGATTAGGAGCACACTCTTAAAGGGAGCGCTCCTAATCTCAGTTTGTTACCTGTATAAAAGACACCTGTCCACAGAAGCAATCAATCAGATTCCAAACTCTCCACCATGGCCAAGACCAAACAGCTCTCCAAGGATGTCAGGGACAAGATTGTAGACCTACACAAGGCTGGAATGGGCTACAAGACCATTGCCAAGCAGCTTGGTGAGAAGGTGACAACAGTTGGTGCGATTATTCGCACATGGAAGAAACACAAAACAACTGTCAATCTCCCTCGGCCTGGGGATGCCAGGGGCCATGCAAGATCTCACCTCGTGGAGTTGCAATGATCATGAAAACAGTGAGGAATCAGCCCAGAACTACACGGGAGGATCTTGTCAATGATCTCAAGGCAGCTGGGACCATAGTCACCAAGAAAATAATTGGTAACACACTATGCCGTGAAGGATTGAAATCCTGCAGCGCCCACAAGGTCCCCCTGCTCAAGAAAGCACATATACAGGCCCATCTAAAGTTTGCCAATGAATATCTGAGTGATTCAGAGGAGAACTGGGTGAAAGTGTTGTGGTCAGATGAGACCAAAATCAAGCTCTTTGGCATCAACTCAACTCGCCATGTTTGGAGGAGGAGGAATGCTGCCTATGACCCCAAGAATACCATCCCCACGTCAAACATGGAGGTGGAAACATTATGCTTTGGGGGTGTTTTTCTGCTAAGGGGACAGGACAACTTCACCGCATCAAAGGGACGATGGACGGCGCCATGTACTGTCAAATCTTGGGTGAGAACCTCCTTCCCTCAGCCAGGGCATTGAAAATGGGTCGTGGATGGGTATTCCAGCATGACAATGACCCAAAACACACGGCCAAGGCAACAAAGGAGTGGCTCAAGAAGAAGCACATTAAGGTCCTGAAGTGGCTTAGCCAGTCTCCAGACCTTAATCCCATAGAAAATCTGTGGAGGGAGCTGAAGGTTTGAGTTGCCAAACGTCAGGCTCGAAACCTTAATGACTTGAAGATCTGCAAAGAGGAGTGGGACAAAATCCCTCCTGAGATGTGTGCAAACCTGGTGGCCAACTACAAGAAACGTCTGACCTTTGTGATTGCCAACAAGGGTTTTGCCACCAAGTACTAAGTCATGTTTTGCAGAGGGGTCAAATACTTATTTCCCTCATTAAAATGCAAATCAATTTATAACATTTTTGACATGCGTTTTTGTATATATTTGTTGTTATTTTGTCTCTCACTGTTCAAATAAACCTACCATTAAAATTATAGACTGATCATGTCTTTATCAGTGGGCAAACGTACAAAATCAGCAGGGGATCAAATACTTTTTTTCCTCACTGTATGTGTCTATTGAGCTCCAGCTGGATTCAAATTTGCATCTCCATTGGGGGTGAGAAGGGCGCAGGATGTAACTATTATGAAACCATGGTTTCGGACCAATAATTAAATACCATGGTAATGTAACGTATAGTACCATGTTTATTAAATGTACAATTATTTTTTAATAGGGCCTCATGATAGCAATCAAACTAACAATTTCTTAGACAAACTATAGAAACAGTGAATAAACAACATAAACAACCTCTTAGGATGTTATTTAGTTAAATCTCTCAGTATGTGTTTTAGTCCCATCCAGAACAACACACTTAACAGTTTTTTTTAGCCTTATTTGACTAGCTCTTTATAAGTCTTAAGAGACTATTTGAATGCAGAGAAGTCTCGTTATACAGGAGACGATGGCACTTGAGACAGAGGGCTATAAATTCCAAGGGCAGTGTGAAAAGATTCTTTTGTTTTGTATAGATATTGCTTCACTGAATGGAGCCTCCCAAAACAACAATACAAAGATAGCACTCTACTCTGTTGAAGATGACAAAAGACCACTACATCACTCACAGAACATCATTATGCAGCTATCAGAAGCGTGTGTATGTGTACGGGTTATTTATGTAACGTTTTAGTGAATTAGTGTGACATAGTTATCATCATACATGTGTGCTTATTTAGCCTGAGAGTATAATGGTTCCCTTACCTCCTTGACTTTCCTTATGTTTTCGTATTTGCATGATTTATTTTGATTTACCATTACTGCATGGTAATATTTGAAGTAAAAAACATAAAACAAATAAAAAATATAATTATATTTACTATAATATATATACTATAATATTTCCTTAAGCTAATGCTAATACTTTCTAATTGTCATACTAAATTAAAAGTAAGCTGTCCATACTTGCCTTAGTGCCAAGTTCTGCAACTATGAAAATAATTAAAGTAACCATTTTTAAAAAAAATCTGTAATAATGAATTTGTGGTCAGATAAAGTAGGTCACTGCATGTCATGGCATGTTAGTGGAAAGTTGACTATTTTCCTTGGCTATACTACAAAGGGGTCATATCAACATCAATATACTGTACTCAGAATATACTTTATCCTGACTTACGACATACTGAATTTGAACTGAAAGAGATGCGTCTCACTTTTATAAACTGAAATCTGCCGTCTTGTCTGTTTTCGTTTGAGCTCTCGATGACACATGCCTGTCACACAGAGTGGTACTCCGCGATGTCACCATGTGCATGATGGAGATGGGCATGGGACCTCGTCACACACACACACACACACACACACACACACAAACACAAACACACACACACCACTTGCTCATTGGACAATGGTCTCCCAGTCTCTCAATGACATTATTCACTAATTATCTCCCCCTTTTCTGTCCTATGAATTGACATGGCAAATGGCAATGGCTTTGAGCAGTTTATTGTGCACATTAGCGGGTCAGTCGCACTCAAACAGGTTATAGCTGTGATTGCTGGGGTCTGTCCCTTATACACAAAACTCTTTGCTTTACATAGTGCCATTGGAGTTAGTGAAAGGCGTTTGTTAGTGGTGTGGGAATAAGCTACGTTTTTACCAGTTGGACCTGACAGGAACGCAGCTTTCACATCATACCTTTTAATGGGAAGTGAGTACGACCAGAAGGTCATACCAGAAGGCTATTCTGGGCAGTTGATGACAAAGGTCATTCAATGATGCTGACTTAACTATGGGAACAGCTGAGAGGTGAGAAATATTTGAATGGAGCTACAAAATGAAATGTAATTCATGCTGTGGATCGTCTTTTTAGTTTTTTGGATTATTTTGAGAATAAATGTAATATCTTCTGAAGAGTAGGTTCAATGCTTCTCAGGTGGTTCAAAGGAGTGCCACTTAATGGATGGGAAATGCTACTGGTGTGAATGTAGCAATACAAATGAGTGTGATGATGTGTTTAAAGAGGGAGCCCTGTTCTCGTGCTTGGCTTAGTCATCGAAGCATAGGTTTGTGGTGTATGTGGGTGTCACTTAAAACACACACAGTAAATTCAGAAAAGACTGCCTTTAAAGACTGAAACTAATAAATTCATGATTTAGTTGTTGTTTAAATTGGGGATCTTTGTGGGGTATTCAGTTATTAATAGCAGACATGTGTCATCCTCCTCATTGCCATGCATTTCTCATTATTTTGGGTGACATATTGATGCAATGTCAATGGTTTTATTCATGTTGTGAGTAATATAATATTAGCAGATTTGGTTATTTTTACACAATGTTTAAAACTGAAATGCAAAAAAATCGTAACTTTCACTTCTTCACACTTTTTACAGCAAAAAAAGGAAACACAATTCAGCTAATCCAAACAGTATACACAAGGAAGTACGTTCCCACAACAACAACATGGCAGACCAGAAGTAAGTCTGTTTAGCGATGTGTGAGTGTAAGTGTGCATGCCTAAACATGTGTGTACTGTACATATTATGTTTAAAGATTACATTTCCGAATGTCCAATGTAATGTTCCTCTGTTTTCTTTAGTTTGCAATGCCCTTGCGTTTCACATGCTCCTATGAATAACGTGCACCTCTGTGCCAGTACACCATTCACAGCACCCCTTGAATAACTGTCTAAACTTTCCCCTAGCAAAGAGCTACCTAACAAGAAGGACAGCCAGAGTAAACAGAAAATAACACAAGTTTACTTCTTGACATTTAGGCAACAAGCCTTGTGTTCTTTGCATGTATGGAGCAAAGCCAGAAACAGGTCAGAAACCGATCAGCTTAGAGGGATCTAGAGCAGACCAACAGAATGAACAGTGGTGTTGTCTTCAGTCCTCAATATCAGACCAGGTGCAGAAAGTAGAAGTCCTCCCTTTGTGTTGTTTGAACCATCTGGATTTGTTAATGAGCACAGCCCAGAAGTAATAACTACTGAGTGAAATCAAGTGTCTCAGTGCATGGGCAGAAGAGAGACAACTCATTCATTTAGTTGGTCCCCTTGTTTCATAGAGGCCTGATAATGACTATAAAGTAGAATTCGACACATAATGACCTGACCTAGATGCAATTTCTGGTTTCTCTCTATCTCAGAGATAACGTGCAGGACTTCAAAGTTCAGACGGTTAAACACCCCAACATGAGCACAGCTTCCATGCGACCACCTAGTGAACAGTCCAGAGACAGAGCGTCCAAGAGGCTCTCGTCTGAGTCCAATGGGAACAGCGAAGGTGGCATTGGAGCGTCTACTCCAGTGGAATTGACTGCACTGGAAGAGTCCTTCCGCCGCTTCGCCATTCACGGTGACACGCGTGCCACAGGCAAGGAGATGCATGGCAAAAACTGGTCAAAACTGTGCAAGGACTGCAATGTAATCGACGGAAAATCCATCACCCTCACTGATGTCGACATCGTCTTCACAAAAGTCAAGTAAGAGGAGCCAGTTATTTACTACCCTCTAGTGGCCAACATTCTATTCATGCTACTTTTTCAATAATTAATGCATCATTTGCTTCCTATAGCAACATACTTTTGCTATTTTATAGCCCTTAAATCCCGATTAGCAGGACAAACTGGAAGTCATGTCTTACTAGCCTTGTCGTGGTGTACTATCAGAACAGACCAAAGCAGAGGTTATGGTGTGACCCTGGTAGGTCAGGGCATGTCATTCCTGTTCTTCCTCAGCCTTATAGCATCATACCTCTCTATGGTGATTTAGACATCCAGAAAAAGTAGTGACCACACAAAAAACGATTTAAACACATTAAACCCGGCACTTTCTTTTTTGGTGTATAGCTTAAGGGAAAAATGGAATTTGCTGAATGTCACTGATGTAAACAGAAGACTGTATGACAGTGGCGAATACCTAGGTTATTATTTATTATGATAAATGGCACAGAACCAAATAACGTATTGGTTTATTGAGGGCATTCAGCTTTCATCTGGTTGGATATATTGTGCATGTTTTTTTGTGCACGGTCATTTTGAAGCTTTTTATTCATGCATGAATCAGCTTCTTCATCGTGGCTGAACGCAGAGAATAAAGATTATTCTGCTAGACAGCTCCAGAACTGTGGCTAGAAACCAGTCATCAACTAGCCTCTGCTGGAGGAACGTACAGTGTAAGAAATTTCTGCTCTGGAATCTCCCATTGATTTAGTGGCCTTTCCATATTTGTATTTGTATTCTACACCGAATGAAATGTATGGAACAGAAGTGGTCCAAGCACTGTCTTTAAACATTGTTTTTAAACAGGTATTCAAACAACTCTTAGTGAGGTAAAACCTTTCAGTCAAAGTATGATGTATTAATATCATAGACCTAAAACATACCCCAAATGAAGGATGCATCTATAGTATAATGGTTTCAAGACCATAACAGACAAACAAAATCAGTTGCCCAGTTCCTTCAAATATGGTAAAATGTTCCAATACAACAAATCTTAGTTACGGAGTCTGCATTCAGTTTGCTTGTTTGTGGCTACCTCATGTATAGCCTCATTACGTTTAAATTGATCTCACTAAGACAGACATGACCTGTAAGTTGGATTTGCATAATAGCATCTGCTAAACGACTAAATAATATAGTAAATAGTATATGTGGAATATCTAATCGCCATTGAGGATTTCATTGGGATCTTCTCACATGCAGAGTGCAGCTCTGTGATATCCATTGGAGTGGTGTGTTCAGTCTAACGGCATCGTTAACAAAGCGTGTGGCATGTGTGTATATTTCAGTGGCAGGCAGCGGAGAGGACTAGAGGAAGAGGAGGAAGGGGGGGATGGGGTCGGTGTTCTAAGCTGGGTCTGACCCCCAGGCGCATGTGTGTGTGTGTGTGTGTGTGTGTGTGTGTGTGTGTGTGTGTGTGTGTGTGTGTGTGTGTGTGTGTGTGTGTGTGTGTGTGTGTGTGTGTGTGTGTGTGTGTGTGTGTGTTGGGGAAGGGGAAGGGCAATCATGCCAGAGATGTAGATCTCTCCACTTTCCTTCTAATAACAGTCAAAGGTCTTAGCCTGTACAGGAATAATCAAACTCTTTGATTATTTACTGTTGTAGCAGTTCAACAGATGCACATTCACTGGGTGGAAATGACTACTTTATTCTACCTTGTGTGAGTCTCTACTGAGTGTGGTATCTTTCCTTGTTCCATAGACCCAGTACGAAAAACACCGATCAGAAACAAAGGTTACCAGCATATCTTTGCCTCTGATACAGTGGGATTTAGCATTTGCTTGACTTTAACTCCACAGCAGTGCTGCTTATGTAGATAACCATGGTACGCCTCTGTTCACTGCCTCGGTATGATTCATTTACGTTGTTCTGGCGCATAGTTGGACCAAACACACCAGATGCATTCCATCTATAATAACACTTTTACAATAACATTACATTTTGCACTTTCTGTACTACTAACTATTCTTATTCTACAGTATATCATCATTTGTCACCTCAGAATAGCAGAATAATGCATTGACGTGACGAAAACCATTTACACACTTCACAGAGTCCAGTGCTTTATTGTACAAAATAAATATGTTTGTATATCGGACTATCTGCAACATGCCAACTGGAAGTCCAATTTCCCGCTTGACATAAGACAGCATGGAACAGACAAGGAGGAATGCAGCCCTCCAATGTTAAACACGGACGACGGAGCGCCCAAACTATCCCTGTCACTGAAGCAGCCAAATTAATAATAAACCCAACAGCCCTGTTTACTGTAGCTTGTTGCTATGACGGCAGGTTGCTCCGGGAGACGGCAGGCTTTACAGGCCGTTGTTTAGGTGATTTATCACCACGGCAATAGCTTGTTTGTGTTTGTGTTACTATGCTCTTTTAACATGGAAGTGAAATGGGCGGGCAGCCAGTCCAACAACTCTTTAGGCCACGCTTGAGCGGCAGTGACTGGTGAGGTCGGTGTGAATCACGACTCAAGATAGTGAACAGCGATATGCTTTTGTTATGAGCAACAATAAGTGTTGAGTATACGTCTCATAAACAATGTAGCAGCTAGTGGTATATGGCAAGAGCGATGTTTTAGCCACAGGTTTGAGCCTGTGAAGCTACTTGAAGGACTCTGAGCACTGAGGCACACTGGGAGATGTGGAATCTAAACAGTTAAACTGCTTTCACAGTTCATTTTACAAGGTGGACACAATCTCTCCCCTTCGTGACCCATAAATCTGCCACAATGAAGCGATCACGCAACGCTTTGTATTTGTAATAAATGACGTGATGGTTTGCCATGAACAACGGCCATTACGAAAGCCAGAAACAAATCAAGAGCCATTCAAATAAAGCACAAGCATATGGTGGCTGGGTCATTATTAACATTGCACCACCCAGCAAAAATCCCTTCAAGTCCCGACATGTTTTACTTGTACATTTCAGGAAGAAATCCTGCCGTAACATCACGTTTGACGAGTTCAAGGCAGCACTGGGAGAGCTGGCCAAAAAGAAATACAAAGAGAAGACTACAGAGGAAGCCGAGGCTGAGGTCTTTAAGTTGATAGAGGGGAAGGCGCCAATTATTTCCGGAGTCACGGTAAGGCTAGACTCAGCGTTTACATGATAATGTATATAGAAAGATCACAGAATGATGAATACAACTGTATGAATTGCTTCAGAAATGAAAGTGTTTTTGTAAAACCTCCACAGAGGGCCGTGGCGTCACCGACAGTGAGCCGCCTCACGGACACCACCAAGTTCACCGGGTCGCACAAGGAGCGCTTCGACAACAGTGGCCGCGGGAAGGGTAAGGCGGGACGCGTGGACGTAGTGGACACGTCTGGATACGTCTCGGGCTACAAACACGCCGGATCCTACGAGAAGAAACTCTCCAAGCCAATGTGATAGGGGAAGGGAGATAAACACTAGATTGATATGGATCATTTTCTATAACAAAAGCACACACACACATTCTGAAAGCACAAACAAAAAAAAATTCATGTATTCTCCCACTGGCCATTTTCTGTTTGTTTGCCATTTTGTTTCGTTTTTTATAGTGTGGTTTCTTTTTGAAAGGTCAGAAAAACTGGAAAACTGTTTACATCTATTTCATCACCAGCTGGTACATTCCTATGTGAAAGCAAGGTACTGCCAAACCCTGAACAAAAAGAACAATGAGAGAATCTTCTATGCTAGCCATAATGACTTTGTTATCATTATAGGGCCATATAGTATTTCGAAGTACAGTGAACAATTCACCAAGAAACAAAAAGCAATAAACCTTGCACTTTTCATGTAAATAACTAGTTTCCCCCGTATTGAGTATTACACTATTAGTTTCAGCATTTCTATTTTCACAGTAGAATCCGTTATTGAAACCATTGAAAACTTGAAATGATTATACTTAAATTGATACCTCCCTCCTTAATTATATATGTGTCTGCCTTATCTATAGTGAAAGAATAATCTGTTGTCTTAATATTTTCCCAGACTTCCGAGATCCTATACATTTTGTCTAATAGAACATTTGACCTTTTCCTTATTTTAAACCGCTTGTAGAAAAATAGCGATAACAGACTGAATCTGTCTAGGCATCACACTCACTTGATAAAAATTATGTTTAATTCTATAAAAAGGTTCTACTGTAGCAATTAAAGAAGAAACAAGAAAAAGAGTAATAGCATATATATTTCAGAACATTTTAAAATATTGATCATATGAAGTATATTTTACGACCTGGATAATTCACCTTTTATTCGGATTGAGAAGTTTTTACCAAGAATGTATTATTCAAACGTACCTACTGTATACAGAAACCATTTTGGTAATAAACATTTAACAGAAACTCTACATACAGAACTAATGAGCTGGGTTGTTGAAGATTGTATTTTTAACATTGTACCTACATTATCTCTCTGTCAGAGTAGCATACTGTGGTTCTAATATATTTGTGGTAAGATTGTGTATATTTCTTTTGAATTGATAGCGATGTGGCTTTATTTAAAACACTGGTTTCCTAAATTTCCTCTTCAAGCGCTGTAACATGTATACAGCATCTGGTTCTGAAGCGCATTGACTAATAAAAGAAAGATGTTTTTGTCATTGAACATTTTAAATCCTGTAACCAATGTAAAGACATTATCTTCATTATATAAAAACAAAGTGTAGAATGAATGGCGGACATTGAACTATATTAAACAAAACCAGACGATAGCGTTTATTCAAAACGCAATTATACTACAGTGTAACAATTAAATACCATCATGAGGGAAAAGGAAAAACTAAAACAAATTCTAGATTATCTATTTTTACAACATAGTGATATACTATTCCTCTCCCGGTGTGTACTTGCAGCCTCAGCTGATGAAAAATCCTGCATCTTAGTAGAAAAACAAGCAGCCATTTTTGTTTAAGTGTTTGCTGTAAGTATTAGCTTTAGTATCTCCGGTCTGATCTGTGATGTATGCTTCATGCCAAATACAAGTGCACCTTTTACACGAAGGAACAACAATAATGTCTTATATTAATGTTAACTATTGTGTGTGTCCTGGTGCATGCTACACGTCTTTGTCTCTCTTTACAACTTGTTGTTTATGATTTGTAGTGAATTATCGGAAAATAAAAAACATGCTAGAGCTTGTGGTGGTGAATGTCTGTTAATTCAACTTCAATTTAAAATGTAATTACATTCCAAGAGTGAGTTTCAGCCACTTAAATATCACACCCAAACACACACTCACACTCACACACACACACACACTAACTCTCACTCTCTAACATCAAGGTGTGCATGTTTGTGTTAGCGTATCGGTGTTCTTATGTGTGTTACTTTCAAACTCCGGCAGCAAGCTAAACATAGGGCTGTAGTGCAGTCTGACCAACTCAAATTATACTGGGCAGATGGAGACACTTCTTTCCAGATATCTGAAAATACACACGAGCCCACCCAGTCTCTCCTATCCAGTATCGCTTCTCCACATTAAACATGCTTGTAACGCACATAAGTAAACATGCAAATGACTGTGTGAATACATTGCTCTAACTCTTACAGCTGTTTAAACGACTAGGAAAACAGTGAAGATCTGAACGATGTTGATTTCAAATTCTACAAATCATACATTAGCCGAGGAACCAGACAAATCTGCGAGCTCCTGGTTTTTTGCTCTGACATATGCCTCTGGCCCGGGTCGGGCCAACCACAACCTTGGAAACCCTTGGAAATCTCAAATAAACTGAGAGGTTCTAGACTAACACAAATTTGCGATTTTATCTGGCTTTGTTTTCATTGTGTATATAGTTTAAATAAAATACGTCATACAATGACATTGTGAACTTTAATAAAGATAAACCGTTATCGTTTCGGTGTAAATGAATGCTATACAACAATGTTAAAATGAAGGCTTCAACATGGATCCACATATTGATCCATCATACGTTCAATAATCGTATAGCTTGGAACTAATGGATAGACTCATGCAGATATTGTGGTGCTGATCCTACATTGTAGGATTGTTTCATTTCTTACTAACAGACATTTTTCTTTTACCATCTCATCATCCATGTTCCAAACTCCCGTTCAGTTCCCCCAGCAATCTCTCGTTCGTAACCATGAGCGACCTGTGGGATACGGAAAATGACAAAGTGACAAATCATATCCAGGTGAGTACATGTGAGTAAGCTCTTTGGCAGAAGAGGCGGAACTGTTATCAACGTTAAACAACATTATCGATCAAGGTTTTTAATGCAAGTACGGGAACAAGGAAAGGGTGCACTCTTTGTGTTGTTTTTGTGTATAATCTAATCTCATCCAATGTGTGAGATAATGGTTATGGCCGCGTGTCCCTCTCTCACCTGTGGCTCTCCTGCAGCATGTTGGTCAACTCGTTCATGTGCTCCGCCTCTTGGACCTTCTCCCTCAGCCCCTCGATCTCCCTCCTCAGCTCCTCCACCTCCGTCTGCGCCTCTGTGCACAACATTTACAGATAGACCACGACAGAAACAAGAAGTAAATAGTTGCAGATGGAAGTCAGTCTGAGAAACGCAAAATCTTAAAAAAGGCCACACCATTTAAGGACTTTAATCAAGATCACTTTCTTATGGGATTTATTTCCTGTAAACATGTCCAATTGCTAGTAGTGCAACAATAGGCCCCAAATTATGGGCCTCTTAGGTGGATTCAATAAAGTAAAATTACTTAATATGAACAACATCATATTTTGTACATGAGTTTTTTTCCCATACCTTTTATCTGATCGATTGGTGAAACCTTCATCAGAGACTTGAGGTATTGCTGTTCTAGTTTGATCAACTGCTTCTGCAGGCCCACATTCTCCTCCAGAACCACCCTCAGCTGCTGATTGAGCTTGCCCTACATTCCATCAGACCGGCACCATGAGACACAGTACGCAGATCATCTATTGTATGTTTGTACGTCCTGGCACTTAATGTATGCACGTATTGTATGTTTGTACGTCCTGGCACATAAAAATAGTACTTAGCATCGTGTAGCATCTTATCCTAGCTATCTTTGTTGAATACAGGGAATGGGTTAACCTAGCAATTGTAAGTGCTTGGCACTTGTTCTATGAACACCCTTACTGTACCGACAGCGATATATATTGTTATTTCTCTTTCTTCTGACAAATGTACTTATTGTAAGTCGCTTTGGATAAAAGCGTCTGCTAAATGCCCTAAATGTAAATCATTAACATGATGACCCAGGCCCAGCAGAGGGTGTGTGTGTTGTTATCAAATATGCACCTAAAGATGCCATGTCTCTTACCGCTGCGCCCTGAGCCTCCTCTACTTGAGACGAGAGCCCCAGGACTTCCAACTGATGCTCTTCCTCTCGTAGCTCTGCCCCATGGCGCTGTGTGGCCACTTCCCGCCTCAAGGTCGTGACCTCCACTTCCTGGACCGAGAGGTCGTCCTCCATCATGGAGAGGATCTGGACTGCCTGTGCTGGAATGAAAAGTGGTTTGTTTGTTTTCTTATGTTTGAAAATGAAGATGGTAGAGGGATACGCAATGGTTCTCACTCACACAGGAAGTTGTTGTTTTGATGAAGCGACCTCTCCCCTGCCCAGTGCTTGTCCACAAGGTTAAGAAGCATTTCGAGTGGCTTCCTGTAACTACCCTGGGAGAAAGTGGCAAAAACAATTACATATTTTCTTATTAAATACCCGGAATTGTTATTAATGGATTATCATTAATTTATATAAACTGCTCAAAAAAATAAAGGGAACACTAAAATAACACATCCTAGATCTGAATGAATGAAATAATCTTATTAAAAACTTTGTTCTTTACATAGTTGAATGTGCTGACAACAAAATCACACAAAAATTATCAATGGAAATCAAATTGATCAACCCATGGAGGTCTGGATTTGGAGTCACACTAAAAATTAAAGTGGAAAACCACACTACAGGCTGATCCAACTTTGATGTAATGTCCTTAAAACAAGTCAAATTGAGGCTCAGTAGTGTGTGTGGCCTCCACGTGCCTGTATGACCTCCCTACAATGCCTGGGCATGCTCCTGATGAGGTGGCGGATGGTCTCCTGAGGGATCTCCTCCCAGATCTGGACTAAAGCATCCGCCAACTCCTGGACAGTCTGTGGTGCAACGTGGCGTTGGTGGATGGAGCGAGACATGATGTCCCAGATGTGCTCAATTGGATTCAGGTCTGGGGAACGGGCAGGCCAGTCCATAGCATCAATGCCTTCCTCTTGCAGGAACTGCTGACACACTCCAGCCACATGAGGTCTTGCATTAGGAGGAACCCAGGGCCAACCGCACCAGCATATGGTCTCACAAGGGGTCTGAGGATCTCATCTCAGTACCTAATGGCAGTCAGGCTACCTCTGGCGAGCACATGGAGGGCTGTGCGGCCCCCCAAAGAAATGCCACCCCACACCATGACTGACCCACCGCCAAACCGGTCATGCTGGAGGATATTGCAGGCAGCAGAACGTTCTCCACGGCGTCTCCAGACTCTGTCACGTCTGTCACATGTGCTCAGTGTGAACCTGCTTTCATCTGTGAAGAGCACAGGGCGCCAGTGGCGAATTTGCCAATCTTGGTGTTCTCTGGCAAATGCCAAACATCCTGCACGGTGTTGGGCTGTAAGCACAACCCCCACCTGTGGACGTCGGGCCCTCATACCACCCTCATGGAGTCTGTTTCTGACCGTTTGAGCAGACACATGCACATTTGTGGCCTGCTGGAGGTCATTTTGTAGGGCTCTGGCAGTGCTCCTCCTGCTCCTCCTTGCACAAAGGCGGAGGTAGCGGTCCTGCTGCTGGGTTGTTGCCCTCCTACGGCCTCCTCCACGTCTCCTGATGTACTGGCCTGTCTTCTGGTAGCGCCTCCATGCTCTGGACACTTCGCTGACAGACACAGCAAACCTTCTTGCCACAGCTCGCATTGATGTGCCATCCTGGATGAGCTGCACTACCTGAGCCACTTGTGTGGGTTGTAGACTCTGTCTTATGCTACCACTAGAGTGAAAGCACCGCCAGCATTCAAAAGTGACCAAAACATCAGCCAGGAAGCATAGGAACTGAGAAGTGGTCTGTGGTCACCACCTGCAGAACCACTCCTTTATTGGGGGTGTCTTGCTAATTGCCTATAATTTCCACCTGTTGTCTATTCCATTTGCACAACAGCATGTGAAATGTATTGTCAATCAGTGTTGCTTCCTAAGTGGACAGTTTGATTTCACAGAAGTGTGATTGACTTGGAGTTACATTGTGTTGTTTAAGTGTTCCCTTTATTTTTTTGAGCAGTGTATATCAAGGAGGACACCAACCCTTTTCTGCTTGTCAGCTTTCTGTGGAGAGGCAGCAGCGCCCCCTGTTGTTCTGCTGATGCCAGAGTAGGATATTCTTGCCGGGTGCAGGATGGGGTTTGAGGGGTCAGAAAGACGTAAACCTGAACTTGGAGAGCTGGGAGGCTGAACGTTGTGTAATGGAGAACTACAGCGCTGAGCTGGATCGTAGACAGAACGTAAGAAATAGAAAATCAAGCCTTATCAACAATTAAATTATTTCTAATTGTTATATGATAACATGAAAAAAGCATAACATATGGAAGTGGACATACGGTTCTCGCTGGGATTTGGGGTAAAATGGCCTTTGGCTTGGAGTCTCATTTGTCTCGTGTTCTCCTTGTGCTTTGGTCTTCCAGTGACAGATCTGCATTTCTTCTCTTCGATGGGGCCAAAAGACACCCTCGGTTTTTCTGTTACTTTGAAAGTAAGTAGGACATTTTCAATGAGTTTTATTTTATCATTATAATAATCATCAATGGGCTGAACCTGTTCAATATCAATTGAATATATCTGAATATATCATCAGACAGGAAAAAGTAAATTAATTACTGAGCTTTGTCTCCATCATGTGGAAGTAAGGTTTATTTATACAACTAACGGCTTGTTGGATAAAGGATTTGCTTAGGACATACAAACAAGGGAGCAACAATTCCTGACATATTAAAGAGAAAACAAAGCTAAGTTAACTCAATTATTGCACAATGTCTCACTACTGGCAATCAAATATTACCATCAAAGATATATAAAGGCATCTATATGTTCGGTTTGCAGGCTTACCATATTTGGTCTTGTTGAATCTCAGGATGGATTTACCCATTTTCTAGAAACAAACAATAAGTTAATACAATAATAATGTATCACTTTGAATCTTATCCGAATTTGAAAGATTTATACATGAAAGATTTATATATGAGGTTCACCTGAGAGGATGTCTTAATAGATTCAGAAATGTTTTTTAATGTTCCTTCCTCAGTTTCTGGAACAGAAAACAGTCAAGATAAATGGCCAATTTCAAATAATGTACAAGTAAGGCTCCCCTCAAACAACGTTTGATGGAAATTGTAATAATAATAATATAACAATTTATATATATATATATATATATATATATATATATATATATATATATATATATATATATATATATACACACACACACACACATTTTCTTTTTACCTCGTTTTAGATAAGGCTGAGACTCCAAATTCTCGTGGAAGGAGCAAGACAGAGATTGTTTGTTACTTTGGCCACCGTTACTCTTTGTATCAAAATTCAGCACAATACCATCAGGGACATCTGTTAGAGAAAGCTTCTTCGTTAAGCGTTCAACAGACGTCACTCTTTGATATCTGCTTCTGCAATCAACAAACAAAACAGCATACAGCACTTTACAACTACAGAGCAGAAAGCTGTAATGAATTAAACATGAAAAGTTCAAAACGCTCATTATTTTTGCTTATTATTATTTTTTGCCTAATGTCCAATTTCTTCCATCAATGTACAAACATCTATTCTCAGGTTATAGCTTTGGATAAAATACAAGTTGATGAGGTGCCTCGGCAGTAGGAGAAATCACATCAAAGTATCAACATTAGTACAAAACCCTTCTGACCAGGTTACACTTCTACGGTGTATACATCTTTTTTACATGAATACCCTTTTCAGGCTATGCCCTTGATAAAGATCTTAAACAATCATACCTCTGCTCAGTTTCCAGATTTAGAGGGAGGCTGCCCTGCTGAGGCACACAGTCAGAAGGAAACTGCATGATAACCGCTTTCCTCTCAGTATCTCTGACTGGACAATCATCTAAAATAGAGGAAATGCGTAATGTTCCAGGTCAGTCTGAGATATGGCAAGATGATACAAACTCATTGGGGGAGAAAACGGTAACTTACCCAGTTTCCGCAAGCTGGACATCGCATAGATGAGATACAGGCGATAGTTTAGATCACTCCTTGTCAAAGGGTTGAGTCTGAGGTCCAACTCCTTTAAAGCTGGCAGCTTACAAAGCACTTTGACCTCCTCCATTGTGGATATGCGGTTGTAGTAGAGATTCAGCCTTTCTAGCATCTTCAAGTGTTGCAACCCCTAGGAGGATAAATATAGCAACTGCTGATGAATTTGCAGTGGCTCTCGAATAAAGCTCACACTAGCCACTTTTTTCCAACATTGATTTAGTTCCACTACACAATTAGACAAAAAGACAGACGTACCTCCACAGACACGAGGGCATTGTTGGAGAGATCGAGGGTTTTCAAACGCACAAAGTTTTGCAATGCATTCCCAAGATGTCTGATCTTTTCTTCGTACGTTCCTGGAAGCCTTAGTGATCGGACGTCACCTATTAAAACAGAACATTGGCTAGTTATGCATAATTTAACAATGGTAAAAAAAAGTTTTACTCTGAACCATTGATTAGCCGACTTTAGCATATCGATTCTCCAGCCAATAGCTACACAGACTTTAGGAGATGATAGTTTGACACAGATGTAACTTGAAACATCACTATTTGAATGTCAATGCATGTAGTACATATGTATTCTTAAGTACTAGTGTTTATAATTTCGTTAACTAATTACCCAGGTAAGGATGTTTTATGTGTAATTTATCTCGTATCCATTGCTCTGTTATTGTTGTCAAGCACTCCGCCGCCATACTTTTTTAACTTCCGAGCATGCGCACTTTCAGATTCCACATTCAGAACAAACTGCAGTCAACCACACGCCAAGGTTTGTGGGCTGAAAGTTCACGAAATTACTCAAATTTTGCCGTGGCATCGGAGGAAACATTCGACATAAAAAGTCAGTACATACACTTAAAGTGTATGGTTTGAATTTACAACTGAATAAACGTTTAACAGTTTGAACTCGTCTGCTGCGTCTGCTAACGTTAGTTATTTCGTCCATACTATAATTAGTATCAACCATTACTGTATATGCTGTCAACACCAACAGCCCGAGTGTTTTTGTAAGGTTACATTCATTGTGTTGTCCGTCTTCAATGGCCGCCACTTTAGATTGGTGGTCTGTTTGTTCAAACATCGTTCTATGTGCCATTGCCCTGTTCTCCTCTTATCAGCTTTTCAAGGTAGGATACCATCTACATTCTGTGTGTATATATTTAACTATCAACTGACATTCCAGTAAGTTGTGCCTATTATCTCTTTCTTCAGGATCACAGAGCGCCATCATTAGCTTTCTTTCTTCTTGGGCTCTCTGCAATACAATGTGCACTGAGTCCATTTTGCCCACATCTGGCCTACCTCCAAAACGAAATGGAGTGGGCAGGTGAGATTCTTGTGTCCTCCCTAATTGCTTTTGACTTATTGTGGCTCAGCGAAGACCGCAACACGGCCCATATTCTCTTGTGTGGCTCCTGTCTCTTCCTCGGACTCAGTGATTGTATGTCAGCAGATACGCTCGTGTTGATGACTCACTGCCTGGGTCTCTCCTCGCTGTCCTGCAGTCTGACTGTGTGTCTGTTTTCTAGTAACGGGTTAGGGGCTGTTGGCAGTTTGGCCCTCAGCCTCCCCTCCCTGGTGGGCCTCAGGGTTGGAGTCAAGGTTCTGAGTCCTCTCCTCTCCCCAGTGGCCAGTGAGGGACTGTTTAAGTGGATTTTAAAAGGATCGTTATCGTTAGGTTGCTGGGCCACCAGGCGGGGCCTGAACCATTTCCTGTTGGAAGTGAGGACCTGGGACTGACTGAATCCGGCACATCAGATAAATCCACACAACCTATCATCACTGTTACCTGGAGGTCTCTTGACATGCTTACAGTGTTCAGAGCTCGAAGGACACAAAGTGAACATTTTTGATTCGTCTAACTTTTATATAACTAGTTTGTAACTAACTTTTCAGCATCTCAGCATCTTGGAGAAGCTAATCATTTTCTTATGTTCATGTTACTGCTTTTATGCTTATGGTCACACACGCCATTCTGTCACCAGAGGAGATTATGTAAAGAAGTGTCACATCTGAACGAAGTACAATACACTTTGTCATTTACATTTACATTACACTTAAACAATTGTACAACTTATACAAATAACTTTATGCCAAAAAAGGACACTGAACGTTGGTCACATATTACATACTTCTTTATACATACATTTTCTGTTTATTTATGACCAAAGCACTGAAAACAACTTGCCTGGGTATTATTTGAGAAGTCACTTTAGCGGCAGATGGCCACTGACAATCTTAATAAAGCTGTTTAATTTGATGTTGTTTTCTGTCACAATGTTGCTGCAGTCAGAATAACTCTACAGCGGCTGTAACTAAATGGGTAACCCACTTGCAGTGGTCTTATTTAGTGATGAGTTTTTGTTTTTTTGCATTTGATTAGATGAATTGTATGTATACAATATGAACTTGGCCAGCATTGATTACGTAAAATACAATATATATTTATATTCATCCTTGCATTTCAATTTAGAGACCACAAATCTTGAGGGTCAGTATTATATGTACCTGCCTTCCTCACTATACTGCAGTATACAAGCATATATTTATGCACATCTCTGGAACAGTGCCATGCACAAACCTAAGCACTCAGATAACTCTGTACTGTACATATGCTTGATGTGGAAGTGTAGTTTGTTTCTGTTTGTAATTTATTTAATCATAAGGGTAATGTAAGTTGTGCAGTTATTCATTAAATAAAACAAAAAATTTAATGTTATTTTGCTAACAAAATGAATGAAACCTGTAGTGTCTGTTGAAGCACACATGATGATCTTTTAATAAATGAATGCCATTCTTACATACGTCTTTGCAGCTTGTCTAATCAACGCTACGTCCGTCTTTGGTATTCACATTATCTTGGCCTAAATCCATCATCCTCTTGTGTTTTTCTCCACATAAACATGCATATCTGATACATAAACATATAAGATCTAGCCTTCTGGCTAAGCATGCATATCTGATACATAAACATATAAGAGCTAGCCTTCTGGCTATATCTAATCTGAACCGGGTTCACCCCTCTGACCACACCTGCTTCAGGGCTGCTGCTGCTGCTGCTGGGGTTCACTGTCTGCCCAATTGTTCAAGATGCTTCACCGCCACTGCAGAGAAACAGGAATCTGCCACTGAGCATGCCCAGTGCAATCTGGAGCCTGTAGATCCAGTGCACGTGCAAGGGAGGAGGAGGAAGAGGGGGAGAGTTTAGTCAGGGGCTGGGATCTCTGTTGGAGCTCTGAGGTGAAAGGATGCACAGTGGAGGCTGAGCCAACATAGACACACAGGGATATGAGGGATGACACATTGACGGACTGGTTGTTGTATTCCTCTGATATATTTGAAGATATGTGAAGGGTAAGCTTTGTGCGTTATGAAGAGGAGAGAAAAAAGATATTAGTCGTACCATACCTTCTAGTGATTAGTCAGTTCATATTTCATTGCAGTAACTATCACAAAAAGAATTGTCCTTCCTCTGTATCTGCAGTGCAGGCAGTGGTGCCGAAGACAGCGAGACTGTCATTGTTCTCGTTCAGTCAGGAGGTCGGTCAATCGACAGTGACTGCGGGATAGCTTGGAGGAAATGTATGCCTTCTATTCCCTGTTAGTGTACATCTTCTACACGGTCTTCAAGAAGGAGGATGAGGAGGAGGAAGGTGCCTTAGAGGTATGTGTAGACACATTTAACATGTCTTGTATCAGGGGTTCCTTTGGGAGTGGGAGATCCAATTCCATTGATTTTCATTTCTATGTACTCGTCTTGGCCCATTTGAAAACAAAATGGTCTTTAAAGAGACAGCCTGTATTTGTCATGCATACATACAATATTGGATGGCCAGGGTATTGCAACACTGCTGTTACATGTGTGCTGTGTGTTTCTGCCGTGTTCTGGGATTTGCAGTGTGAATGTAAATATTTTCATCATGTATCACTGTCTCGCTATGATGTCATGAGAAGGAGCCAGCACATGTTTCCATGGAAACAGTCAGTAAGAGGAGAGATGGCCACGCCCCCAAGAAGAAGAAACAGGCTTGTGCTAGGCTTGGTGATTCGAGTGAGTGCTCCACTATTGTTGTAATTACACTCCGATATAGTATTTGTTATGTTGTATGGTAAAACATACCTTATACACTTAGTGATGAATATTCAAATTCCTCGCATAGATGACAATGTACTATTTTCTGCTTAGGCAGCGACAGCGACTGGCTGTCTCCAAGTGAAGAAGATGAGGAAGATGCTCCAGACATCCCAGCATGCACTCCTCTTGCTGCCTTTCTGTCTTTCAAGCAAGAGTCTGAGAAGAGGAGGTTGTCACAAGTGCAAGTGGACACAACAGCAAAGGTGTCAAGCCAGTTTAATCAATCAATCCCAACACAACAATAGGCATGTATGGGTGCAGAGGGAACGTGTTTTTATTTAAATATCGTACCCCCTCCCCCGCCCAGCTCGCGGAGTCTCCCCTTGTGGCGGTCATGTCCCACCTGATGAGCTTTCTGGAGCAGTACTCCCACTTCCAGCAGCTCCAGCACCAGGTGGACCAGTACCGGGTTCAGCTGAAGAGGCACCGGGTCCATCACCGCCGGCAGATGAAGGCTCTGCGCGCCTCCTACCGCGAGCGCCTCAACGACAAGAACAGTATCATCTGTAGCCTGGAGGAGGCTGTCAGCCAGCCACACACACCCAGTCCCCTGACCCCCTCGGAGGGTGAGTGGAGAAGGGAGGGAGGGAGGAGCGGGGAAGGGGATGAGAGGAGAGGAAAAAGAGAGATAAGAGCTTGAGGTTATGTGTATGACTCTAAGGGAGGAGGCAGGAGGATGGGTGTGTATTGCAAAATGGGGGATGGCTACAGAATAGTAAAGGCTCACAGAGAGTTAATGTATTACCAATGAAGCTGTTGGTTATCATTAGTTAACGATGAGAGAATACTCACTATGAGTAGTAAAAGAGGACATTAAGGGGACGCCAGAGGAAGGAAAAAGGGCTTCTGTTCAGGAAATCCAAGAAGATAAAGCTTTTTATTTTATAGCTACATATGTTGTAGTGTTTTCAATCAATAGAAACTGTAGCCTACATTCAGAATCCAGACCATTGCTTTTACTTTTAACTTGGTTTCATTTGTTGTTTCTGCATTGGGTTTGGAAAGAGACAGGTAGATAATTTCAGGGTCATCACAGCCATGGTAATAATCTGCCTGAGACCAGACTGATTGGATTCATTGGGCTGCTGGTCTAAATCAACTTGCCATTTCCATTGACCACACCAGTCTATTGATGGCCGCTTATGTAGCCCTCAGAAGCCTTAGATGTTGGGGGATCTGCCCATTTTCCGGCTTTGAACAGATACTGTGACATGACATCCATTAGCCAATATAAATGCTGCATGCTTTCCAGGTTTGCAAGCTGTTCATTGTTTGATTGTCGATCACAAGTAGAGGCCATACTTGTGTCTCATCCAGTAGAGTAAGATAAAGATAGTGTTACACAGCAAGAGTCGAGAGGCACTCTGGCTCGCTGTTGACCATAAATAAAACATCCACCAGTGGGCTGCTTTGTTCCCCTGCCTGTGCACTTACAAGCTCTGGCACATGCTAGCCTCCATGACACGTGCACTAATGTCGCACTATAAATAGCCCTGGGTGCACGTTCTGGTGTTATGGAGGTAAGAGTATGGAAGGCTGTGGTTGTTTACTGGGATGTGATGTCTTTGGGATTTAGTCTAGATGCAGGGAGTTTCTGGTCAGCATTGAGAACATTTAGCTACCTTGGATCTATTTTTTGCTTTGTTGAGTGGAATTATCTCAATATACGCTCTCTGGATTCTATACATTGCATTTTGTAACACCTTGTGCAATAAGACGTGATTTGTACGACTATGCATGTTAATTTCCCTACCACGTTTTCCTGCCAGTTTTTCATCTCTGGCCCTGACACAGAAAATAAGTATCCTCCCCTCCAACTCACAATCCATTTAGCATCTCCTTTTTTCCCTGTCTCCTTCCCTCCTGCACCACGGTGACAATGCAAACCTTACATTTGCTGTGGATGGTTATTAGCATAAAGCCTTGCATAGACAATCCAATGTGACAGAATCCAATAAATCATTGAGAGGAGAGGGGATTGATTCAAATTAAATTGAGAGAGTTGCCAGGTCTCCTAAGATTTATATGCAACATGATTGGTAGCAAATTATTTCTTCTCCCAAATGTAAAATGTGGCCAACCACTTCCATCCTGAAGAGCAGCTACACCTGAGAAGGGGAGGTGGTTTCACCACCCTAAAGTGAACAGGTTTACTTCAGAGGCTTGGATCAGATACCATGCCCACTAGGTCTAGGTCTAGGTGGATCTAGGTTAATACCATGGGTTGATGTACTGTTTCTTGGTGGCTTGGGTTAAAATGATCCCTGACATGTATAGCAATGAAAAAAGGATGGGGATGATTCAGCTGATGTGGGCCAGCAGTATAGATCAGGGTTGCCACGATAATGATGATGGTGGTAGTGATGGTGATGATAACGATGATGATGGTGGTGATGATAAAAACTAGAATGTTGTTGTGGATTCCTCCCCAGATGCAGGCAGCAGTTCATCAGGGGGTCTTGCGGGGGTCCACAGCCTGGTGGAGTCTCTGTACGGGCTCCAGGGGGAGAGGAGCAGGCTGAGGGGAGAGCTGCGTCTGCTGCACTCCCAGCTAGAGGATAAGGAGCAGGACAGAAACTCACGCATTCTGGACTTCCAGCAGCAGGTGGGTGTGATGTTGTCAATATCCTCATTCTCAATGTCCAACAATAACACCCACCTTTCCAAAATGGGATGTGATAATATTGAAAAATAGATATTCTAATCTTATTCTTATAGCAGAATAAAAACATATTTTAATTCCTGGTTTTGCTTTATTTACCATGCTTGAAATTATAGTGGAGTTTTTGTATTTTTATATACAAAATAGAGAATATAATAGCATGTGTAACTCGTTGCTCATTATAATCCGATTATTCTTTTCATGGGTTATGTAGGTTGTCCACCCGCCTTAACTCCTGAGCTAATGTCCCCCCCCATATTGATGCTACCTCTGGTTTCTACCACAGATTGACGATCTGAAGGGCTGTATTGAGGAGCGTGAAGAGGAGCTGTCCAGATTGAGAGCTGCCTCAGTGAGTCCTCAACAGTAATGTCCCTCTTCAGCACCAGCAGTATTGGATGGGCTTCCCCCCTCTGTTAGTCATCAATAAACCTGCCACAATGCATTTTCGTTTTCTGAATCCACAATACACATCACTGGTAAAGTGTCCAAATGCTAGAATAGATTAATCAAAGCTGTGTGTTTGTATATAAATGAGCTTTACATCAACATTGCATATGCATCTGTACACATTCTCCTTGTGTTTGACCTCCTCAGGGGGCCACTGACTCTGAGAAGAGGGTGCTGTGTCTCTCGGTGGAGAACGACAGTCTGAAGCAGAGCCTGAGTGTGACTCAAGGCCTCCTGCAGCAGCTGTCAGCCATCCCCTCCCAGTCCAGCAACATGCTCATGAAGGTGAGAGCACACAGGTAACTCAGGAGGCTAACACACAAGCACCTCCTGGGTAGGTAGAATTTGAAAGTGGTAAAAAGAGTGAGAGTAGAAAAGTGCAGACGAGAGCTAGATTTTGAAACAAAACAACCAAAAAAGAGTCCCCTCCCTTTCTCCTGCCTCCCTACGTTTCTCCACCATTGACAAGTGTTGCATTTACGCACCTGTGATTGACATGGATGATGGATTCCCTGAACCAATTAGGGAAGAGATGCCCTGATTGCTAAGTAATTAGCCAGGAGTGGTCTGAAATCCAGAGGCAGGCAGAGTCAACTAGAAAACAGATATTCTCACGGCATATTTCACTCACCAATAGCTGAGGGGTGAGTTTGCGCTTTTTAACAAATTACACAAATAGCTCATACATCTAACCTACAGCACCTTAATAGAGAGATCTTCATATTGAGAGATTCTCCATATTTCCCTGATATCAGTGTTAATATTTTAAGATGTTGTCGTTGTAATTGCTGCTATAGGAAAAATACTCCATTTAGTCAATGTGGAAAACCCCTAATACGATCTGCAAATATAGTCAATAGATTTTCCACATAAGGTTAGGACCTACAGAAATACATGCACTTCCTAAAATCTTTCCTGAGCTTACAGATGTTATATCCATGTTTTAATATAATCTATGGTATAGCAGCATCACAGCGTTTTATGATTTTTGTGTTTCAAGGTTATTTCCAGCAATGTATTATCGATGTGGAAAACCCACTTAAAACAAATATTTATCCAACATAAAAATGGATTTCCTCATGGGCGCTCCCAGGAGAACGAGAGCCTGCGCGGCCGCGTCCAGCAGCTGGAGACGTGTCTGCAGGAGCGGGCAGAGCAGCTCTCCCGCTTGGAGAGGCAGAGCGAGAAGAGCGAGTGGAGGAGAGGTGAGGAGCTGAGGAAGCGAGAGGAGAGAGTGAGGGAGCTTCAGCTGGAGTTGGACAGAGAGCGAGGCAAGGAGCCTGTGGTTAAGGTTAGTCATGATTTGTGTGAACTTTACAGAGCGAAAAAACACCTGCAATAATCCCAGCATCCTCAATTTCAAAATAATCAAACATTATCAGTATTGCACTTTATCTTATTCCACTTTTGTTCTATACTGGTTGGTGTAAATCGTTGTTTTGTTGGTTGTTTCTTTATGTGAGCTCCGTCAAAGGCAATTTTTCTGTCAGTGTTGATGGACAATAAAGTTTTCTAATCCAAAAACGTTATAATCTAGTATGTAACCCAGACGGTGGAGGTGGAGTCACCCTCCACGTTGAAGCAGCTGTCCAAGGCCAAGCAGAAGAACGAGCTCCTGTCTGAGAAGCTGACCGGTCAGAACCAACGATGCAAACACTTGGAGGAGCAGATCCGAAAGTCTGACGAATACAGCTGTAATCTGCAGCACAAGGTACCAGGAGAGACCTGAAATGGTGTTGTTAACCTTTCTCTTTTAAAAGAGAAAGTTGTCACGGTGATTATGCATATGATTAATGAGCCGGCAGTGGAACAAAGACAAATTATGACAAAATGATAAAAGCAGTATTTCTAATATTGAGATTTGTTTTATTTAAATTATCTTTCCAGTTCCTGAGACATCTGATATATAACACATTGCTACACTGATAGTTTTGGAAATAAAGTGCTGGCGGTACTGTTAAATTTTTTTTTCTTATCTTTTAGAATTATTCAATTAGTGCTCAATTAATGTATTTTAGCCTTTGGCTCTCACAAGGCAATAAGTAATAAATTCATTATCTTTATAAAAAAAAAAGAGGATCAACAAAAGCCCAGAGGGAGATATTGATCACAAGCATCAATATCAAATTAATTTATACCAGGAATGGTGGCCATTTATACATGCAGGAAATTACATATGAATTACTGATCAAGGATTGATTTCTGGTACATTTCCAGATTGCTGCGTATGAGAGGGAGATCAGTAAGCTGAGGGAGGAGCTGCTGAAGGAGATCGGCCACCTGGAGGAGAAGAAGGAGGAGGCTGTGAAGGCTGCCTCCTCCTGCTCAGCAGAACACTTCCAAAGCCTGCAGGAGCAGTTCTTCAGTGAGTTACTGTGGAAGAACATCAGAATAAGGAGTGAATTGTATCATCTTTATTGATTCATCTAAATGTATCTCACGTTAACAGTTTAAACTGTAGTATTTAACCACTTACCAATTTTGGATCGCCACCCCAAATGTAAATGTATCTTATCGCGCTACACTGGGTTTTGCCATTCTGTCTACTATAAATACTATTAGAAGATGCTTTGTTATCAACTCTGTGTATAGTTCATATCGTCCCATGACTGTGCTTTCATGGAACAAAGTAAATGCTGACTGAAGTTACAACCAACAGCATCTTTAACCATACCAGATGAATCATACTGGTACCTGTACAAGGTAAGACACAGTTATTGCATTTAATGCTACATGAGTTTGTTTCGGGTTGGGTGTTGTTGGGTGCAGGCCTGCAGAAGCGACTGACGGCCCTCCCTCCCGCCCTGCGCTCCATGAAGACCGACTACACCAGCCTTAGGAGCCAGGTCCGCAACTTCTCTGACTTTTATGGAGCAGCTATCAGCGATGCCAAGAAACAGGTCAGCAGGCCTGACATGAATGACCAATGTCATACTTACAGCTCTCATCGATTCTGTTGAAAGACAGCAATAAGAGATATCCTGTGTCCTTGATCGCAGATCACTGCAGCGATCCATGAGATGTCCGAAGCCAACAAAGACCTTATGGAGAAATACAGGAATGAAGTTGCTCTGCGCAGAAAGTACCACGAACAACTGGTAGAGCTCAAAGGTAATGAGATGCAGGAGATGAAGAGGACAAGGGAAAAACTGCATATTAATGTGATTCTGCATCATTGAGTTCAAACAAACATGTTCTGAACAAAACGTTCACTACCTCTGTTTCCAGGTAACATCCGCGTGCTGTGTCGTGTGAAGCCTGTGCTGAAGGAGGACCAGCATGAGGAGGGCCAGGCGGTGGTGGTCACCACAGACCCTAACAACGAGTCAGCCCTCTCGGTGATGAACAAGGGAAAGGGTCGCGCCTTTGAACTGGACAAGGTCTTCCACCCACAGGCCACGCAAGAAGAGGTATCCATGTTGGAATGTCTGCAAAGATAATGGTGTAACTTCAGTCTCGTTATTTGGTGGGGAGAAATTTACACGCTGAGAGTTATTACCGTTTTGTTGGGTCCTGGGACGTATATCATAATCTTGCCAAATTGTTTTCATTTATTTGAAATTAAACCTTTTAGCTTAATAAGCTTCTAGATGTAGTTGTATATAATCCATCACATAACTCTTGTTATTCTCTCTCTCTGTCTCTCTTATTCAATGAAGGTTTTCCAAGAGATCGGGCCTCTTGTGACCTCCTGCATCGATGGCTATCACGTGTGCATATTCGCCTACGGACAGACAGGCTCTGGGAAGACTTACACCATGGAGGTACTCTGCATACATCCAGCCACATCTCCATGTATTCAATAGTTTAAAGCAATTCATGAATGAATGGCTGAACATTCTTTTTTTTTGGGGGGGGGGGGGGGCTGATTTCCAGGGCTCTGTGGAGAATCCTGGCATCAACCAGCGGGCTCTGAAGCACCTCTTCAATGAGATAGAGGACCGCAAGGACATGTGGTCTTACACAGTGAATGTCAGCTCTGTGGAGATCTACAACGAGGTGCTGAGGTAAAGGCTCGCCCTCCAGTGAAAAAGGCATTCTGTTTGGCTTGAACACGACCCTACAGTGGTTGCCTGTGTTATGTTGGTTCACAGAGATCTGCTAAGCAAGGATGGAGAGAAATTGGACATCAAGATCAATCCTGATGGAACGGGGCACCTGCATGTGCCAGGTCTCAGGGTCACGGAGGTCAAAGGCTTTCAACACATCAAGAAGGTGACAGATGTTTCCCCAGTTTGATTGAAACGATCAGTGACTTTAAGATGTTCATCAAACAGCAACACAGCCATATCATATATCATAGACAGCCCCAGTCATCCTGGGAATGCACTGTTCTCTCTGCTGCAGTCCAGACGCCGGGACAGCAAGACCAACAGTCTCTAGAACAGATTTATTCTTTCAGATCATCTATTCTTAAATTTCCTTATTCACTTTTATTTTGCTGTGGGAATACATACAAATAAAGAATTCCACTGCACTATGTTGCATCGGCAAATAATTCATCTTGAATCTTAAATTTCAAGTTAGCAGCCCAATACATTTTCTCTGGTGGTTCTCCAGATCTTGGCCAAAGCTCGTCGGAACAGAATCACCTTTGCAACCCAGATGAACCAGCACAGCTCCCGCTCCCATGCCCTGCTCTGCATCACCGTATACGGCACCGATCTGGCCAACGGATCCAAAACCACAGGCGAGAAAACCTCACGCATGGCTAGTTACTACAGAGTGAACCATTTATTTTTAACAAATATCTTACATTATAATATATTTTCATCCAGGATTTTCTTACTTGTTTAGCGTTTTTCCCTCTAAATAGAGGGCAGCATTTGAAAATGTTCTAGCAAATGCCTTAACCTTGACCATCCCCTTTTGTCTCTAGGCAAGTTAAACCTGGTGGACTTGGCTGGATCGGAGAGGGTGTGGAAGTCTGGTGCAGAGGGGGAAAGGCTGAAAGAGGCCCAGAATATAAACCGTTCCCTGCTGGCACTGGGGGATGTGATCCAGGCACTGAGAGGCAACCAGACCCACATCCCATTCAGAAACTCCCGTCTCACTTATCTCCTGCAGGACTCCCTTGGGAAAGGCAACAAGACGGCCATGGTCGTCCAGGTTTGTGTAAAACCTCCATTCACCTTCCTGTACAGCATATTAACATCCAGAATTCTCTTAAGCATTACATCAGTATTTGATCTGATTTAACCTTCTTCTGTTACAGGTGTCTGCTCTGGAGAGCAATGTGGGCGAGACCTTGTGCTCGCTCAAGTTTGCCCAGAAGGTGTGCAAGGTGGAACTCGGTCCTGCAGCCAGGAAGATTGAATCGGGTGCATCCCAATGCGACAAGCAGGTCTACTAGCTGTAATGCTGAAAAAAATATTCAGCTTAAGGGCTATAACTGTGGAAGTCTGCATGACACCAGAATTACTACTTTGAGATGGGATGTTTTGGGAGTTTTTGTGACAAGTACTAGCTCTATACAATGATCGAATCAGCATGTAAGGTTATTTCTTCAACTCCGGTGCCAAAACAACTCAAATCACTCTTTGAATAAGCTTACCTTAAACCCAGCTGTGGTTTCCTGCAATTGAATCACCAGCAGTGAGGTTGCACAAGTATTTCTCACTAACCAGTAAAGTGCTTATACAGGGATTCAGATTGGGAGAAAATACTCAATGAGTTAGTAAGGTGCAAACCATGAATCGTTCACATATATTGAGCAGTCTATGGATTTTATAATGTTGGAGATCATTAATAGATCAGTGGGGCATTGTTTCATAAGAATTGGATTTGGCCCATACCCCTGGGCAAACTTCAGTAGAGTCCGTTAAACACCATCAGACACCATCGTAACATTTAGATCCATGTCTAACACATCTTGCTTATGTTTTGTGAGCTTAACTTATACCACTATGTTTTAGAGCAGTAGTGCGTAGGAAGAATCTGGTTTTCCTCCAACAAAAGTATGGAATCTACTTCATTAATACTTTCTTCTATGTACTGTACTATTTTAAGTTTGGAAGGGTGGATACTGAATGTTACCTCTTAAGTTAACATTTTGAAAGGAGTAGAATATATGGAGACGTGATAATGCTGTATCTACTATAACTATTGGTGCAATATCTTAATTTATGGATGAGTGATGTAGTTCAGAATAGACAGTGACTGCACTTTATGGTGAAATATTGGTGATTGTTGTTTGCAACATAGGTGCTTATAGTTGATGCACTAGCGATAATCATACCAAAACAGGTTAGTTGTTAGTATCCCAACATATCAGCTGTAGCAAAGTCAACTCGATTCATTTGAGTAGGGAGCAAGATGTGTTCCTTCAACTACTGCTGTGTTGGAGGAGCCACTTAATATGTAAGGAAGTCAAGAAGAATTTCTGAATAAATCCTAAATAAAAATCTATTTTAAAAAAGGAGTCAAGAATTTAACAAATGACATCCATAGGCAATAAAAAAAAATCTGACTTTACTGGAAAATGTAAAACATTTAGTTTTCATCACATTGACTGTGCATGCTAGTTCAACATCCGGCAAACACGTTGTTGGATCATCTTCATGAACAACCACACTTTCTTTGATGACAATATGACGTAGAAAATAGTTATTCCAGTGACCACAGTGAGTCTCTTCACATAATGTGAATGGGGCTGTATAGAGGTCAGCCAGGTCCCTGGTGTGGCACTAGGTGTCATCAGTCCAGTTCAGTCTGAATCTCCTTCCGTCACGCATACTGCTCCAACTGCGTCCGCTAGCTCTTCCTCGCTGCCTCGAAGACGGTCCCCTGTAAAACACACTCGCTATAAATACGATTCCTTCCTAGCAAGATGGGCAGCAAGGTCAACTGTTGCAGCTAAGCATACGTTCTGCAGTAAGCATGGTCTAACTTTAGAATACTCAATCATCCAGCAGTAAATGGATGATGGCAGACATATGAGATTTATCAACATTATCAGACAGTTTCAGGCTCCTTTGGGGTTTAGAATTCACAAAGCAATTAGCCTGATAACGAATACATGCCCCCAGACACGTCTGTGAGTTCAAATCATACGACAAGAAGCTTGAAGACTGGTACTAACTGATGAGCTCTGCGATCGCCCTCTGCGTTCTCCTCTCCAGTTTCTCCAGCTTTTTCGCCACATCTCGCTTCAGATCCCTGCATTGGGAAACAGAACGTATTATTTGGTTGATCCTAGAGTTGCAAATTGGGAGTCACTATGGAAGAGGTACAGTGAATACATATTGTGAAACACAAGAAATATAAAAAATTATAACTACAACCTAGACTACATTGGAATACAATAAAAGCCATGTTCAAAATGTACACATATTGTTAAATGTCAGTCACCAAAACATGACAAATATCAGACTCTGCAATGGGAAAAATAAAATAAAAGACACGCCCTGAAGCTCTTACCAGTCAGGTTTTCTTGGGGCCAGACTGGCCAAATCCTGTATGAAGACAAAAGAGCAGCAATGAGTAACAAACAAATTACACAAAATCAAAGAAAACACAGACTACACGAGAGAGTACCTACCACTTCTTCAATGATGGGCTCTGGGTTAGCGGCCTCAAGCTGCTCTTTTACTTTATCTTCCACTAAAAAACATTTAGTTTGTTATTTCAATACAAGTCGTCAGTATCAAAACTGCACAAAAGGTCCCATGACACAAACCCATCAAGTCTGCCTCCTCCCCTGTCATGGGGGTTTTCACCCAGGTCTGGATGAAGGAGGTGGGGTTCTCACCTGAAGCAGGCTTGGCTTTGGGGACCTGTCTGTCTTTCAGTTCTTCATCCTCTGGGGTGTAGTTCCTCAGCTTGATTTCCCTGTGGTGGTGCAAGAAGAAAGACCGGATCTACTTAGGTAATGACAACTAATGGTGGCAGTATTATGAATACAACTAAATCCTTACAGCAGTACTTGCACTATGTATATCGTACTTAGCTACATTATAACATCTTGTGGACATAAAACACTCCAGGAGGTGGCAGTACTGCCAAATGTATTCAAAAAGGGAGAAATCAGTACCAGTAGGCCTAATATTATATTTGAGATACCTCTTCAATAATAAAACGTGCCTCCTCCTCCTATGGCAGTTGGAATTAAAGGAGTGGAGCAAACTGGCAAGGAGCGCCATCCCTGTGGTTCCATTTCATCAGCTTTCAGCACGGCTCTCTGCAGGGGGAATTCCTGCAGGGCTCGCCTGACATGACGGCTCTCAGGATTGTACACACTGATCTTAAAGCCTGCAGGCTCTTATTAAAATACAATAGGACCGTCCCGTGTGGGAAGCCAAGCCATAGACGAAAAACAAGATCAAAGATGGTTTGTTCTGGACGCATCCATCAAATCAACACTGGACAGCAGGATACCGACCAATGCCTTGTATGGGCATCATCATCATGAATGCTAGTCATGTTCTGCATCGGACCGAGGGTGGCCCAGCCTTAGTCCAAGCATTTTATCCGGCCCCTTCAGGCTCTACTATAAATAGGCCTGCCCTTCTGTATATTACACACACAGGGACTGTCTATTAGACTCCCCATGTAAACTGCACATATTAACAACATTCTGTGTGGTAAAGAACTTTGAATTGCTGATGTATCAAATCACTGATACATTTCATAAATATACTTTCACATGTTGCAGTGAAATGCTGGGCTGACATCTCTTTTTGACCGGATGTATTTATGACAAATGTGTATACCTTGTAGAAGTAGGATAGAGCTACCTCAATCAAAATAAAAGTCAGATACGTTTGACTTGACAATATACCTTTAGTGAATACCACACTAGATACGTAAAAATAAACTTATGAAGGAATGTAAACAGGGACAAAGATGGGCCAACCAGAGCTCCTCAGCCAAAACTTTGGAAATATAACATCATATTCATCACAGGTCTGTCCTGTGACAGAACCTAGCCTGGACATCACTGTGACAAGTTTCACTGGTATGGCTCTTCAGCCCAAGGCCAGAACCAACCCTGACATTTAATCATCAGTCAAATGTAGAGGGGTCCAATTTGTTTACACAAGTCATTTAAACAAATGAAAGGGCTAAATGAACTATGTTTATATACAGTTAGGATACATAAATAGTAAAAATGTGTGACAATTGTTTTTTTTTTACCAAGCATAATATATGATCAAAAGACAGCTTTCAGATCCTCATACAACCTGACAAAGCTCTACCCCACAACCTCAGTAAAAACAAATGCTTGGGACAATGGCTCAAAAAATATTTACAAGGGATCTTCAAAAGGTCCATTAGACAATATTGTGGCTATGACTGACACCCCATTTCCCCCATGTCTCTTTCAACAGCAACTGTTCTACAATGTTCAACTTCCACTCAGCTGAACACATTAAGGCCAAAAGTGTCACATGGTTATTGCCAATTAATTTCTTCTTTAAGAATGTGACTTTAAAAGTAATCCAATGTGTGAAATCAACAAGGAACTAAAAACATTACCAAATTCTCTTGTAAGAGTGGGACATGCTTCATACTCAACAACCTTAGTTATCAGTGTGCTGTAGAGTTGAGTTAAGCATTGTAGTAGGAATGAACAACTCATTTAATGCCATACTTTAGCCAACTTCATCTTATTTCAGCAAGCATTGCTGAATATTTACAATGCATGCTGGCATTGTATTAGCATCAATGAGCAAACACATTTAGACAGTCCATTTCTGGGCAGACTAAAACTCTGTCCTCATTCGTGCTGCATCCTGTTCCACGGGAGGGGCGTGTCCCAGAGTGCAAATGTCATGCAAGAATAAACAATGGAAACGGGTCCTGCAGGACAGAAGAGCAGGCTGCTCCTTTCCTGACACCAATCACGTAAGCTGCAGGATATTTGAGTAGCTACATGAAGAGGGTTTTTGGTCCAGCCCAATGTAAACATTGAGATGTCTCCTTGAAAGTTATCCTTTGAGAACATGCAAGTGTCACATTATATATGAGATTAAACTGTACTTAATTATACACATGCAACCACCTAGAGTTCCTGTTTTGTAACAATAGCCTTCCTCGTCTCCTATGCTTGTGTGTGTCAGTCCATTTCTTCTTCACACAACTAAATAAAGTGAGAAATGTCCTTAACCTGTGCTTCTCCTCGGCCTCTTCTGCCAGGGCCTTCTTCCTCTCAGGTTCTCCTTCATCATCGTCACGGCCCTGCAAGAGCATCGTCAGACTGTCATTAAAACACTGTGTGCATCATTTTCATAGAAGATAATAATTAATAAAATCAAGCAACTCGTTTTTTTGCGTTAAAGACCATTGCCTCCATTCTGTAGGAATTAAGCACAATACCAATGAATAATATAAAGATGAGGCAGAGCATTACAATGCAATAGCACTTGGCCTTAGACCTATTTAATCATAGTGCAGTGACTCTTTATACAGCCGTGGGTTACACATGCCTGGCATTTGCATGAGTATAAACAGAAAACAAACTATTGTGATTTATGTGAGACTTATTTGAGAGTCAAATACCCAATTTACATTCAGAAGTTGCCATAGTAGCATTCAGAGGTACTTTCTTTTCTTCATCAACAACAGTACAATATATACACTTTAATACAATCACTTTCTTTTTCCAGGTGTACCATTTGTACACACACACACACACACACACACACACACACACACACACACACACACACACACACACACACACACACACACACACACACACACACGAATAAATAATAATACAAATAATAGTAATGTTCCGCTCCAAGCTATCGTAACCCTAACCCTACATGTAGGAGAATACAAAAATTAGAATGGCATTGGACATAGGCTAATTCTTAATTAAACATCCCCAATAAATATTAGTATGTTAATTATATATGGCACAATAAGAGCAGGAACCAAAATGAACACATGCCACCAGCCAATGGTCAATTCTGGGTTACGTATTAAAACATTTGGTTGGCCGGTCGATTTTTACACTCTTACAGGTAAAAAGACAAAATTCGAAAAGTTGATTTAGTTAAGATAATATAGTCAAGCTGAAATTGTAAACGAGCTTTTATATAACAGACGAACATAAGGGTAAAACATGAAAGGGAAAACGTAGAAATTATATTGCGATGGATCATTAACGATTACCATACAATTGACATTAGACAATGGTTCAATCTTCCGGTTGGTTTTATTGGAATCTATCTATGTATTAACCATGGCACTAACGTTACAGGACAAGGTAAAAGGTTCCAATCTGATCTTACACAGAGAATGGTAGATGTTAGCTGGCAAACGAACTACAAAGGGATGTGTATTTGGCCATGACCGATAAACTTGTTGAAATCAGGTTAAGTATGACGTTTAAAGATTAAACATTGAACAACCTTTGAAACAAGCGTAAGCATAGTGCGAGTTAATAACAAATGGGCCTAAGTAGTGTCTAGCTAGCTAGAAGGTAGCTAGCTGATCTAAAAGTGACCTGGCAAACATTGACTAGCTTACCAAATCATGTTTTTCTTCCAATTATGTTAAAAAGGAATATAATAACAATAGTTTACCTGAAGTTTTCTGTTCTTTAATGCTTTTAAACGCTCCTTTCTTTTCAAAGCCTGCTCCTGTAGCGACCCAACGCTTTGCTCCATGTTGTTTTATGTGATCCGTTGTTACAGACATCTATTGGTTGTCCTATCGGACTTACAAGCGAGCGTTGAACACATCGATTGCAGTGGCAGCGGCATCCCGCCTGTGGCTTTTGCACTTTTGCAAGGAAAAAAGGTTAATAGTTAAAATATTATTAATATATATAGATCATTTATCAATTTATTTGTACGATTTGGGATGTTTTCTTGAACTTTGGCCCGTTTTACTTTCTCATCAAGTAAAGTTATGCCTATCGCATGATGTGTTATTGTTATTTTCTTTAATCCATTCACCTGTTGTGTGCGTGGCCTTTTTTATTTAAATAATTTCGGGATTATTGTTGGTATGATGTGATTATGATTAACCTAAACTAATTGAAAAACACAATTTTGGTATTAAGAATCCGTGCTATCCAGTGTAGGTATAACTGATCAAATGGATAGCAAGATACACAATGAGTTTTATTATAATTAGGATCACTATAACGATTCAAGAATAGATTTTGAGTGTAAAGCCAATTATAATTAAAGCTGCAAGCAGCATTTAGCGGGTGTCGAGGTTTATGCAGACGAGGCAGACCAGTAAGACTTTTAAAGATTTTATACAGTTGATGAGGTTGGAATGGCCTCAGCTCAATTGCGGTGATTGGCCTTCAATGTTTTGTGAAAGTGTATGAAAGTCAGGGTTCAGCAGTTACGCTTCTTTAACGCTTTAAAATAGAATCATAACCGGCATAGCATTTAGACACACACACACACAAAAGTGGCAAGTGCATTGCATCAACATTGCAAACAGTTAGGTCAGTGCTTACTGCTGACATTGTACTGTCTTGTTTTTGGTTTAAATCAAGGAATAAGCTTTACTTTGATCAAACACTGTTTAGAAAAGTGAGAGAAAAGTATTATATATTGTCATACAGTATGAAGATAATGATAGTAAATGGATTGTTTTTAATGTAATGACAGCTTCAGACACACACACACACTTTAGGTTTACTTTGATCAAACACTGTAATGGATTGTTTTTAATGTAATGACAGCTTGAGATACACACACACTTTAGACTGTTTAGAAAAGTGAGAGAAAAGTACTATATATTGTCATACAGTATGAAGATAATGATAGTAAATGGATTGTTTTTAATGTAATGACAGCTTCAGACACACACACACACAGTTTAGGTTTACTTTGATCAAACACTGTTTAGAAAAGTGAGACAAAAGTATTATATATTGTCATACAGTATGAAGACACTGATAGTAAATGGGTTGTTTTGAATGTTGTGACAGCTTCAGACACACACACACACACACACACACACACACACACACACACACACACACACACACACACACACACACACACACACACACACACATGTTTTGTTTTAGGTTTGAATCAAGAAAGTATTATATATTGTCATGCAGTATGAAGATAATGATAGTAAATGGATTGTTTTTAATGTAATGACAGCTTCAGACACACACACACTTTAGGTTTACTTTGACTAAACACTGTAATGGATTGTTTTTAATGTAATGACAGCTTCAGACACACACACACACTTTAGGTTTACTTTGATAAAACACTGTTTAGAAAAGTGAGAGTAAAGTTTTATATATTGTCATACAGTGTGAAGGTAATGATAGTTAGAGTGGTTCAATGGGATTGGAATCACGGCATTGTAACCGGTTTGAGCCTCTGGCAGCCATGTTTTTGGGCATAATTGGAAAAGTGAGAAATCTATCTTGTTTGGAATTTCATGCTGAACAACTTTGCTATTATAGTCAAGATGATTAGAGTCCATATAGATTTGTGAAAACGCATTTTAAGCCCATTCTGATGGTTTTGTGTTTCTGGCGGCCATTTTGTTTTACCAAAATTAAATTCTGAAAATGTACTGTTGTTCAGAATTCCATGCCGAACAACTTTTGTATTGTACTCAAGAGGATACGAGTCGATATCGATTTTTGAAAACGCATTTTAAGCCCATTCGGACGGTTTTCTGTCTCTGGTGGCCATTTTGTTTTAGCAAAATTAAAATATGAAAATGTACTCTTGTTCAGAATTCCATGCCCAACAACATTTGTATTGGACACAAGATCATAGTACACCATCTTGATGTCGATATAAGCATTTTAGTGTTTGGCGTGGTTAAGCCACACCTTCTTTCAAAGTTAATGGCTCCTGGGGGCCTTATGTTTTATTGCACCGACTTTTCGTGAGAGTATATTAAAGACATTGGTCCAAAGATTATGTGTGCCAAAGGATTTCTGTGTATGTCAAAAAACGTAGGACCTCTACTGATTTTAATGTTTTTCACAAAATTCAAAATGGCGAAAAATCCATCATGGCGGAAGTCATAGGTTCTTGAGGCACATTTGTTCAGCATGTGAAGATGCATATATGAGCAAAGTCTCATGACTTTAGGTCAAAGGGGTCAGGAGATATCCTTGTTCAAAGTTTGCATTTTCAGACGATTGCTATAGCGCCACCTTTGGGCCAATCAGTGCAATTCTTTCACACAGATATTCTGTAGTTGTCCTCTACAGCTCTAGCAAGTATTCATAAAACGTGCCAAAAAATTTTTTTTGTCCAAGTCTGGCGGCCATGTTGTTTTGTCAATCAACTTAAATCTTACTTAAGCATTTGGGGCTTTGATCCCTGATTGTGTGACAGTTGGTCCCACTCAAATCCAACAATCCATCTAGGAACTGTGGTCATTTTAGTCAAAAACCACGCCCTTTTGATGCCACGCCCCAATTGAAAAAACATGGGTACCATCTTGTTTAGAATTTAATGATGAACAATTTTTGTATTGGGGTCAAGATCATAGGACTCCACCTTGATGTCGATATAAGCATTTTTGTGTTTGGCGTTGTTAAGCCACACCTTCTTTCAAAGTTAATGGCTCCTGGGGGCCTTATGTTTTACTGCACAGACTTTTACAAATGTAACTGCCTCTGTCGCGTTGGTTTGTTTAGGTATTTGCACATTTTTATTGTTTAGTTTATTTTGAGTTGTACGTTGCAACAAGACGGAACTAATTCTTGGTTCCGCCCGAGTGTTGTCACCCGGGCCCCTTTTAGCGACCCTAAGGGAAACTTGACCGCATGGGCGAATTATTTTCCACTGTTAGCGTGTTCAAGTGCATACTTACCGAAGAAGTTAAAGGACATTAAAAGGATGTTTAGCACCTCTGGGACAAGCCGCAATGAGGTTCGTTAACGAGTTACTTTGCCGAGAGTGTTTGTGTTTACATGCGTTGTTTTTGGTGTGAAATATGCATGTAGTGTATAGTTGTGAGTTGATTGTAGCGCCGAATGTGTGACACATGCACACGGCGTTATTTTTGTTAATGTATTTTTTCTTTTTCTTTAACCCAGTTCTCACGGGTTGAACAGCAATAAAACCCTGTATATAAATCAAGATCTCATGCCTCATGCGTGTCACCGGAGGAGCTACAGTGAGAACTCAGCTGCTCTGCATGAGTAGACGAGGAAGACAGTACCAAAGAGCCGTGATCCATGGACAAGAAGGGACATCTCTACATCCAAGAGTGGCATCTACAGAAGAATCCAGGCCCCTTACCATGAATCCAGCTGATGCAAAGAAGCTTAAACTATTTCCCACAAGAGACTGACACATTTTTGCCTTCATATTCATACGGTATAGTTGTGTGTATGTTTAAGTGTTAACTAAGCTACAACCAAGAGACTGAATTTGCATTTCATAGAACAACGTGATATTGATTTGTGTGAAGGAGAAGTGAATATGTTCTAAAAAATATTAGTGGTAAAAATTGTATAAATGTGAATAGCTAATGGGAGCTGAATCACTTAGCTACAGGCCAAATTAGATTTAACCCAAATTTAAGTACACCAAGTAACAATGTCAGATTCTAGTCTTACCTCTGAGAGAAAGCAGGTTAATGTAGGTGAAAGTATAGAGCAGCAGTGCATAGACATGCAACCACAGGCTACTGAAGGCACAAGAGCTAATGCCCACACTTCCTCACAAGAACCACGAAGAAGCCAAAGAGACCGAAAGTTAACGGAAAAAGGCCAAGAACTGAACAATGAGCAAATAAGAAGATTTGCTCATCGTTTCACTGTGAGTTACGAGGAGTGGAAGGCTATTGCTAAAGACGCCAAGCAAGCTTTGAGTGGACAATGCTCAAACAACCTGCTACATGAACACATAAGCAAAATAAGTGCTGCCTCAGAGAATCTGAACATTGCTTATGATGAGTTAAGGCGCATAGACAACCATGACCATGACACACGTCGCAAAATTGACACCTGTGATGCAGTATCCAGGAAGATCATCCAAACTGCAAAGGATCGTTTGGAGTCAGCAGATAACGGTGGAGGAGATGAACAACGAAGTAACAGGGCGACATCGTCTATATTCAAGTCTGTAGCCTCAGACAAGGTAAGTATCAAATCCGAATGCACTAAGTCCTCTCATGCTCAAAGCAGCTCCAGACATTCAAGTCGGATTTCTGTAAGCAGACAAGAGGCCGCTGCTGAAGTTGCTGCCAATGAAGCTACTCTAGAAGTACTACTAGAACAAGAGTGTTGCATGGAGGAATTGGAAAGGCTTGAAGCTGAAGCTGCAGAGAGACAAAAGGTGCTAGATGCAAAGCGGAGACAACTAGAGCGACTAGAGACAGTTAAAAGGTTAAAGGCTGCTAAGGCACGTCAGCGAGTGTATGATCAGAGTGAGTGCTCAGATAAAGAAATAAGCAGTCTACTCCATCAAAGTGTCTGTATGAAGGAAAAGGAAGAAGTTATACATGAAAATAATCTGTTGCAGCACCATTCTTCATCACAAGACTGGGCACATTCAAAGCAGGATGACAGCACGGCAGCTCTTGTTAGAGCACTTGCAGAGTCCATCAGTGCAAGTCGTCTTCCTATACCTGAACCAACCATATTCAATGGCGACCCACTCAGATTCAATGACTGGAAGGTTTCATTTCAGACGCTCATTGATCGGAAAAACATTCCAGCCGAAGAAAAGATATATTACTTGCGAAAGTATGTGGGTGGACCTGCTAAAAAGGCTATAGAAAGCTACTTCCTGCTCGGTTCAGAGTCAGCCTATCACGCAGCATGGAGGATTCTCAAGGAAAGATATGGAAATCCATTCCTCATAGCCAAAGCATTCAGAGATAAGCTGGAGGCATGGCCCAAGATAAGCTCCAAAGGCAGTATCGAACTTCAAGAGTTTGCTGATTTTCTTCGTAGCTGTGAGGCTGCTATGACTCAGATCAGAGGCCTCGAAGTACTTAATGACTGCAATGAGAACCAGAAGTTACTTGCAAAGCTTCCAGACTGGCTGACCTCGAAATGGAACAGAAAGGTCATAGAAGTGGAGGAAGAAAGTCACACATTCCCAAGCTTTCAGCAGTTTGTAAAGTTCCTCACACGTGAAGCTAAGATTGCTAACCACCCAATAACATCTCTCCATGCTCTGAAACCTGCTGAAGATGAGCAGATCAAGGTTTTAAAGAACAGAGCTCTCGGAGCAAAGGTACTAGCAACTAACTCAGATGAAAAGGCTTCCTCCACAAGCTGTGTTTTTTGTGAGAAGTCAGGTCACAGTCTACACAAGTGTTGGAAATTTATGAATACAACCATCTCTGAGCGAGTCAAGTTTGTTCAAGAGATGAAGCTGTGCTTTGGCTGTCTGAAGCCTGGCCATCGCTCAAAGGAGTGTGAAAATAGAAGGAGCTGTGATACTTGTGAGAAAGGACATCCAACCTGCCTACACGATAATCGCAGCAAAGAAAGAGGAATGTCAACAAGGACTGATGGAGAAATGGAGAGTGACAAGTCAAGAGAAGGAACGACAGATCGTTCACAAGAGAGGGTGACAAAACCACCACGCGAGGTAACATCGAACAGAGTTATCCAGAATGTTAAAGGCACCCATACATCCTCAGTCGTTCCTGTGTGGTTGTCCACTACAAGTAAGCCAAATCATGAAGTTCTTGTGTACGCTCTTCTCGATACACAGAGTGACACGACCTTCATCCTTGAAGAAACAGCAAAGGCACTTCACACTAAAAATGAACCAGTCCAGTTAAAGCTCTCCACAATGACTTCAAGAAATACAGTGGTGCCTAGCAGAAGGCTGACTGATCTACAAATAAGAGGATTCCACTCCGATAAGATAATCGACCTGCCAGTAACCTACTCAAGAGAATTCATCCCTGCAAATAGAGATCATATTCCCACACCAGAGACTGCCAAGGCATGGTCTCATCTTGAGCACATTGCAGATGAAATTACTCCTCTGCAGAGCTGTGACATCGGTCTACTAATTGGCTACAACTGTCCTCAAGCTCTTGTACCAAGACAAGTGGTTGCTGGAGAAGAAAATGAGCCCTTTGCTCAGAGAACAGACTTGGGTTGGAGTGTAGTCGGCTATGGCAACCCATGTCTTGAGTTTGGAGATGCCTTTGGAATAAGCCATCAAGTCATTGTGAAGCAAGTGACATCAGTTCTTCCAAATCTCCCAAACGAAGTGCACTATGTCTGCAGAACACAGATCAAAGAAGCAGTCCTTCCAACAGATGTCATCAAGGGGTTGGAATCTGACTTTGTAGAAAGAGCTTCAGAAGACAACCCAGCTGACCACGCCTCAAGGGGTGTCACAGCAGAACAATTCACAGCCTCTAATTGGTTCACAGGTCCAGACCTTCTTTGGCAAAAAGAGCTACCAACTGGAGTTGTCATGGTGGGAGAGATCGAGAGCAGTGACTCAGAGGTCAAGAAAGCTCAGGTTCATGACACTCAGGCAGAAGAAGCAAAAACAATTTTAGATCGTCTACACAAGTTCTCAGACTGGGCAAGATTGGTGAAGGCTGTTGCCAGACTCAAGCGCCGTGCTAAGGAAATCAAAGGTTTCAAGCCAAAGTCCTGTGAGGCCTCGAACTTGGAGGAAAGGAAAGAGGCGGAGCTGACAATAATCAAGATGGTCCAGGAAGCAACCCTCTCTCAAGACATTCGACGCCTTAGACATCATAAGGAGACAAATGTCAAAGACAAAGCCAACCAGTTGCACAAACTATGTCCGTTCTTGGATGACCAAGGTGTAATCAGAGTAGGAGGCCGCTTAGCTAATGCTGCCCTACATCCACATGTGAGGCATCCAGCAGTACTTCCTAGAGGCAGTCATGTTTCTGCATTGCTCGTCAAGCACTATCATGAGAGGGTGTACCATCAAGGTCGAGGAATGACTATAAATGAACTTCGATCCAATGGCATATGGATCCTGGGTTGCAGCAAGCTTGTTTCATCCCATATTCACAAGTGCACAAGTTGCAGAAGGTTCCGAAGATGCACAGAGCAACAAAGGATGGCAGACCTTCCAGAAGAGCGGATGGAAACAACTGCTCCATTTACTTACTGTGGTATGGACTGCTTCGGACCGTTTCACATTAAGGAAGGAAGAAAGGAGCTAAAGCGTTATGGGCTGTTGCTCACCTGCATGTGTTCAAGAGGAGTTCACATTGAAGCACTTGATGACTTGACCTCAGATGCCTTTATCAATGCTCTGCGCTCCTTCATCGCCATTCGTGGATCAGTAAGGCAGATAAGGTGTGATCAAGGGACAAACTTTGTCGGAGCAAGGCGTGAGTTCATTGAAGCACTGAAAGAGACAGATCAAGAAGAGCTCAAAGATTTGGGCTGCGAATTCATCATGAACACCCCTGCCTCAAGTCATATGGGTGGAGTCTGGGAAAGACAAATCCGCACTATCAGAAGTGTCCTGGCGTCCATTCTAGAACAGTCATCCAGACAACTTGACTCCTCTTCCCTACGAACATTTCTATATGAGGTTATGGCGGTTGTGAATAGCAGACCTCTAACCACTGATCATCTGAACGATTCTACCAGTCCAGAGCCCTTGACACCAAACCACATCTTGACCATGAAATCCACAATCATTCTCCCTCCCCCTGGAAAGTTTGTCAAGGAAGATCTCTACCTCCGCAAAAGATGGCGCAGAGTTCAACTCTTAACCAACAACTTTTGGGTACGATGGAAAAAGGAGTATCTCCTGAATCTCCAACACAGACAGAAGTGGACCAAAGATCGCAGAAATGCTAAGGTCGGTGACATTGTTCTGTTACAAGATGCTGCCGCACCACGAAACCAATGGAAGCTAGCAAGAGTCATCGAGGTGTATCCTGGAAGTGATGAAAGAGTGAGGAGACTCAAGTTACTCATCAGTGACTCCTCCCTGGATGGAAGAGGAAAGCGTACAGCCAAACCTGTTTACCTGGAGAGACCCATTCAGAAAACAGTTACATTGCTAGAAGCAGACTGATGGTTCTATCATACACTCACACAAAGTTTATTAGTTGTTTATTAGGACAGAGTTTCATTTAATTCATGCAGAAGGGTTGCTTCCGAGTTTAAGAAATCACTCGTGATTTGGTGGGAGTGTAACTGCCTCTGTCGCGTTGGTTTGTTTAGGTATTTGCACATTTTTATTGTTTAGTTTATTTTGAGTTGTACGTTGCAACAAGACGGAACTAATTCTTGGTTCCGCCCGAGTGTTGTCACCCGGGCCCCTTTTAGCGACCCTAAGGGAAACTTGACCGCATGGGCGAATTATTTTCCACTGTTAGCGTGTTCAAGTGCATACTTACCGAAGAAGTTAAAGGACATTAAAAGGATGTTTAGCACCTCTGGGACAAGCCGCAATGAGGTTCGTTAACGAGTTACTTTGCCGAGAGTGTTTGTGTTTACATGCGTTGTTTTTGGTGTGAAATATGCATGTAGTGTATAGTTGTGAGTTGATTGTAGCGCCGAATGTGTGACACATGCACACGGCGTTATTTTTGTTAATGTATTTTTTCTTTTTCTTTAACCCAGTTCTCACGGGTTGAACAGCAATAAAACCCTGTATATAAATCAAGATCTCATGCCTCATGCGTGTCACCGGAGGAGCTACAACAAAGTTCATATTAAAGATATTGGTCCAAAGATTATGTGAGAACAAGGATTTCTGTGTATCTCAAAAAAGCTAGGGCTTTTACATTTTTTCATGTTTCTCACAATATTCAAAATGGCGGAATATCCATCATGGCGGAAGTCATAGGTTCTTGAGGCATATTTGTTCAGCATGAGGAGATGCATATTTGGTCAAAGTTTTATGACTGTAGGTCAATGGGGTCAGGAGATATGCTTGTTCAAAGTTTGCATTTTCATGCGATTGCTATAGCGCCACCTTTGGGCCAATCAGTGCACATTTTTCACACAGATCTTCTGTTGTCCTCCTCTACAGGTGTACCAAGTTTTATCAAAACTTATCAAGCGGTTTTGGCTGTGTAAGTCAAACGCTGTTTATAATAATAATAACAGCAATAACAAGAGGTTGTCTTGGACTTCGTCCTCGACACCCTAATGAATATATGATCACTAAATATTTGACACCGTGTGAAGATGCCACTATCGCCTACCCATTGACCTCTATAGCTACGCATTGACACACTTGTAGGATCTGGTGTGGAATGTAGGGCATTATCATGGCAATACAACTGAGTTGTATGCTGTGGTCAATCCTACTTTTGACCACTGTTTGCCTGTGAGCAGAAATATTGGGTAGGAAACACAATATCATATAATGTTATAGGGATAATTATGCATATGCCATATGTAATGTATTATGTACATCTGAATTTACCAAAATAGTATCAAGATTTATTTATCGTAAAGTACATTTAAAAATAGCATATAGACCTATAGGCATATATACATTATGTAAAGGCCATTGAATAGTTGACTACAGCCTGCCAGATGTCATTATGTCATATTGAGCCCATTTTTTTAATCAAAGATCAAAGTAGAGGATTCAAATGAACACATTAAAACTGTTAAAATTCGTACACAAAGATACACATTGACATTGTTACTTATAACCCATAACAAAACAGATTTCAGACAGAATGCGTCTTGTAACATATCTCTCTATCCGCCTCACTCTGTGTGTGTGTGTGTGTGTGTGTGTGTGTGTGTGTGTGTGTGTGTGTGTGTGTGTGTGTGTGTGTGTGTGTGTGTGTGTGTGTGTGTGTGTGTGTGTGTGTGTGTGTGTGTGTGTGTGTGTGTGTGTGTGTGTGTCTTTAAGAATATGAGCCTACCTGTAAATACAATCTGCAGTTAACTCCACAAGATGACTGTTGTCAATACAGTCAATACGGGGAGTCGTGGTTAACAGAACTGTAGGGACAACATTTTGTATAGAATGTCATGATGCATAGGGTACATCTGTCGCTTCCGTAGGAACTCTCCTCGAGAGAAATCAGAAGCTTGAGTAGGCTCGAGGCAAATGCGGACATGGGTGTTTAGACGTCTTTTTCCATCAATTTGTTTTGAACTCGATTTAAATAATCGAACCCATTGTGATGTGTTGTTTTTATCTTTACTGTACGACTTCAGGCTTCATCGAAAATGCACTTTGAATTGTATTGGAATTTTCCAAAACATGTTGCGTCCAATTTTTTGGAGCCGACTTCTCCTCCATCTGCTACCCGGACACGCGTAAAAGTTTAATGCTTTTTTAAAGAGAAAGAAGGGCAGAAGAATGGCATCCAATGATCGGCTACACGAGCTATGGATGTTATACCACACGAAGGTGAGTTATAGTGCGGAAGAGCTGACAGTGACACCTGTTGTAGCGCTACGGTTGTTATCCTGAAGTTACGATAGATACAAGTGCAACCATTTTTCATCGACAGCGCCTGATGTATTGTTGGTTTGAACACAAAATCATCATCGTTGTGTCAGTGTAGCCTACTTAAGTCAGGAATTCTCCAAATACACATCATATAGTTCTCTATCGATGTAGGCCTACACATGCTTTAAATGAATTAGGCTACATCAAGAGCACGCCCTTTATATCTGAACTAAGTATCCCTGTACTGCTTTTGTTTGTTTTTCGCTGTCTCGTGGTCAGCATACAGTAGGCTAACGTTACCTGCGATGAAGGACAGGTGTTGTTACCAGTGCTGCAGACTACTTCCCGTATAAGAGATTCCGTCTTTTAAACATATCGCCTCCTCCCACCAGTCGGTATTAAGCATTTGATACTATTGTCCTATATAAAGTCATGTGTAGTAAAGTCAGACCATTGTCGGAGTTATTTGTGTCTTCTTTTTTTTTACTCTGTAGCCTACTTAGTAGTACTCGACATTGCGTATGTCTACGTAGCCCCATTTGCGACCCAACAATTCGGGGTTTTATCATTATCATGCACGATAATACCCCGGATTTTCAGATTGCGCTAGTGTGTCCTCTTTATAATGACAAAACGTAAGGTGAAGACACGTAATTATTCAGTCTAATCGAAGACAAGAGCTGATCATAAGTGGTTCTAAGTTCCTGTAGGTGTCATTTCAATGTTGGCCAAAGTTGGTAACTCGTTGGTCAAAATATAATGATGATAGAAGAGATGGGCCGAGTTCCGAGTCACAGATTGATAAATAAATAAGCATATTTTTCGAGGTCGCAATATGCTTCCAAGCCCTCGGGTCGAAGGAAATTGCTCGGTGTGCCCTGCCTATAAAGTTTTGTTATGTTGCATGAGGTTATGGGTTTTGGCCATTTTGATCTTCTTTACCTCAGTGGAACACATCTGAAAAGGTCTTCATGAACCTGTTCTCCCGAATTTCAACTTTAAAACAAAAGGCCCATCTGACTCTTTTGTTGGGTGTGGAATAATTGCAAAACCTTTTAAAGAAGTTGTCAACCAGTCTGTATTGTTCCATTGTGGGTGTGTGTAAATGTGGTACATCCAATGGGCGAGGTAAGCGTCCTCGCCCATTGGGCTTTAGGAAGTTGTCTATACAAACATTTGTTTTTCTCCTTTTCCATAAACTGCAACATGGGCTTGCCCTAAATATTGTGATAATGGCAAGAGATTACTCACTATACAGGGTATATAGGCTTTAATGTTTTGTATTGAAGATGCTTTATTTATTTTTGCAGTTACCTTTTTTCAAACATAAATAAAATACGATTAGTGAATCGATCTGCAGTAATTACGCCATTTTGGCTAGAATATCTTTTTATTTTCACCAAATGTGATCATGGGTGCAAAATTAAGCACCATCGATATAGTGCATTATAGCCATTTCACAGATTTCACAATTAGTAGAGTACCAACAATATTAGTCTTCATGTGGACTCTGCCCATATTCTACTATAGAGTGCTGTACAGTCATCACATGCCTTGAGGTTAGTCATACAAACATTTACATTTCCTTTGCTGCAAATCAATGAACCCACATACGCCTGAATCTGTCAATAATAGGCATACGTCTTTGTTACTTTTTGCTCTCAATAATCCCTTAGTAGTAGCAACGGTCTGAAACATGCTTTTTTTTGTTGTTGTCATAAACAAACACATCTGAGACTAAAGACATGCTCTGCAACACCTCCCCATGATACTGCTAATATGTCCTTGTGTGTCTTATAGGCTATCTTACTTTTAATGCAAACCATCACACTGTGAAGTAGTGATTAATTAGTATTATTATGTTCTTTTGTAGTCATGATCTTTGAGTTTTTTTTACCAATACTGATGGGGCTGCCAGTTATATGCATACATACACAGCATGGGGTAGCCTACATCAGATAATACACATACATCAGATAGTACACCTACATCATATAGTACATAGGGTATCCTACATCAGATAGTACACCTACATCAGATAGTACATAGGGTATCATACATCAGATGGTACACCTACATCAGATAATACACCTACATCAGATAGTACATAGGGTAGCCTACATCAGATAGTACATTGGGTAGATAGCCTACATCAGATAGTACATATGGTAGCCTACATCAGATAGTACATAGGGTAGATAGCCTACATCAGATAGACTTAGGGTAGCTTACATCAGATAGTACATAGGGTAGCCTACATCAGATAGTACATAGGGTAGCTTTAATCAGATAGTACATATGGGTAGTCTACATCAGAGAGTACATAGGGTAGCCTACATCAGATAGTACATAGGGCAGCCTACATCAGATAGTACATAGGGCAGCCTACATCAGATAGTACATAGGGTAGCCCACATCAGACAGTACATAGGGTAGTCTACATCAGAAAGTACATATGGGTAGTCTACATCAGAGAGTACATATGGGTAGTCTACATCAGAGAGTACATAAGGGTAGCCTACATCAGATAGTACATAGGGTAGTCTACATCAGATAGTACATAGGTAGCCTACATCAGAGAGTAGATGACTACATGGATACGGAATTGAATTATGATGGACCTCATTTCATTGTGTTCCAGTTGGTGCTGTATCTTGCCATAGTTCAGATTTGTTGCAAAAAAAAGGCTTTTCGCATAAAAACATTGAATGCAAAGAATGAGAACATATCTGACACTACATCATAATATAGAAAGAATAAGTTAATATGGAAATCCATGCAACAATCTTGTACACACTGAGCTGAGTTGTGATATTTTGCGGTCGAGTGTGAAACTAGTGCTGAAAATAGTAGACACAGTAAGGCCAACACGAGCCTCAAGCACAATATTTTCAGGCAAGGGTTTTTGAAGAGACAGCTATATCTATAGAACATAAGTTTCATGGGATATTCAAATTAAATTGAACCGAATAATAATATTTGCCAAAGCTATTTGACAAAATTAAGTATATCTTGACCACGTTGTCCTCCAGTAGACAGTAATAACAAACAAATGTTGTGATCCATATAGGAAGGATAGACATGGTAGCTGTGGCTAATATTCTTACATCTACGCTAAAAATGTTTGTGCCTTACAGTCAGGTACAGACATTTCCAGTACTACCTAACATCAGGGATAAATCACTCACCTGTCCAATCCTGTCAAAAGGTTTCCACAAGGTCAATGGACCTACATGAAAAGAGAACTTGTTTTACTACCATCGCCTCAATGCTTCTTAAAGCAGCCAGTGATAGAAGTAAACGTTCCCTATCTTTTGGAAATGCTTTCAATGGAATGACAGTGCTATTGTAAAAACATGTCCATCTGTATTTCTACTGGCAGACCTGTTCTGTTGTAGGTAATTCCAGAAAGTCTTTATCATCAGTACTGTATCTACTAAGTCAATGGAGCCAGAATAACATGAATGTCCATTATAACATGAATGTCTCCCCCCCCCCCCCCCCCCCCCACACACACACACCTGTAACCCAAACTTAAACTACTCTGTCTCTGTTGCCTGTGGCGCATGAGTGAAGTTAAATAAATAAAGATAAAAATGAATTAAATAAATAAACTCCTTTTCTTGACAATTAAGTACAATTACATTTAATGAAGGGTAGGGCATGTCATCCCGCCACAATAAGGGCTGCTATTATTATGTAGTAAGATGCTGACAATTGCTGTAATTACAGCTTATAGTAAAGAGATGGACATAGTGACAATTGCACTGCCACGTGATCAACGCAGATGTGAAACCACCTTTTCACTAAACAACATTGCCTCATAATCCTTTCATGCTACCACCATGACACGTGCTTCTAAACTGAACTCATGCAATAGTATTCCTGGTTCTTCTGCTGCAGAAAGTCACACTGTTGATTATTTAAAATTCACAAACAGTGAACAGAGCAATTCCAAATAGCCCCAATCTCTCATGTCTACCAACAGACAAGCCAACCAGGAAGCTGAAAGTGCTCTTTGTTTTCACTGGTACAGGAAGCTGGAGTGAAGCAGAATGCCAAGCAGTAGAGAACAGCACAGCTGCCTGGGTCATCTTGGCAATGTCTGGAGAGAGTAAAGATTATAAAACTATGCAAAGCTATGGATTAAAAGAAACAACATAACATATTTCTATTTGTGTGAACTGTACCAGCAATCGTTTTGTTTTTGTTTTTTAAATAATCCAATTATGATTTGCTGTTTTTCACATTAGTTAAGAGATTGTCGTTGTAAAGAGCTGATTTAAAATATTCAGTGAGCAGTAATTATAATAGGCAAGGATTTGTTGGGGAATGGGAATGGTCAGGCCCAGATTACCTGATTCCTTATACCTCATAGTATACCTTCAGGCTTCAGTAACTTTGGTATTTCCCTGGGTTGTCCTCATCATTTGATGGTTAACCAGCAGATTGACCTTTGAGTGAGGTCTTGTCAAAGCTTTCTTCAATTTTGTTCTGTAATATATATTTTTTGCAACATGCCCGAACAAGACCATTCCTAAATTAACAAGAGACGTTTCCTATCACTGATAATTGGACGTTTTCACATTATTTGTTTTCTGTTGGCCCTATATACATATATATTATATTATATTATATATACAATGTCACATATACATATATATATAACGCTGATTGTCAAATCATACTCATTATTACAAACTCACACTCATCGTTAATGATGAAGAAACAAAGCAAAAGAGACCTTCCTACGTCTAACATGAAGCAACACAATGTTAAGCAATTTCCTATTTTACATGTTACACTATTTGTCTTTCTAGGATATGCATGTGTAGAATTTGAATCAAAGCACAACCTTAGCCCAACTATAGTGTTATTTGGTATAATTCTAAATGCAATGTGCATAACGTTTTATATTTAACTTATGTTATCTTAGTAGCAAAACACTTCAAGTAAGTATATGTGCACTTTTCTTGGCAGTACAATTTCCAATTTAATCCCATTTTGAATCAGCTCCCCTGTGCTTCACAGGTGCCTCCATTCATAAATGTACATTTTCAATTAGAATGGTATGGTATTCAAAATATTTGTTCTTTTAAAGATGCATTATTTAGCGTGACTGTTGGGGGTTGTCATGGAAACCTCCCCGTCATCTGTCACATTAAGTGTTAGACCCATGAAGAGGAAGGGGGTTTCAGGGGGATGGGTTAAAGTATAGGAAATAAGCTTCAGTTTAAGTGACTTTGCATTTCCTGGTCTGTAGCTTGTGTCAAATGTGTTGTTCTGGGTGCAGGAAACACAGTATTGCTGAAGAGATCTGCTGAGCTTGTACGTAGCGCTCATCAATGACCTGGTTGTAATGAACCTGGCCCTCTGCTCTGCTTCAAACAATGAAACATGGACTTGCCTCCAAGTGAACAGCAGCTGGTAATGTACACTAAAGAAGGACAAACACTTCTTGAATAATGCAATCATACACTTCCTCCAGAAAAGAGTGTCTCCCTCGATATGAAATAATTGGTCTTGTTCAATGCTGCTTATAGTTGCTGCAGATCTTTGTATTGCTGTTGTTATATGTGATGAACTGTGTTCGACTGCATCTATGCACTGCCCAGTTGCAAACTAGTTGTTGTAGGTTTTGGAAAGTGAAGTACCAATTAATAACTGTTATTTGTGCACCTCGGATGAATCACATTGTCTTGTTTCTTGATCACACTTGTCATATCCTTTTTAAAGTTAAATGACATTAACGTATCTGCACTTTTAACAGGGCAGCATTTTACAGCATCCACATACATTTTCTGATGTTTCCTTTTTCAGTTCTTGAAACACAAGATGCACCCACCACCAATGCCTTTAGTGGTTATTCGCTCTTAATCATGTCTGGGTAAAATTGTATCGGAGAGGAATTTCAAGAAGTCGTTAAGTTGAATAAGATCAGCTCTTTCAAGTTGAACTGTTTCACTGGTGTGCTGAAATATGTAAGTTTAGTGCTAGTGTGTGAGTCTTCTGTTAGAGGAGAGGAGGCAGGATATGCTGCAATTCTGATGTGTGGTGATAACTCTTTACACAAAAATGGAACCAACAGATTCTCTGTTCAGACAAGCATCTGATTTTAAAGCCAACTTTGTTTGTGCTACGGCATAACATTTTACGCAAAAGATGATGTTGTAGAGCCAGTTTTGGTCAAACTGTGCTTAGGTAAGTGAAGAACATGCCAGCCTTTGTGCAGAAAAGTAGAGAGCAAAGTCACTTGACTGATGCCTTTCTCCTCACTACATACCAAAAATTGCCATTATCAGCCCTTTTTGGACTCAGGAATCTGAAATCTTCTCTCGCCCTCCTACAGAAAGATGTGGGCTCTCTTCAACAGTGGCTGGAGGCGTTTGTGGCATCCTTCGAGAGGCTTATAGATGTGCATTCTCTGGAGCCCCGGAGGTGAGTGGGGCTGACATCCATTATGTTTACACTCAATCAACTCCCACCTCTTGTCTCAAACAACAATATCTGTCAGATGAACCCTGACATCATCTGGAGATATTGACACATTTTGGACTGAAATTCATAGATCGCAGTAAATGTTTGAAGCCAGCTCCCCCTTTACCATCCATCTACTCCCCCTCTCTTTCCTTGCCTCCCCTGTCTTCTCTCTCCCAGGCTAGAGGAGTACAGCTCAGAGGTGCCCTTGCTTCCCAGAGAGGTCCTAGTGTTCCTCAGCACCCAGCTATGGCACAGTGCCCTGCACCTCTCCGGAGCCGAGCAGGACAGCAGCATCCCCCACCCACTGCTGCTCATCAAGTTCTTCATCATCGTCTGCAGGTATTGCCAGGGTTAATCTTCGTCATCGTCATCATCAACATAAACAACGAGGATATTGCTATTTTTTGTTTCAGCTTATCACCAACCAATGTTTTGCTTTGCATTCCTGCACTTCTTCTACAGGAATATGGAAAACATTGATGCTGAAAAGACACCTGGCTTTGTTTTTGAAACTATCAAGCTTTTGAATTACTGTTTAAACCAGGTAAGGGCCAACAGTATAAACACTGGCCAACAGTGTAAACACGGGGCAGATAACATATCTTCCTTTGTGATTTATAACATGGCCTGGATCTCCCAAGCCACCCAGTATTTCATGTTCTTTAGATAATTTACTGCATGTTTGAACAAACTACGGAGATATGATGATATACAGTCTGATGCTGGAGAGTGGTTCTATTTTTGTATGGCATGGCACCCCCCCCCCCCCCCCCCCCCCCCCCCCCCCCCCCCCACACACACACACACACACACACACACACACACACACACACACACACACACACACACACACACACACACACACACACACACACACACACAATTAGAAAGTAATATAACTAGTTTACAGTGAATAGAGAAGTGGGTGTGTGGCTGTCCTTCGGTGCATTGTCTTTTGGAATGTATTGTCTCGGCTGCCTCCTAAGCCATGAGGCATCTGCTAACATTGTGTTTGTGTGCGTGTGTCCATCAGCTGAAGAAGGGCGTGGGGGAGAAGGAGCCTCTGCAGGCGGTGATGCAGTACGGGCTGCTGCTCTGCGAGAGCCTCTTCGATCCTTATCAGATGTGGAGGAGATGCCTGGCTGGGTACGTGTGTGGCCCGGGTCCTCCAGATGGTGGAGCGATCGCCTGGATGAATGTATCTGGGAGAGGAATGTTGTGGAGTGGCACCCTACACACCAGCCAGAAGTGACACTGTTGGGCACACTCATGCATGTACACATGCATACACACTCACACATGCACACACACATGCCAACGTGCACAACTCATACACCACCCAAACATATTTGCACACAGACCTCTGCTACTCCAGTGTTAGTAGCCAACATTCATTGACTCAGAGTAATCTAAGCAGTAGTGCAATAACTTCTGCTTTCTTTCTCTGCTAGGGAGGAGGTGAGTTTGCTGGAGAGGAACAAGTACAAGTTCCGTCCTCTACCCCTGCCAGAGGAGCTGCCTGCCCTGTTCCACGGTGAGACCTGCCGCCTCCACTCCTCCACCCCTCCACTCTTATACTCCTCCACTCCACTCCTCTACTCTTATACTCCTCCACCCCTCCACTCTTATACTCATGCAACCCTTCAATCCTCCACCCCTCTACTCCTCCATTCCTCCACCCCTCCACTCTTCCACTCCCTCCATTCCTTCACCTCTCCACTCTTATACTCATGCAACCCTTCACTCCTCCACCCCTCCACTCTTATACTCATGCAACCCTTCACTCCTCCACCCCTCTACTCCTCCATTCCTCCACTCCCTCCACTCTTCCACTCCCTCCATTCCTTTACCCCTCCACTCTTATACTCATGCAACCCTTCACTCGTCCACCCCTCTACTCCTCCATTCCTCCACCCCTCCATTCCTCCTCCACCCCTCTCTCTGTCAGGACCCACATACCACAGAAGCCTTCATCCAACTGTTGCCATCGCTGCCTCAGTGTAGCTTTGTGTTGACATCTGGACTGAACTTTAATTTCTCCCCGCTCCTGCTGTACCTACTAATCCACTCTTCCTTTTACAATAACTGAAACGCCGATCTGGTCGGTCGATATTTCCCCCCCACCCCGTAAAAAAAACTAATTATGTGCTGTTTAATTATCAGGTTTCTATTATCACTATGAACCGTTCTAATTATAGCAGCCTATTTAATTAGCTTGTTTTATTTGCCAAACCTTCTGGGAAATTTTCCCATGGCAAGTTTTAGTCTGTCCAAGGTTTACACCACCATACTGAACAAACTGCAAAATGTTTCCATCTTATCAATACCTGGCGATAGAGAAGGATGTATTACACCCATACCTAAATGATGCAGGTGCAATTGCTTTTGTTGACAATTCCATTTGTAACTAACAGCACAGTGAGTTTGAGTTGACTTTTGACTCCTACATGTCCACAGAAAGCTTACAGGAGAGCGAGAAAATTCCAGATTTCCTCACAATCCAACTGGTTCATCTCCTAGGGGCTGTCCTATGCGGGGCAAAGGTGAGCCTCCCCAATGTATAACCTTAGGAGTCCATTCAATTTGTGTTGGCTGGTTTTTATCAGTGTTTGACTCGGAACACTCGGTACAAGTAACTTAAACACACACAAGTAGCCTTTTGCATTGATGTCCGTGACGTATGGATGTTTCAGAGGAATGGCCTGCTCTCCATCACGCCTCACTCCGTTGAGGATCTGTTCTGCCTGCTGCGAGCGCGGTGCTGCTCTCCTGAACCCAAGGACCCCCAGATCATAAGGCTGACCCTGCAGTGCCTGACCGTCGTGATCCACATCCTCCACTCCAGCAGCCCTGCAGAGCGGCAGGTGGAGATCAAGACCATCCTGGAGGGCTACTTCCAGCTGCTCAACTGGAACCGTCCGCCTGGCGGTGGCCAGGAGGACAGGCAGAACTGGGAGGACAGTCTGATCACCCTCCAGAGCCATATGCTGAGTACGAACATTGAACCTCATACATACAGGGAGCATTTCTTTCAGAAGCAGATTAAAAACATCCCCTTTTTTCTGTTTCTAGCTGAAGGCATGATGATGGGGCTTATTTTCTCTGTATCAGATATATATATATATATATTTGCTAATAATAACTCCCAAGTGTCTCATCGAGATGTGATCATGTGTTTGTCTTCTGCAGCGGCTGTGCCTGAGATCCTGCAGTGTTCTGACAGGCCCGCGCTACAGGCAGTCTTCCTGAACAACAACTGCTTCGAACACATCCTCAGGCTGGTTCAGAACAGCAAGGTCAGACCTTGTCCATTAAATTGTGTTTATGCCCCCCCCATATACATTGGTCTTTTTGTGCAGCCTGTGGTTTGTCAGTCTGTCTGCCAGGTCTGTTTCAGTCGATCAGTCATGACTATTAATGTGCATTTTCTTATCGTCAAGCTCACTGACACCTTCCCCATGGTCAGTGGAACTGTGTCTGTGTGGTCAATGTAAGATTGCAACATTTGGATAGACACCTGCATAAGCGTGCTGAAGTGTGATGTGCGTTTATGTGCATAAGAAGCAGTGTGAAAAGACAGGGAACCGACTCAATGGCTGTTCTAAATCTCGCACGCTTGAAGTGACCTATTTGTCTAAGTGGCTGTCCTCTTGTGTGTGTGTGTGTGTGTGTGTGTGTGTGTGTGTGTGTGTGTGTGTGTGTGTGTGTGTGTGTGTGTGTGTGTGTGTGTGTGTGTGTGTGTCCTGTAGCTCTATCAGAGTAGCAGGCCGGAAAGTGAGCGTGTGTCTGACCTCACCACACATTTGCTTACAGAGGTCGAAATGGACCAGGTACTCCGCCCTGCTGCCTACACCCTCCCCTCTCGCTCCCATGGTGTTGGTATTACTCTGTGAGCAGGAAACTTGGCCTTCTCCCCCTCCCCTTCTGTCACACACTGTTCAGAGGTCTTACAACAGGAAACCGGGGACAGGAAATCTGATGTCATACACATCTCACACATTCACGCTCACACTAACAGCAAACCAATGACACGTACAGCAACTGTGTGGATAGATAGGACGTGCATAGCTGGCAGTCTCTCATCTGACCATCTCGAATGGCCCTAGATATAAAAGACTAATGAAGATAGATATAATATACTAATTGATATAAAAAGAAAGACATTTATTTAGAAAGTTTAAATTAGATTGGATATAACAACAATATTGGACTTCTCTCTCTGTGAGAACATATTTTCATACAGTAGCTCCCACTATAGAGAAGAAGAGTATAAAGCATTACTTACATTCGTTTTTTACATACTTGCATTCTTATGCTGTGCATCCTACTACTGAGAGGATGCATTCACAGATTAATTTTCAATTACGTTAATCCATCAAGCATTAGCAAGTGTTGATGTACATCCAGTTCGCCATTAAGAAGTCAAGTTTCCTGTTGTCAATAGTAGGCCCCAAGAAGCATGTTGTAACTGCATGAGGGGGCCTGTTATCTGTGCATGTTGGGTGACTAATGCGTAATAATGAGTAACGGTTGATGATCCTGCTGGTGTTTCTGTGTTTCTCTAGGTAGCTGGCCTACTAGTGTGTAGCTTTGTGTGGTGTCTTTCATTTTGACTTTGTGTTTCTGTTGGGCTGATGTTTGGTGCAGAATTTCTGTCGTTCTCTCTGTCTCTCTGTCTCGGTGTTCTGTCATTATTTATATGCACGCTGGGACCTTCCAGATGGCCGGTGTGTCCTCTACTTTCCCCCTGGGCTAATCTTTATGTTGTGGGGAAAAATCCTGCAAAAAAATAGCATCGAAATGTGTGTCTGTATGGTTCAGGTTGTCACAGTATCATGTAGCAGTTCTGGCAGTTCGTCTCTACAGCATGTTTCCCTCCCTCTCCCTCTCTCTCTCTGAGCAGGTGTGGGAGAGAGGATCGGACCGCATCACTGTCCATGCCTTAAGCGTCCTCACAGCCATAATGAGCAACTCTCCTTCTGCTAAGGTAAGCGCCCATGTCCTGTCAAACATTCAACTTGGCCCTGATTTGTACACTCTTAAGGTGCCCCACCAAAGGCCAATATTGGGCCAGTGTGCCATACATGTTGACGTTTTTGTTGGAGAATCACAGGGTGAAAGTGTGCCAAGTGTTTATCCCTATTAGACCAGCTCTTCTGCTGCCTATTTCTGTCTCATCTCCTCTTCCTCCCGCCCCACCATCCCCACCCCACCCTCAGGAGGTTTTCAAGGAGCGGATCGGCTACTCCCAGCTGTTTGATGTGCTAAAGAGCCAAGGTCACCCCACCAAGAGGCTGCTGCAGGAGCTCATGGACATGGTGAATAGGACACGCCTCCTCATTAGCACTACTGACGGAATCGTCTTCTCATGCAGACAGACAAACAATTTCCACTTACAGTCTGCCCTGCTCTAATAAGCATTACGCTAAATCTGTTTGTTTTCCCTTACGCCAATCAAACGCACAGAGGGGCCTTTACCCAATAACATGTATTGATTCACTCTCTGTCATCTCTTGTTTGGCTCAAACCTTCTGCACCTTTTACCTCTCTCTCTCTCTCTCTCTCTCTCTCTCTCTCTCTCTCTCTCTCTCTCTCTCTCTCTCTCTCTCTCTCTCTCTCTCTCTCTCTCTCTCTCTCTCTCTCTCTCTCTCTCTCTCTCTCTCTCTCTCTCTCTCTCTCTCTCTCTCTCTCTCTCTCTCTTTCCCCCCCCCCAGGCCGTGGAAGGTGAGCATGCGCACGCCCATCTCCTGGGCATCAGCAACGACCAGCCCCTGCTGCTGCTGCTGCAGTGGCTGCCGGACCTCCAGGCCCAGCGGGACCTCCAGCTGCTGGTGGCCCAGTGGCTGGCGGCCGTGTGCGGGGGTCCCCTGTCCTGCCGCACCGTGGCCGTGGAGGCTGGCATGGTGGGCACCTTGCTGAAGGTGCTGTCCAAGCCCCAGTGCCTGGACAGGCAGTGCGCTGACTCCCTGCTGGGGCTCCTGCAGGACCTGGGCTCCCTGTGTCTGCGGCCGGAGGAGCTCAAGAGCCTGCTGCGGCTGCTCAGGCCGGAGCAGAACCAGGACCAGGGTAACGGCCAGAAGGAGACGCACCCGTACTGCAGCCGCGTCATCAGGGTGCTGTCGGCCATGGCGGCGCGTGAGGGCCAGAGCAATGCGTTGCAGTACTTTGATCTCACGCCCCCTATGGCGGGCATCATGGTGCCCTCCGTCCTCCGCTGGCCGGGCAGTGGCTTCGCCTTTCACGCTTGGCTGCGCCTCAACATGGAGTTCCCGCCGCATCACGCCTCCACGCCTAGTAACCCTCCGCCCGGCTCCGGCACTATAGCACAGCACCACATGGGCAAAGGACCACGCCGGAAACAGCTTTACAGGTACCACAGGGCAAAGGCACTGAAACAAAGATAGCAGGGATGAGAAAACAGGGTTTGATTTCTTCCTTGATTTGAAATGCCCGTATAAGAATACCACATTGTAACATGTTGGTGCTTGTTTTGTTAAGTCTTTTCACAGCAAGTGGGACAGGGTTGGAGGCCTTCTTCACTATGGAGGGAATTCTGGTGGTGGCCGTTTGTACAAAAAAAGACTACATGGCCGTGCCTTTACCACAGAACCCCTTAACAGACTCCTGCTGGGTACAGTTACACAATAATAATCATAATATAGTCCGAATAATTCTTTATTTGTACAGTACCTTTTTAAAACATAGTGCTTAGCAGGGCGAGTAAAAGCAGATCACATTTTGTCTTCTGACACCTTGCTTGGTTGGAATAGCCGTATATAAGGATGTCACACTTGTAAGGACACATGTGTTGTATAATACATACATAGGTTAGGATATTAAATCATACTCTTAGTTTTAACTGATCAAACTTATTGTTTTTATTTCTTAATGTAAGCAATGCAGCATTTTATATTTCCTTACTTCCTTTTACAAGTTGATCAAACTGATTATTCTGTTGAACTGTGAGTTTCCTAAATGCCATATGCAAAACATTACATCACTTACCCTTGTTGTCTTGCTAGCATGTCTATATGCTATAGTTTTGTTGTGTAGCTAACAGAAACATTGTACCTTTTTGTATCCACAGCATTCGGTGGCTATAGTCCACATCCCCGGCCGGCGTCCTTTTGGCCAGAACCTGGTGAATATATATATCGACGGAGAACTATGCAAGACTGCACAGCTTCGCCTCCCCTCTTTCAACGAAGTAACTGACCAATTCATACCATTATGATGATTATTGCTGTTGCTGTTATTATTGTTAATGTGTTGAATTAACACATCCATACCCACACATATCATCTCCAATCCCTAATCCTTCTCCTCCTCCTCCTCCAGCCCTTCACCTCCTGCTGCATTGGCTCCGCCGGGCACCGGACCACCACCACCACCACCTCCACTTCCCCCACCCTGCCAACACCCTCCTCCCACCCCCCCAGCGACTTCCCCTTCCCGGAACACCCCCCGGCCTTCACCCGCTCCCAGTCCTTCCCCGCCACCTTCGCTGGGAGTGGGGGTCACTGGGGGTCTCTGCGTGACTCCCTGGTTTACACCATCCCTGCAGGGCTGCAGGACACGGAGTGGGGCACCCCCACCTCTCTGGACGGCCTGCTGGGCACTGCCTTCATCTGCCACGAGGCGCTGCTGGCCGCCCACACTAAAGCCCTCTACGCTGCAGGTAGCGTCTGCACTACGTGACACACTTTGTTTTATACACACTTTTATCAACATTACTTTTGCATGATGGGAGAGTATAACATGAATCACACCATGACTTTAATATAATTATTAACTTATAAACTTATTATAAATATACAAATGTAAAGTACATACAAACGCACAACTGTACAGTGGGAGTTGAGTTAAATGGTGACACAAATGAATGAATCCACCTTCAATATCCAATCATGTTTAAGATGTTCCTTGGTTTTCTTTTTGTACATTCCATTTTTTCTTTTGTTGTTCTCCCAGGGCCAAACCATGTGCCCTTATTCAAAGAGGATGGAGAAACGTCTGACCTAAACAGCAAGCTCCTGCTGTACTACACTCCACAGGTAGATTCATTCACACTATAAATACTGCGCAGCACCACACACTGTTGTTGGCAACCAGCATACACAGCATGGCTATCCTTTGTCCTCAGGCCTTCAAGAGCCAGATCTGTCTGGACCTGTCTCCCAACCATACCTATGACGGCAGGCTGACGGGCCACAGGGTGGTGAACTGGGACATCAAGGTCGCTATTTTTTGATCAGGGTGTGGCTAGTCATTTATCCAAGGCTGAATTGGAGCATTGCATCATATTACCAGATCTCTCATCAGGGCTAATTTACCTAAATAGTTATAGTTAATGTAATTACAATGGATTTCTTACTAGTATGTCTATTCCAGTAGTGTCTATAAAATCGATCTATTTGTGCTTAAAACCTGCACTATGTAACTTTTCTGCCGCTAGTAACGGTCGTCTGAAAACGGTTACTTTGGCTTTACGTCTGGTGTGTATATACGTATCTCCTTCCATGCAGGATGTCCTGAATGTGGTGGGGGGCATGGGGGTGATACTGCCCCTGCTGGAGCAGGTGTGTGAGGCAGAGCAGGGGGACCTCGGGGCCCAGGAGACGTCTGACCTGCTGGGGCCCGAGCTCACCTCGTCCAGGGGCCGTGTCGCCATGCTGCTGCCCCTGAGCAAGTCCTTCGGTCCGTCATTCAGCTGTTGTTCAATCGCCTGCTTGATGTTGCTGCTGTTAGATATGATTTGATATACAGTGTAGCGTAGCACGAGGATAGTGCAATAGCTAGGGTACTCCGAGAGGATAGGTATTGGGTAAATCCCCATTTTACCTAACCTGCTCTTTAAGAGACCTGTAATAGAATTTGCTGTAAGTTGCATCTGCTAAATTACCATATTGTACTAATAGCACAACAATATAACCAACGTTAAGGGCTATAAACCAGACAAAGACATAGTGACAGAGATTGTAATGTGTGAAAGATAGACTTTGAGATCTAAAATAGGCCTTTGGAGTATTTGACTGTTATCTTTCAGATACTGTTGTGTAGGTTACATCGTTATCAGATGCCCCTCTTCTGTGTATTTGACAGAGAGCCGGCTAGAGAAGAACAGCGTCGCCGCCTTCCTGCTGATGGTAAAGAATCTCATTCGTCACCATCCTGTCAATCAAGAGAGCCTCCTGCACTGCCATGGGCCCAGCACCATAGGAGCCATGCTGGGCAAGGTACGGCATTGAAAGAGAATGTGCAATGGTTTTCTCAACACATCTTTTTCGCCACAATTATGGCAAAACAAACCCTACTTTGCATAATTGTATCCTTTGGGATATGATTGGATCATGCAAAATGTGTTCCCTTGCAGATGGGGAGGGGAGGGGAAACATGACGAAATGATTGGTTTAAAGTTAAGCCAGTCACTCCCTCCAAGTTGTCCCCAAAATAATTATGCTGTAGGTTATACATAAGGATGTAAAACTAACTACATTGGCCCCCGTCTACATATGTTAACCCTGTAACTGTGGAAATGATCTAACAAGAAAAAAAGTCCATTTTAAGTTCAGGTTGACCAATTGATGCACCAGTGTTCTTTCAGTGGTCATCTTTTGCTGTGGTACAGACTACTGTCGCCATACTGTAGAAAGTCTCCTTATTGTCCAGGGGCCTTCCGTCCTGTTCCGCAGGTCCCTGGGAGGGTGATTGACATGAACGTCCTGCTGGCGTGTCAGCTGCTGCTGGAGCAGGCCTTCAGCGAGGGCAACAGCACCCTGCTGCAACAGCTGTACCAGTACCTGCTCTTTGACTTCAACATCTGGTCCAGGAGCCACTTATCTGTCTGTCTGGGTAAGGTAGACAATCTTGTTATCACAAGACAAAGGATCCTTATTATTATAATTTTTTGTTGAAGCTGCCCACTTCCTTTGTGTGTGTGTGTGTGTGTGTGTGTGTGTGTGTGTGTGTGTGTGTGTGTGTGTGTGTGTGTGTGTGTGTGTGTGTGTGTGTGTGTGTGTGTGTGTGTGTGTGTGTGTGTGTGTGTGTGTGTGTGTGTTTGGGTGCACGTGCATGTGCCCATGAGAACAAAGGGGAGAAATGCTGAATGGCTGAGAGCACTTTGCAACAGAAAGATGGAATATGTTATATTGTTTGCAGTTCAGGCCGTGGCACTGATTACAAGCAAATATGTGCTGGTTTAATTGGTGTTACCAATTAAATGACGGTTTCCTCAGGTTGACTTATATGAATCACTTCTTAAATGTCAAACCTTAACACAAATGTTATGTTTTTTTTCCTGAAGCCCATGTGCAGTACCTGTCCTCTGTGATCAAGAACGGCAAGCAACGCATGCAGCGGAAGTACGGCGTGCAGTACATTCTCGATACTATCCGGACACACTACAGGTAAACGTATACCATTTTCATCATGAAGGGGCCATCAGAGTTTCACAGTATCTCTACATCGGAATAATACATTATTTCTTTTTCATATGATGGAGCTCCATTTGTGCATGTATTGGTGGAACTGTGGGGCGTCTTGTTTGAACGCATGTGATTTGCGCAGCGTGGAGAAGGATGGGAGTCCTCTGTCGGAGGAGAAGCAGACCATCCTGACCTCCCTGATGTCCCTGCTGACGGATCTCCTCAAGGCGCCTACGCCCGAGGAGCTGCACAGCCTGCTGGCCTACGTGCTCACTGCAGGGGAGGAGCACCAGGTAGGTCTCGCTACCACTAGAAGATGGCAGCCTGCTTCATTAACATCACGTGTGTTTCAGTTTCTTCTCGTCTAACCTTTCCACCCCCCCACACACACACCTACTCCCCCCTAGCCATCCACACCCCAAACTCCCCTTCAGCGGTGGTCTCTGCTTTCCTTCTAAGTCCGTCCTTACTTAAAACCCATCACTCTTTTGTAATTTATGTTGTTAATCCAGCTCTCTTCCTACCCCATAACAGTTATGTCCTAGCCTATCCTGGCCTAATCTCCATGGCCTGTCATCCATAGAGATAAAGAACGGAGAGGGAGAGTTGTTAACATAGCCCAATCTCCATTCACAAAGAATGGGTTAAAATGATGATTTGGGGTATGATTTTGTATGACCAGCCAGAGATGTGGCATGTCTTATCCTCCCTTGGTGTCATGCTAACTGTGGGATTCTGTTGGGCTTCAGGTGGTGAGTGCGCTGGACGTGCTGTACGAGCTGATCCGGGGCAACTCGCCGCAGGAGCAGATGCAGATGCAGGCGGCGTTGCTGGAGTGGGGCGTGGAACAACTGTACTGTCTGCTGCTCAACCCCACGTTCGGGGACGGCGCCAGCGCAACGGTGTTCAAGGTGCGTCACTCACTGCTCCCTGTGACGGCGGCCATCTTTGTTGATTTAATTTTATATACTACATTTAATAATGTAATATACTAAATATATTAATTATTATAATAATTTAATGATAATATTTATACATATATATTAATATATTAAATGTAATTATGTTTTTGTTAGCTATGCAACAAAATAATAGTATAGACCTAGACAACAAGTGTAACCGTCCTCATATTTGTGACAATTGAATCAAGCATGCAGAGCACTGGTTTAGCAAGCACGATTAGCAATTACGAATTGGTTCAGGGTATTTTGTTCTATTTACACTTACTGTCTTCTTGTTTGTTTTTTTCATTTTAGGTTCTACACAATATCCTCAAGAGTCAGCGAATAAACGACCGCTCAAAGCAGCGCCTAAAGCTGAAAGACTTTGGCTATCGCGGCCTGGTCTGTAACCTAGGAGACATTCCCGTAACCATGACCACCGTGCGCTTTCTATATAAGCAGGTCCTGGCTACAGGTAATTTTAAAAAGTAATCCTTTGCCAGTGGGACTGGCGATCATTGCAACTAAATGGACGAAATATTTTGTGTTGTTAAAGTGAGATGTTCTCAAAAGAGACTGAATACATGGTAAGCTCACTGCCGGGCCCATGATCAAAATGTGTCTTGTTTCTTTCCCCTACAGATACGAGTCCTAACTTCAAAGATCTGCTGGCTGTGGTCTACTTGTCCCAAAGGGCTGAGCTCACGGTTCGACTGGACATCTGTCGCAAGGTCAGTCCAGTCTGCACACCGTCCTCTTCCTGTCCTTGATCTTCTGCTTCCCTTGACTGTAACCGTACACTTTGCTTAACACAGGGTGTAGTGTGTCAGTGGGCTATAGGCACTACATTACATTACCACATTACATTTCGCCGTCCAACACAATTTACACAAGTACAAATTGCCATTACCAGTAAAACCCACAACATTGGCCACAACAGCATCTCTGCGAAGCCTTTAAAGAAATAATATGCAGCTTCTGTATTGTGAAGTTTTTCCAAGTAAAACAGGGTATTGGGTTGAGACAAAACATAGGAGGACTGGGATTTGAATCCGGACTTGATTCCCCATTGTGCGAGTACCTAGGGGCTGCTGCTTACTTTAAATAGGTACCAGGCCTTAATGATGGTATTAGTGTTGTAATATTATGGGATGGAATGGCATGCCTGCACATACTGACTTGTTAACTCACTAACAAACGCTTTTGACATGGGGTAGAAATGGTTGTTGGTCATTACATCCTGAGTTCTTATCTATTCAAAGATATTCAGCAATCATGTTGTTTAGAATCGAGGGGTTTGTTCCAGAACGGTGGTAGCACCAAGGAGAATCATTTCAACGATTCATTTAAATTTCTCTCCTTCTTCCTTCCTCCCTCAGCTCTTCCACCTGATCCACTCCAACGGGGACTACACCAAGCAGCTGGCCAAGCAGCCCGGCTGGCAGGACGTCCTCACCAAGCTGTACGTCAAGGAGTCCTACGAGTCCCATGCAGCCAGCCTGGCGGGCTCGGGCACCCACGGGTCCCTGGATAACCCCGGGTCCCGCCCCCCACTGCGCAGGGACCAGTGCCTGGTCATGGAGGACGTGCAGGCAGACTCCCTACCCAACTACCGGACGTCCAGGGCCCAGGAGGACGAGGAGTACGTAGAAGACAATCAGGAGGACATCTCGGAGACATCCTTCTCCACCCTGTGCCTGGCGCTCCTCCACGGGGGTGATGTGGGTGACGTAGGAGACGGAGGCGGCAACGGCCAACTGAACAGCTACGGCGACACCCTTGGTAATAGCCGCACGTCATCCTTCTCCAACGCCGTCGACATCCCTTCCCCGCCGCCCCACGAGGAGGGTCTCTACCACCCCCTCTCCCCGTTTGGCGCCTCCCCCTTTGAGATGGATTTGGGGGGCATGGGCGAAGCTAGCACCGGGACCCTCAGCCCCGGAGGCAGTCAAGCCGAAACCCCCTCCCCCCTGGATCACAGCAAGGCTTTCCCCCCCATGAGAACCAGGAAGAGCTCCAGTCTGTCCAACGTTCTGGATGACACCAGCTATGGACCAGACCCCCCCACGGCTGACACCATCTCCAACACGTCCAACCCCCAGGTAGGCCCCCGGTAGACGGCGCACTAGCAGAGCTGTTGTGGAGCTAGTTGCAAGTTCCTCTCCAATGGCAGTCAAATATCAATAAACATAAAAAACCAAACTGTTGTGGCAGCATGAAACACAGGTCATGCCATCGCAGATCGCCTTCCAATCATTTGATTTGCAAGTGACCTCATCTGACCTGACACAAATTTGAGCCAGTCAGCAGCACCCAAAATGAGGTGCTGTCCCAGGGTTTCATTTTAGTTTAGTTTGGTACCTCTTTCCATGGCCTTTCAGATCAGATCAAATCATCACCATTTGAGACCTTCTTTCAGTGGAAATACCTTAGTTATAATCACATTATGAGGTAAAGTTCCCATAGTTCCACAGTGCTTCTGTGTGTTGGAGCTTCAGCAGCCGTGTTGCTCTGTATTACAGCAGAGCCCCGAGGAGGAGCTGTGCAACCTCCTCACCAACATCGTGTTCTCGGTGCTGTGGACGGGCAGCGCGGCCGAGGCCATGGCGGACGTGGTGTGGAGAGAGAGGGGACAGGTCTTCTCGGTCCTCACCAAGCTGGGCTCCTCCTGCCAACTGGTCCGCCCCCCTGATGACATTAAACGCAGGTCAGTGTTTTGGTGTCACTACTGCTTCCAGGTGCAGGTGAGTTTCTCATGGAGACCAAACTATCACGTTGCAATCATTTGAGATATAATCAAAGGAAGGCAAGTGACCTATGTTGCCTCACTAAAATGACTTTATCGATCCTTGTTGTTCAATATAGTCACTAACATGAATGTGGTTCAATATTGTAATTTTAGTAAGGTAAACAAGACCAGAGACCTTCTTTTGATACATTTCAAAGGATCCTTAGTTTGGGCTTAAATAAGGGTCTGGATGGGTTGTGCTTGACTAGCTTAGTAGAAATCACTGTGTCTGTTGTGTGTGCTTCAGTCTGTTGGAGATGATGCTGGAGTCGTCTCTGTCAGACCTGAGGGAGTCCCAGGGGGTCTCTTTGCCCTTCTGCCCCAGCCTGGTGCGCCTGCTCCGGCTGCTACAGGACTTCCTGTTTGCCGAGGGCACGGACAACCACGCACTGTGGAGCGAGAAGGTGAGCATTATGATACAAATAAATGAAATCAATATACAAACGGATTATGTTTTAGTCAACTATACACTTGTAGTCCTCGTGATGTGTTTCTTGTGATGGAAAGGCATTCAAGGCATCACAAATACTGATTGGCATGTAGGACATTCTATAGTGATGGGAAATTGCACGCCACTATTCATTTAAGATTGATAACTTGGGTGTTGCTTGCTTATGAGCAATCGGTTAAATGCAGGTTGACGTAATTGAATGCGTTGAAAGGCCCATCACTTGTCAAGAGATGTGGAATAGGTGTGTAAACCAGTCTGGAAAGGGCTTTGTGTAGCGTTGTGTTTGACGGGCGTTGTTGCGTGGCAGATCTTCGAGGGGGTGGTGAACCTGCTGGACAGGTTGAAGGCCTGGCACAGCAGTCCAGCCAGCCCCGGCAGCACGGAGCTCAGGGAGATGGCCCGGATCGGCCTGCGGATCATCACCGGCTACATCCAGCAGCAACACCCACAGGTATGTGCGTGTGTATACACACACGCGTGTGCACAGCCTAGTGTGTAAGTATTGCTATTGTGGCTCATCTGTCGCTCAGATAAGGGATGTTTGGTAATACAAATGTCTTGTATGGTTATTCTTTCATAGACATTGCCTGCATTCCTCCAAGGGAGGGGGCTGTATGAACTTTGTAGTGTAGCTAGATGGAGAGAGGGATCAATAGAGTTTCACTATCATGCCCCGTGCATCAGCTTCCTCATAAACCACTTATTATCTAAATGTCAAGTTTAAAATAGACAAACCTGAATTGCCGTATAATTCCACGTCTTTCTGGGGAAAATGACGGATTGCAGCCCATTTCGCTAAATAAACATACAGGATGAAGTGAGGCTTTTAACAAATATTGAGATAAAACTATACAAGGTTATTTTCTTAATTGAATTACTTGGCATAGCCATATCAACTTTAATCAAATACAGCTGGAAATGTTTTCATTTTTATCAGATAAAAACTCAAACAAGGATGACAAGGAGGACTCCTTTACCAATGATCATGTTCATGAGTGCATATACAACTGTAGGTATTCGTGATGGCCTGTGTGAAGCTGCACAGCCTGCTCCAGACTGTGCTGTGTCTGAGCTGGGAGGAAGTCTGCTTCCTACTCGGGCACTTGGGCGCCCCCCTGTGGCCAGCGGACGCAAATGATGGCAGCAACAACAACAGAAAATCTGAGATCTTCTCCCAGCTGGTGCCCATCGTGCGTACTCTCCTGGACCAGCACGCCGACCCCGTCAGCCTGCAGAGACTGCTGCCCAACTTGCCCTCCACCAACGGCAGCACCACCTTCGCCCAGGACTTGCAGGCCTTCTGCCACACAGTGGAGTGGCAGAGCTTCTATCAACACCAGGTACAGGGCACTACAACTCCAGTACATGTGTCACATTAGCACACGCTCACTCCTCCATAGCTGAGGCCTTGTTAAGTACTGTCGGCTTACGCTGACTCCAAATATAAACCGCCCTTAATGAATCTGTGTATATGAAATGGTAGGTCTATGAAGAGGCTGTCATTAAAACAAAATGAATACCACACGTTGTGGGGAGTTTAGAGATACATTTTCCAGCTGGGCTCCGGAGTGCCTCCTTTGCTCTTTTTGTATTATTATTATATGGTCTGGGAGGAACATTAACTGTGGGCTTTTGTTTAGTTTAGCTGCCTGGTCTGCACGGTGCCAACATACACTTTCCTGTCATCAGGACTGTTCAGTTGGTTGTGTCTTGCTGGCAGGCAGGTGAAGCACAAACCCCCAACGCAAGCTGAAAAGGAATTATATATATAAAAAAATGTTTACTCATTATATACCAACATTTACTTTTACGATGAACGTATCGTTTCCTGAGAGTCTTGAATTTAAGCCAAGTAGAAACGTAGAAACATTTAAGCCAAGTACAAACCCAAATTCTTTAGGTTGCAGGATGGGGTGTGGCTCATAAATCTTTATTTGGGGCTTTTTGGGGCTCATGTGTAAACACATCCAACAATACATAACTTTGGCTGCACCACTGTTTTAACTTTTGCCCTAGTCAGCTCTTTGAGTCGTTTTGCACATGTGCATGATTTAATGTGTGCGTGATTGATTTCCTTTTTTCTTCTTTGTTTATTTTCAATCAAGTTTATTTACTACTACCACAAGCAAACACAATTCTGTGATGTTGGACTTCAGAAACAAACAAAAAGCAATGAAGCAATAAAGCAATGAATGAATCGGTGTGTGTGTGTGTGTGTGTGTGTGTGTGTGTGTGTGTGTGTGTGTGTGTGTGTGTGTGTGTGTGTGTGTGTGTGTGTGTGTGTGTGTGTGTGTGTGTGTGTGTGTGTGTGTGTGTGTGTGCATATGTGCCATAGTTCAACATGGCTTATGGGAAAACTACCTGGGCAGGTAGACCTTCACAAACAAAAAGCGTTCGGAAGTGCCACCATTAATGTAGTCAGATTCATAATGTTACACCTCAAAATGTAGGCCTATAATGTTGATTGTGTTTTTGCGTTTCATTCTTCTTCGCTGTCTATGGACAGGTCCAGCCAGTCATGGAGCAGTATGAGCTAGACACTTTGGGGAGGAGCCATGACATCATGTCAAACTTCTGGAACTCCTGCTTCGATGACCTGATGAACACGGCCTTCACGCGAGACAAGGACGAATCAGACAGCAAGAACAAGTTCCAGGTCATGGACGCTTTGAAGCTTTTTGATAACCTAGCAATGTAGGAGGACAGCAAAAGCTTGTGTGTGTGAAACTGCACTGAGATTCATTGTGTGTGTGTGTGTGTGTGTCTTGTGTTGTGTGTGTGTGTGTGTGTGTGTGTTTGTGTGTCTGATCAATAGGAAGCAATAGTGGACCCCTACTGGAAGAGAGTGCGCTCTGAGAACAGCAGGTACCTCAGCCAACAGAAGCACAGTTCCAGCCAGCAGGGGGTGGTGTGGCGCCACTGGAAATGTCTGCGCAGGCTCCTAACCAGCGAGAGAGGAGCTTGGGCCTATAAGTATGGGAACCTATACATGTCCTTTTCCCCCCCCTTCTGTTCTTATCTTTATGGGATCCTGGTGGTTTCAGTCAATGATGCATGACTTGCACAGTTATGCATCTAATGAGAGCAACTACTTGGGCAAAGAAACCCTCTTTACTAAACCCTATCGTTTTTATCTAGACACATCTAGATGGAGTGATAAAAGTGTACATTGCCTGTTCACACATAAATCACAAGATACTACCCTTGTGTTGTGCTGCTGCGTACTCTTGTGGATAAGTATCCCACTGTATAGCTGCTCCACAATGTCGCCATTAGTGCATCAAAACATTACCATGCGTATCCCTAGAATATCAATGTTTGCGTACTATTTCTCTCTCTGCCTTGCTATGCTATGTTTAATGTGCTATGTTTAGCAAGCTAGACCACACTGGCTTGTAATTACTCCCACTACCTCTACATCTGCCTGCAGGGTTCAGCCAGAGGTCAAATGGAAGCTGTCTAGCGCAGAGACCTACTCCAAGATGCGTCTCAAACTGGTGCCCAACTACAACCATGACACGCACAGCGAAGCCAGCGCCCTGAGGGACAACATGGGTACGTTATCAATAGGAGGAATGTGTGTGTGTGCGTGCAGAGATTGTTGGCTATATATCGATTGTGTTGTTGTGATCCAACCGTAGGTGCCGACAGCCCTCATGGCTCTGACCTCCTGACCCTGGCTGTTGCCAAGGAGGTCAAAGTGAGCGACATGGAGGACGACCAGTTGGGGGACGAGGATGTCATCTTTTGGGACAACAAGTCAGCTCTTTATCTGTTTCCCACGACATATAGCATGTTGTCAGTTGCTGCATTCGTCAATGGATTATGCGGGTACCTTGTCAGCATTAGTCTTGATCCTTACTTATTTTTTTAGGGAAGAGGAGGAGAGCGAAAAGGAGAAACTGGTACTGTCAGAGGACTGTGAGCTCATCACCATCACAGCAGTGGTCCCGGGTCGTCTGGAGGTCACCACACACCATCTCTACTTCTACGACAGCAGCAGCGAGAAGGAGGAGACGGAAGATGGTAAGGCAATCACATGGGATGACCAAGTTAAGGTTTTTTAGAAGAAATGATGCTACAGAAGAAGGGAGGTGTAATAGTTGTGGGTGTCCTCCTCGCCTCCTCTCAGGGATAGGCTTTGACTTCCGGAGGCCCCTGTCCCAGCTGAGGGAGGTCCATTTGAGACGCTACAACCTCCGACGCTCCGCCCTGGAGCTCTTCTTTATAGACCAGGCACACTACTTCATCAACTTCAGGAAGAAGGTGTGGGCACCTACTTCCTCCCCATTAAAGGACCTCCCAGCAACAATAGTTAAAGTTGAAGTTAATTGAATAATGTTACTGACCTTCAAGAGATAATTTGTCCTCTTCTTCTTCCTCTCGCCCCCCAAAGGTGCGGAACATGGTCTACTCCAGAATCCTTGGGCTCAGACCTCCGAATCTCTTTTACTTTGGTTCTCGATCCCCCCAGGAGCTACTGAAGGCATCCGGTCTCACGCAGGTGACTCACCCACCCCCCCAAGATCAGGGATTCATTCCCATGACCAAATGGAGTTTTAAAAAGGCTTGTCGATTAGTCTATCATTATTAAGTCATGTAGCAGACAATTTTATCCAAAGAGACTCTAGGTACGTGTCCTTAATAAGCAGGTGGGGGTTAGGCATCTTGCTCAAGGACGGAACAGGTAGGCTGCCGACATTGGGAATGGAACGTACCTTTAGGCTGGAGGTGGAACACTCCAGTCACTTCACTAGCCCCCCAGTCTAATATATATATTTTCATTTCTTTCAATAGAAATGGGTATGCATACAAACGTCTCATTTCGAGTATCCAGCCCTCCCAGTCCAATATTAATAATGTTATAGTCTTAATGTTACAAGAATCTTATGTTTGTTTCTTTTTCAATAGAAATGGGTGTACAGGGAAATTTCAAATTTTGAGTATCTGATGCAGCTGAACACCATCTCTGGGCGCACATACAACGACCTGTCCCAGTACCCGGTGGTAAGTGACAACAGATGGCCACAAATGGTTTCTATGTATGTATGTAAAACCACTCTGAGACTACGCGTAGCCTTTCTGATGTGTGTGTGTGTGTGTGTAGTTCCCCTGGGTTCTCTGTGACTACACCTCTGAGGTTCTGGATCTGGAGAACCCGGCTGTGTTCAGGGACCTGTCCAAACCCATCGGTGTGGTGAACCCTCGCCATGCCCAAAATGTCAAAGAGAAGTAAGTGGTTCTCAAAATAACAAAATAAATGGAACATATATATCACTAAAATGATTCTTTGTTAATTTATTGCTGTATATTTGGTGCAGTACCACACTTGCACTACGGTATTATGCAATTTGAATATATATTTCCATATTTGATTGGAATCACCAGGTATGACAGTTTTGAAGACCCCACGGGAACCATGGAGAAGTTCCACTACGGCACCCACTACTCCAACCCAGCCGGGGTCATGCACTACATGATCCGCATGGAGCCCTTCACCACGCTGCACGTCCAGCTGCAGAGTGGCAGGTCCGTCCCGCTGGCCCACAGCATGGGCTCCCTGTGGACCCCTATATCTCATGTCTCATGTCTGTCTGTCTGCCGGTAGGTTTGACTGTGCCGACCGGCAGTTCCACTCCGTGGCTGCGGCGTGGCAGGCGCGCATGGAGAGCCCCGCGGACGTCAAAGAGCTCATCCCAGAGTTCTTCTACTTCCCAGAGTTCATAGAGAACATGAACGGTGAGGAGGAGAAAACTTTCTTTCTTTCTTTCTTTCTTTCTTTCTTTCTTTCTTTCTTTCTTTCTTTCTTTCTTTCTTTCTTTCTTTCTTTCGTTCTTTCGTTCTTTCTTTCTTTCTTTCTTTCTTTCTTTCTTTCGATAAATGGACGTAAATCATTACGAGGTGATAGGGAACATGACTTTGTACAAGCTACTCCATTTGAGAATATAATCGGTGGCTTCAATGTATTTCTTTGGAACGCCCGTTGACGTCTTTCTTGTGTCTGCATTGTCCTGCAGGTTTTGACCTGGGCTGTCTACAGCTCTCTCAGGACTCTGTGAACAACGTGTTGCTGCCTCGCTGGGCCACATCCAGAGAGGACTTCATCAGAAAGCACAGGAAAGCGCTGGTAAGAAGGCGCAGCCGCCACACGCATGTGTTGACACACGAGCTTCACTGTAGCTCAGAGTGCACGGTGTAGAAATGTCATGTACAAGTGGTGCCTGTTCAGCACATATTTACAATGGTGGGGATAAACTCAATGTTTTTGAGCGGTCCGATCCGATGCAATGGTCTCTAATATCCCTTTTTTAGTTGCTATTTAAAAAAAAACATATATAACTCATACAAAAAATACATATGGTAGGTCAGGCAGCTGATTTAAGGGACATTTATACATTGCCTGTGTGTGTGTGTGTGTGTTCGTGTGTGTGTGTGTGTGTGTGTGTGTGTGTGTGTGTGTGTGTGTGTGTGTGTGTGTGTGTGTGTGTGTGTGTGTGTGTGTGTGTGTATGTGTATGTGTGTGTGTGTGGGGGGGTTCCTAGGAAAGTGAACATGTGTCCAGTCACCTCCATGAGTGGATAGACCTGATCTTTGGCTACAAGCAGAGAGGAGAGGAAGCAGAAAAAGCCCTAAATGTGTTCCTCCACTACACTTATGAGGGTAACACACAAAATCATTCACAAAACACACTCAAGGGAAGCATATGAAATAATCAATGTTTTAGTATCTCTCCGTTTGTTGGCTTTGTGTGTGTGATGATCATGTTTTACTTTGTTGTATCGAAAGCCTTGGCCCTGATCTGACCTCTGACCTCTTATCAGGGGCGGTGGATGTGGATGCTATTCCCAACGAGACGGAGCGCAAGGCCCTGGAAGGAATGATCAATCACTTTGGCCAGACCCCTTGTCAGCTCCTTAAGGTCTGACTCGTGAGATGGATTCTCTGCTCAAACGCTGCTGCCGGCTTCAGGCGTCCTCATAGCTCAAACCTGTGTGAACACAACTAGTTTCTGTAAATAAACACAGCGTGTTTCTGGGAGGTGTGACTGACCATGTGGGGGCCTGTTTCCCAATGTGAGCAGGAGCCCCACCCTCAGCGCATGACGGAAGAGAGCGTGGCCAGACGCCAGGCGCGCATGGACCCCTCGCCCCCCAACCTCTTCGAGCAGCTGGACAAGCTGCGTTCCTTTGTGGAGGTATGTTCACTGTCAATCCCTAAGTTAGCTGTATTATAAGCTTTTACCTCAATACAAATATTTTGGTTTTTGTGTGTTCGTGTGCGTCAGGTGGTGAGTGACGGCACCCCTCTGGTCCAAGCAGTCGTTCCTAAGAACCAGACACGCTCTTTCATCATCCAGGGCTCGGATGTACTGGTAAGGTCCCTTCAGACGCCACACCAATAACATGGCATCAGATCCATAATGGTTGGTCACATATCCGTAATCCTCTCTGTTTCCTGCCCAGGTGACGGTGAGTGCTAACGCCCTGATAGGGACACACAGCTGGCTGCCCTACGATAAGAACATCGCCAACTACTTCACTTTCACTAAGGACCCGACCATGACCAATCCCAAGTGAGTGCCATGACATCAGTCAAACTCTAATGTCAAACACAACGGTGTGTGTGGTTTATCCGTTACTGCGTCGTATACTTTAGCTGGGCTGTATTTATAAAAGCTGTACTATTTCATTAGGCTACCAGTTTGTGATTTGTCTTAGCAGAGCTTAGTTTACATTTACAGACCTGTTTCACACAAGCACCACATAAATCAGACCAAAGTGTTGGGCACACAAAGAATACACACATCAAACAATACAGTCATATTCTTAGTTACATTTTGTCTTATTTTAATGTTATTATTTACATGCTTATTTAGTCGTTTTATTTACACATTAACATTCTTATTACTGTCCATCTCGGATTAATAATGTACGACTCATGTTATGTTATGGTATTCCTAAATGTCCACACTGTTTTGAGTATATAAATCACCTCATGGGGCCTTTTGCCAAGCATCAGCAGCAGCCCCGTCCCCTCCCTGATCCGCTCCTGTGTTTTGTGCAGAACCCAGAGGTTCCTGAGCGGCCCCTTCTCTCCCGGGCTGGACATCAGCTCCCGGGTGCTGGTTGTGTCCAATGACGGCCGACTGCTGTTCAGCGGCGGTCACTGGGACTGCAGCCTCCGCGTCACCCAGCTGGGCAAGGGCAAGCTGCTTGGACGCATCTGCCGCCATATCGGTGAGCCTCTGTCTTTGGTAATAGTCAGTAAAGGTTTCAAACACATTGTGGCACAACCCCTTTTCAAATGGGTTAATATTATTGATATTATTTGATGGATTATTATTAGTAGTAGTAGTAATACTTAGTAGTGGTGGTGGTGGTGGTGGTGGTGGTAACAGTAGCAGTCGCATGCCTTGTTGTTGTTGTTATTAATAGTGGCAGTAATAGTAATAGTACAGTGCAGTTGTCACTTATTCAAAATGAGAGCCAGTACCAACACAACAAGATTGCTGTTTGTCTACAGATAATTCGGCACTAATTTCGGCTCTGTGATTATTAGGCTACCTTTAATGCGCCGCTGGCGCAACTATATTATCAGCTGCTTCTGGATGAGTAGTCTACGTGGAGGGTAACCTGTCAGCGGCGCATCACAGATAACTCACAGCACTGACAATAGTGTTGTTTTATCTGTGTGTTTGTGGACAAACAACAATCTTGTTGTGTTGGTACTGGCTCTCATTTTGAATAGGCAACTAATCGGAACACACTGGAAATCTTTGGAAAGAAATTAAGAGGTGTATTCCCCTCACACGAACAGGAGCTAGGCTACTGTAACACTACAAGTCAATGGAATCGGCTAACAGAAAGCAAATGCTAACCAAGGGAACTCGGAACTTGGAATTAAACAACTCATCTGACTCTGGGCAGGACTGACAAACACCAATTTACAGATATCTTGGCATATCCCTGTAATAGTAGCAGTATTAGTATTATTGATATTAATGTTGGTGTGTATATATCTCTACGTTGTGTGAAGATGTTGTTACGTGCCTGGCGCTGGATCTCTGCGGCATCTACCTCATCTCAGGCTCGAGAGACACCTCCTGCATCGTGTGGCAGGTACTCCAGCAGGTAAACAGCCTCAGCTTCCACTATTATCCAGTGTGATCTACTTAGACTCAGGTCACCCCTCTGAAATGTCTCTCTGTCTTGAAGGCGGGGTTTTCCAGTGGGATATCTCCCCGGCCAGTGCAGGTGCTTTGTGGACATGACCAGGAGGTCACCTGCGTGGCCATCAGCACCGAACTGGACATGGCCGTTTCAGGGTCCAAGGTGAGAAGTTAAAAGGGTTCATTTTAATTCCTTAAACATGAATCAAATACAGTCACCTGAATGATCAGGGGGAAGGAGTGTAGTGGGTTAGAACATGTCTTCTCCCAGCCGAGAGGTTCTGGTTTCAAGGTCCAGTGTCCACAGTCTGCCTGCAGCCATCCTTGAGCAAGCTTCCTCCTACCTGCTCCTTCATGACTTAATTAAATAATATTCACAGATAATCATCAAACTGCTCTGGGCATGGACATTTAGAGAGCGAATGAGTGACTTGTAACATCATTAGTTATGTGTTGAACCTACTGAATGCTGCTCTGCTCGGTCTCAGGATGGCACGGTCATAGTGCACAGTGTGCGTCGAGGTCAGTTCCTGCGGACCCTGCGCCCCCCCGGAGAGAGCGTTGTGCCCGCCCACATCTCCCAGGTCCTGGTGGGCATGGAGGGACACATAGTGGTGCACACAGCCCTGGAGGGACGTCCCACTGCCAAGGTAGCTGTACCTCCGGCCTGCATGCATGCATACATGCATGAACATGCATTACAATATCCTAAAGTCATTGTTTTTTTATTCATATTAAGCCTAAGAGATTCATTCATTCATCATTTTATTTTGATTTCCATGGTTGTTGTTGTTTTTACAGTAACACACCATTATGTTTATTCTGCAGGTTAAATTAATCTTACTTCTAATATGCAAATTATAATAAAAGCATGAAATGATGTGCATATAATTTTATATATAATTTTGAAAGATATCTGTCCACCATGAACATATAATTTAAGATTTAGAGAATAAATTTGTGGTATCTAGCGTAACGGTCTTGGCAGAAATGGAATATAATATTCATGGGTATGTTTTAATTAGTGTAGGATTCCAAGAAAATAAGAATCATTATGTTATCGTTACTTTAGAATGTCTACGTAATATCTACATAGGTAGTGTGTCCTCTTCTACAGTGCCCGCCATGTTGCATCGCCGTGTTTCTACAGTAGCCCAGAACGGACAAACAACTTAAGAGAGGACACGTTTTTAATGAACCATCATAATCGTTATCTTACTTGTAAGCTATGACGAATAGTTTTACAGACTAAAAAACTAAATACAATTTATGAATGGATCAAGGAACCACATCACTTGACCATAGCTTCCCCTCTGTCGTTGGAAAGGGAGTAGTGAGAGGGGGTATTCAGTTTGTTGCAATCTACACACTGCACCTTTAATGAAATGTCTGCTTTGAACCTAAGTGAACATTTTGAAAATGACACAGTATAGTCAGTGTTTCAGTTTGCTCATCTGCGTATCTGTTTATGAATGAGTTTCTGTTCTCCTCTGCAGGGGAGCTACTCCCTCTTTGTGTACTCAGTGAACGGCTGCTTGCTGTCCAGGGTGCTCCTGGAGGAGGAGGTGACGGCCCTCCACCTCTTCTCAGAGTACGTCATCCTGGGCACCTTGCAGGGAAACCTACAAATACGACATCTATCCAGGTAACCACTGGCTAACGGAATGATTATCATCATGATCATGATGATAATACCTATTTGTCTTGTGCTTTTCCAGGGGCTTTGCAATACAAATAAGAGTTCTGAACATTTTAAAACTAAACAGAATTATAAAGACCTTCATAAACAAGCCACAGGCAAAAAACAATAAAACCAAAAGCAAACATGTAGTATGTTGCATCAAAATGCTACTTACAAAGCTATGCATGCTTATCATGTTCCATTTGACAGTAACATTAAAAAACTTCCCACAACATGACTAAATGCTTCTGTTACTGCTGCATGGAGGGGGTATGGGTGTTGCTAATTCTTCTGTCTTTGTGGTGGGCAGCCTGGATGTGGTGGTGGCCCCTCTGGCCCTGAAGCTGCCTGTGAGAAGTGTGTCTGTGACCAAGGAGTGCAGCCACATCCTGGTGGGCCTGGACGACGGCAAGCTCATTGTGGTGGGCTCGGGCAAGCCAGAGCAGGTGAGACCCAGAGATCATGTGCCAACCCCAGGCCTGTTCATAAACAGCATGGCTACTTGTGGGCGGGGCTGTGGGGTTGTGGAAGGGGAAGACTAGAGCTGCGATCACCCAGTTGTTAATCTTGTCTGTTTCGACTCAGGTGCGTTCCGGACAGTTCTCCCGGCGCCTCTGGGCCTCCACGCGCAGGATCTCCCAGGTGTCGGCGGGGGAGACGGAGTACAACCCCACCGAGCATGCTGGGATATGAGATGCCCTACATCACCTATAGGGGTGGGGTGGGGTGCGGGGGTGTTGGTGGTTGTTGCTCTGCAAGGCTGTGGATTGTGTCTGCTGGTGGGAACCCCATCCAAGAGGCTGACTCACCAAGGCGTTTTTCTTCAGCTAGCGCAACAAAATCCCAGACCTGCTCCCCACCCCAGTCCCCAGCAGCCTGCCTTTTTCTTTTTTGTTGGAAAGCAACAGAAAAAACACTTAGCACTTTTTTTTCTAACTGAAGTGAGAAACAATGTTTAAGTCTTCTCTCCTCCCTTTGCTAAGCCACATATCATTCCAAAGAGCTTTACGCAGTAGCAGAGGGTACATGATTTGTGGCAGGTGAACTGAGCTGCTGTTTGACAGAACAGTTGAGTCACATTGAAAGGAACCTCGCTGGACTCAGACCAGCTCAGACTCTCTACAGACAGACCATACAGAGACTCAGACTCTACAGACAGACCGTACATAGACTCAGACTCTACAGACAGACCGTACAGAGACTCAGACTCTCTACAGACAGACCATACATATACTCAGACTCTCTACAGACAGACCGTACAGAGACTCAGACTCTCTACAGAGCTTTTAATAATAACTCTTTGAACTTCCTCTCTCTGGTTGGAGGAACAGTTTGCCTTTCATCTTCTTCTACTTCTTGTTGCAAGGCAGATTTTTTTTTATCAAAAGAAGTAGTAAAAACAGACCTTGAAAAACGTAAATGTTGCTCAAAGGTTCCTTCCCGTAACGTATTAAGGGTGATTATGATGTAACTACTTGTGTCTGTTCTTGAGTGTGAACGGATAAGAAGGAGCTTAAATGTAATTAATAAAAAACAAATAAAGTTGTTTTTTCTCTGTAGGGCCATAGCAATGTAAAAAATATACTGTAAAGCAATATCTATTTTGTAGTCGGGTATGTGAAAACCTTTTAAACATTCATGTGGAGCGCCTTAACTTGAGAGCTAAATCTTAATGTTCACATTTGAATGCTACGTACACCATAATGGAAGCCTTGTTACAATGGAAAAAAAATAGGGCCTTTGGCATTGTCGTTTGGAGATACACACGAGCAGCAGCTCTGATCGATGATTTCAGAAAGTCAACAGTCCTTTTTTCGCTCGTCTCCGTACACTCCTCTGTGTAGACGTGTCCCCCATATAAGTTAGATGTTTAACTGTTAGCTGTTAACGTGTTCCCTTGATTGCTTTTGCTTTGGTATAATCTATAGTTGCCTGTTAGGCAGGATGCCCCATGCGTGCCTGTACTTGTACTGATATTATTGCTATTACTTGTGAAGCACTGAAGTCATTGTGTGGAGAGTGGATGACTGTGAAACACATGGGCAGAAAGCCTTTGAGTGAACAACATAGGAATGCACTTCCTGCCAGTCCCTCCGCTGTGGTTGGAGCCAGTCAGCTCTATGCACTGTCATGACGAGAGGAACTCTTTGGGCCAATGCAATACACACACACACACATACACACACACACACACACACACACACATACACACACTGTGTCGCCAGAAGACATGGTTTGAACATAAAAAGGCTTAGTGAGAAAGCATTACAATGTTTTACATGTTGAAAGAATTTTCTGTACATGAGTTCTAAGTCATGAGCACATTTCGTTTACGTAAGATGTCAACTAATTCAAATCCTCTGGCTGTGGAGCGATAGTATTTTATTGAGCAAGTATGAGTGTGTTATTACGGCATCATGCTTTTATTGTGTATCATTGGTCGTTATGGTTTGCAGCCGAGATGTGTTTTACAGTTATATATATTAAATTTCATTCATGACCAATGTGGTTTGCAAAGACATTTTGCTATAATTGTTGAGAAGAATGTCATTTTTGTTTAATGAAACTATGCAGTAATAATCATCCTTGTCTTTGGACCTGTACATTTTAACCACAGTCTTGCATTTGTATTGTTTTTGAAGAAGTGGAAAATACATATGCCTTTGAAAAGTCAACCTGCTCAGTTCACTGTACTTGACCTTAACCCAGTGTGGGTTTCACTAGACATGACCTTAACTGTGTGGTGTTGGTTGACTGGGTGTTTTTAAGGAACCCATTGAACTCAAGTACTCAGCCCGTTTGTGTGTATGTGGTGCTGGTCCTCATTAATAATGGCCTTGTCAAAATCTCTAACATTTTGTTGGGAGACCACAGAGGAAGATACCCCCCCTCCCCCATCATCTCCCGTCTGAACCGTGGCGAGAGAAAGCTGACGTGTAGAAACAACTCCCCACCCCTCACCCTGAGTCCCCAATACTTTCCTGTGTGTTTGTGGATATGTGTTAATCCCACTCAGAGTTGAGGAGGTCACCCCAGGCAACGGCCATTGACTTTAATAGAGGGGGGCCCTTTGATGTCCCGGTGGGCCCGACATCCTGCCGGCCTCCCCGTAAACACCTCCAGGGCCACAGCTCTTTGTGTCTGCAGGCAGAAAGAAGCTGAAGGGATGAGGGGGTGATAATACTAGCCTGCAGACCCCCACGTCAATACAATCAGGAGAACAAAGAGTTGAGGGGGCAGTAGAGGATGGGGGGTGGGGGGGGGGGGGGGTGGAGGGGGTATATACTACATACAGTGTGTACTGTTGTGACCTATGGTGAAATAAAGCCTCTGATGTGAGCCCTGTTGACAATAGTAGGAGGGGCCGACACCTTGTTCTGGGTTATTGGTGTCCCCCCCCCCCCCCTCCCCCCTCCCCTTCTGGTCTCCAGGGCAGACGGGGAGACTGATAGCAGTGTTGTTTGAGTTGTTCCTGTCAACAAACCACAACAACCTTCAAACAGTTACCCCACACACACACACACACACACACACACACACACACACACACACACACACACACACACACACACACACACACACACACACACACACACCCCTCTCTTCCCACATATTTACCCTTTCCTTCTTAAGGCCCAGGATTACAAGGTGCTGGTCTTGTTCTGTTGTTACTCCTGTTTTTCTTTTTAAACGGCTGTTTTGTGCTGCTGATTAGTTCTCAAGTAGAATGAGCACAGAGGTCTCGAGTAAAGCTCTATGCAGTCCAGCGAAGAAAACACCTTTTTATTTGTATTGTATCATTTTGATGTGTGCACTAGATGTATTGATCATTGATACTGTGTTTACAATAAAAAAAGTACAATAAAATCTTTATTGAATATTTTGTCTGTCAACTATGCCAAGTTGTTTTTTCTGATGTAATATAAAGGGTTATTCTATGTGTCTGTTTTCAGGTGAGCCAGGAAGAAAGGGGCATTGCATACAAAGATGTATTTTATAATATTCCCCCCTTCAACATCTCCAGCCTCATATGTTGCATATGAACATATATGCCCCCCCCCCCCCCCCCCCCCCCCCCCATATCCTGTCTCTTCCAGCGGGGGCTTTGAAGTGATGCTACTATTGTGCCTCTGAGATCTCCCCATTTGTTTCCCTATGAAGTAAGCACACCCCCTGCAAGGCTCTCTCTGGAATGCACTAGGTATGGAATTCATCCCCTTTGATTTCTGCTCCTGCAAATAGCTGAAATCAAAAGTGAACTTAGTCACGTTGTGACTTCTGTGACTGCTAATAAAATAATATATATATATTATATAATATATATTATATTACATATGTATATACTATATATAATCAATATAATATATATTTATATAATATATATATATCATATATTTATACATAAATATATAAATAGTATATATTTATATGTACATATATTATTTGTATATATATCATATAATATATATTATATAAATGTGTATGTGTGTGTGTGAGAAAATATCCTCATCATATATATTTTGTATTAACAATATAACATGCCTCTGATCTCAATGGATTGATCTAGATTTGTATATTACTAATGCTATAACATAATACAAAAGTACCATGTGTGTGCAGTGTATTTGTATTATATCTCACCCACCCATCATAGTTCCTATTGTATTCCATTATAAAATGCCTCTGTTCTCAACGGTGGACGGCCGCAGCCAATCACGGCGTTGTATTTCTTAAGGAGGTGAATACTGGGCGGAGACGCGCAAAAGAGTTTAGAGTTGGGGATCACTTTCGCGCATCTGTTTCAAGGCTGTCCATGCAACGGAGACGCAATAAATGGTCCTTTAGGAAACTTAGACAAAAGCAAGTTGTTCGTGGTAAACTGCAATCCAAGTCCACTCTTTAAGTGGGGAAGGGTTGTAATTGTGTTGGAATATACTGGTCCATCATCTGAATCGCACATTATCGGACAAGTAGGCCTGATAGGCTGCGAGGTTGTTTTTTTTGCCTTTCGTCGTGCGGAGTTTTCTAGAGAGCTTTCAATGCGGCTCACAGCTCATTGTGGAGAATAGTTTTGTGGTCTGCATGTTTGTGACACTGGGAAGAAAAGTCTGCTACTTGGATCAATTACGGTTTAAGAGGATTCAAGATGATCGTGTTGATGATTTGCACAATTCTTTTGACAAAAGTAAGTGTCCACCGATTGTCTTTTGCCTGTTGATTTTCTAACAGTAACTGCTTGAAAGAAAAGTTTAAACCTCAGGATTGTATGAACAAATAATAATGGAAAGTGGACGTAGGTCAAACTTAAACGTGTTTGTGATGCAAGCTTATACTTTGACATTGTTGGCTTATCTAGTAGGGGTTTCCCAAGGAAAGGCATGGCCCATGCATTGCCAACCATGTGTGGACTATTTGAAAAGCAAGGCGTCTTCAAAGCAGTGTAGCACATTTTTTTTAAATAAGGGCGCAATTATAAGGACGTACTCCCAAAAGTACATACAACCCACTCTCCCTCTGGAGAAGAAATGCAAACAGACAACGGTGTGTTTGACCCTACTTCAGACTGCCCGCAGCACCCGTGTTTTGTCTCGACGTGTTCTCCACAGCCGATCCTCTTCTAGTAGAAGATCAAAGCGTTTCGATCAACGTCCTTATCAGATGACACACTGTACTACTATTCAACCATAAATGGATTGTTTATCTTTTTGTTTTGTTTTGTTGAATCCCTTGTTCTGTGTTACCACATTACATTCTCCACATTCTGTGATACACTCTGTTCCCAATGATTTCCTTATTACAGATACAAAGACAACATGTTTGGCCATCCAATAGCCTAGATATCCTATTGTTTTAGACTCCTCATTTTAGATTAGGCTATGGTCTACAATTTGTCCCGATTTCTACTACATGCGCTCAACAACTCACGCGGATTTCCAAATAATGATTTAAACTCAAACGCTAAATTTACCAGCGGCTGGGAACACGATTGTTACAATGCTGCTCTGTAGCGTGGAGAACACCACGACGCCTTAGGACAATCGGATTAAAGAAACCCAATCTATTACAGCACAAACCGGCAAGTCACCTCGCGGGTCAAATCTGATCCATTTGAACTCTCCCACGAGAGGGTTAAAAAGGTGTAATAACTAAAGTTGATCTATAATTTTCTTTCTTTCTTTCTTTCTTTCTTTCTTTCTTTCTTTCTTTCTTTCTTTCTTTCTTTCTTTCTTTCTTTCTTTCTTTCTTTCTTTCTTTCTTTCTTTCTTTCTTTCTTTCTTTCTTTCTTTCTTCCCTCCCTCCCTCCCTCCCTCCCTCCCTCCTTCCTTCCTTCCTTCCTTCCTTCCTTCCTTCCTTCCTTCCTGTTAGCCAAATATTTCCCAGTTAGATGCTGCTTAGCCTATGGTGATAAAACGCGTATACTATTGCACATTCAGCGATTTTGAATGTTTGCACACATTGGTAATGTACTTTTTACTGGAGCTATTCCCGATAGAGATGTGGCATGATTTTAAGAATTGCTGGGTTCTGCATATTCAGAGCAAGACAATTATCATATTTTTAAAATTCCTTACATTAAAAAAAAAGTTTTCTCCCTCCATACACATTTCAGACCCAAAGATTATAGCTACAATATATTGATTAAACCTGCATCTTCATAGGCCTTCCCTGGTGGACCTTTATGAGTCAAATGAAACGTTACTCTGAAAACTGTAAGCTCATGCTGACTCTAGCATACACATCATAACAAAAGTGGTGTCACTTAAAAAAACAAACACACAAAAGCTTTTGGCGTCAGTGCCAAGTGTGTGTATGTGTTTGTGTTGACCGAGTGACTCTGACAGCCGGAGACTTTAGAGTCTCATTGAAAGCTGCTAGCTGGTGGTCCGTCTGATCTCACTAGGGTCTCCCTGAAGACTACAGCTCGCTACTTACATCTAGAATGAAACTGCAGCTGCCCCCCTGACCTGCTTCCTCTATGCATAAGGGCCAGATAGGATCTGTGTTAGTTCTCTTTCTGTGACACGTTGCCATGGGGGTTGTTTAGTCTCGTGGTATAAAATGGGCCCAAAATCAATGCCAGCAGGCAAAAAATTGTTTAGCAGGCAAGATTCCCACACAGAGCTTTGTGTTAAGTGGTTGACCACTGGCCATTTTGTGTTGTGCAGGAGAGAAATATGTTTTCAAGTGTTAATTTGTTTAGATTGAGAAGTCCACTGAGTTAACTTGAGTTACACAAAGACTATATTAAAGACTATACAAAAGCACACACCGGTCTGAACTACTAGAATGCTACACTGGAACTCGTCTGATGAAATAATCAATTTATTACGTATTTCCTCAGACATGTTAATTATCAAAAAGTATTTTCCAGGTCTAATAGGATTGATTAGTTATCGTATATATGCATTCAGTCCATTACCTTAACTCTACCTAACTCTAAACTGCTGAAACCCTTCACTCCTGGTATACAGTAGTTCTCATTGTTCCATCAAAACAAATATTTACCTCCCAGGCAGGATTATATATACGAACTTTGTCTGCCTCTTATTACTTGTGACACATGCACGCACACAGACACACACACACACAGACACACACACACACACACACAGGCACACACACAAACACACACATATACACATACACACACACACACAATATAGTAACATGCACGTACATACACACACATCACACACACCTTTAAAATGATGATGATCTATTTTTCAATAGATTCAAAGTCTCGTTCAATTGCAGCACTTGCACTTGCATGTAGCTCTGCTACCACTGTCTGCGAAGGGCGTCCTGGATGTTTCATTTCTTACTTGGCCCCAGCTGCTGCCTTGCCAATGGCCCTTTGCTGTTCCTGGTTAGTGGCAGAACAGTGTTCACTCCACCAGGCTGACAGAGACGGACACAGACCCAAGTGTGACCTTATGCTCCAGACGATGACAGAGAGCCTAGCTGGAGCCCAGGCCAAACAGCCCTAACTGCCAGTCTGCGTTCACAAAGGGTGGATATGTGAGGCGATGCAGCTAACTGTTTAAGAAGCTGTGTACGCTGGAGGAGGGGGACTCAGAGGACTTGTCAGATCTCCAGAATCACGTTTTTATTATTATTATATTCAAAAGTCTGGTCAGAGTCTGCCAACGTTAAACACACCACAGCTCAGACCACAAGGCCTCTGTAGATGGTATCTGGCTGCTGTGGGGGACTAGAGCAAAAGGGACCGGAATGAGGCAAAACAAATTTTAAAGCTCTTTACTAGAATCTGCATAGTCCTGCATGACCTTTAGTGTTTTTGTGGTGTGTGCTCGTGCATATGACTGCATGCATGTATTTGGCCGTGCACATGGGTTCTTTCTGAAGGGACGCATGTGTGCCTGTGAAACAGGCCTCTGAGCGGGTTATTGCACGCATGCATGAATTTCTTCAGACACCAAGAGAAAGAGAGACATCAATGGTGTCGTTTAACTGTTAGACATCTGTTGAATCCTGTCAGCCCCCAGGGGGGAGGCCAATCACCCCCACCCCCACCCACTCACCCCTAAAATGGGTGCATATTTAAGATGCTGTCGTTTAGAGCCCAGAGATTGGAGAGAGAGAGAGAGAAAGAGAGAGAGCAACACTGACCTTCATAGAGAAAACCACCTGCGGGGCTGTGAGACTTTGAAAGCCCCCTCATACCTATGCCCCCTCCCCCAACACTTCACCCAAACAGACACTTTGGGGCCGGGCAGCACGGGCTCACTGACACCCTCGCCTGGGGCTGGAAAGTGTTACCTTTACAACACTTAGGCCCCCTTTCTCTGGTTCTGAGGAGAGAGGGAGTGAAAGCAGCACTTTACATAGTGTTGCTTTCACTCAACATTCTTTCAGAAAAAATGCTACAAAAAGTATTATTTTGTGTACAGCAGAGTCTTTGTTTGTATCTACTGAATTTGCACACACACATACATTAAGATCAGACAGAACTAGAGTTGGTACAACATCCTCGCTCACACTTCATCTGGAATGCGGGAGAGAAGGAGGGAGGAAGCTGTCCTTCCTCTCACAGCTGTTTTCTCTTCGTCCTCGCCCACTTCGTTGCGCTTTGATATAAATTTCAGCGGGCCCTAAGGCATCTGATTAAAGCCAGTGAATGCCTTTACACACCAGGTCTGCCATGCTGAAATCAATAAGAATGCCTGATGCATCCCGCACGTCTTACTCTAGCTGCGACTCTCCGCTAGCCTGCCATAGGCCTCACGGTGCTGCCAGGGCGACCAGATCTCACGGTGGATAACACGGTGTCAGTGCACCAACAACAGCACTTTGTTCTAGGACTGGGGTGGGGGGGAATTTCATTACTTCAATATTTTTGAGAAACATTAACTTTAAAGAAGATTTCATTCGGTCAAACTGAAGTTTATTTCTGAAAGAAAAGAAATACGTCCAAATGGATATTCAAGGATCATACTTGTTATCATACCATATCATATCATTTTGTTATTATAGCTGATATTTCTCCTGTATAACCGTTGCAATGTTTCCTCTGTTTGTGTCTGTCTAGGCAGGTGTGGGAGATGCCTGTGCCAGCAGCCAGTTCACAGAATCAGGGCAATGTTGCAGCTTGTGTCCCCCGGGGTCTGAGGTAGAGCTGCCATGTGGGAAGGAAGACACAAAGTGCAAACCGTGCCAAAAAGGTAAGCAATCGACATACCATGCCAATGTTGGAGATACCTGGACAGGTATTATCTATGTTTTATCTATGTATCGAAGTGTCTAAAACCAATCTATCCATCTCTATAGAAGTATATATATTTTTAAATACCAAGTATTAAAATCGAATTTCATGGCCGCAGTTAAAGGTTACATAGTTTAGGTTTAACTATCAAAACACATTGCACTTTTTGATATGAAGATGAGAGCATTCTTCACTCGCTCTTGTTTTTCCCCTGACGGATCTCTTTGTCTTCCCAGGAAGCTTCTCCTCATCAGACAACCTGGAGCCGTGCCTGCCCTGTGCCCGCTGTATGACTGGCATTTCCCAGCTGGCCTCCTGCTCTGCTACTCAGGACACACACTGTGACTGCGAGGAGGGGTTCTACCTGTGGCGGAACGGCAGGGAGGGTCTGTGTGCACCTTGCTCCTTGTGTGACCGTGGCAAGGGGGTGAACAGCACATGTAACCCCATGTCCGACACGCAGTGCCAGGACTGTTTGGCTGGAACGTTCTCCGAGGAGCGCAGCCGCACCAAAGCCTGTCACACGTGTGCCAAGTGCCTGCAAGGCGAGGTGGAGATCCGAGCCTGCCAGCCCAACTCTGACACGCTCTGCATGGGTGAGTCCCTGCACTGTTTGGGGGGAAAAGAGAAAACAGATCTGGAAACAGTTTGATTGAGGAGAAAATACAGACACGGATAAAAAAAGGGGGGGGGGGGGGGGTGTTTCAAAACCCCAGGGGATCTGAACGCTGCCCCTTGCATCAGTTGCTTTATTTCAGTTTACTTCCAAAATATGTTGTGCAGCGTACATACGGGCGTACACTGTATTGAATCGTTTATGTATGTGTGCCTAACCACAGACACACATAAACACGCCTTTACCTTTTCTTCCTTTCTACCTTTACCTTCCTTCCATAGACAAGAAGCTGCTCATCCTTTCTCGTCCCTCGGAGTCCGACAGCGCTAGCGACGGTACCCGCTGGCCGGGTCTGACGGAGGAAGGGGGGGCAGAGGGGAAAGGGGGTGCCAGTCCTGCCACAGGGACACCCAACTCCACCCCCCAGGGCGAAGATGGCAGCAGCAACATCATCATCTATGTGTCTGTTCTGGCCGCCGTGGTGCTGGGCCTGCTTTTGTACGTTGCTTATAAATGGTAAGCATTCCACCACGTGTTCCTTGGTAATTGGGCCACAGGTTCTTGTGTGAGTCATAGTGTTTTTGTTTGCCTTATTTATTTATTAAAGGTCAAAGTATATCGGTGGTCATGGTTTAATCTGAAAATGGCTAACCGGTATGACAGTAACTAAGTGTACTCGTCTTTTGATGTTTGCATGAAAGAGAGCCCATACCTCTTAATTTAATACAAACCGTCCGCGGGACTGGAGCTGACTCGGTCCAGATGAAGTCGAAACCCATCCTATTGTATAATCCAGATCTTTTGCTTTGCACTGACCTTTTTTTCCTTCTTTGACAGTCAAAGAACCAATGTTCACTGTTTCAGTCGTTACTCACACAACCTTCTCCTCCTCTGTTCTCCCCAGTTGGACATCTTGTAAACAGAAGAAGGCCCTGTCCAAGGCGCGCGCAGCCGAGCTGGGAATCTCGCCAGAGGGGGAGAAGCTCCACAGCGACAGTGGTGTGTTCCTGGACTCCCACAGTCTCCAGGACACTCAGCCCACCAACGGTACCAAAGACAACATTAACATGAGCTAACATTGGGGAGGAAGTGTATGTAGCTATGAAAGGTTGTCAATACAACTGTACAACCCGCCCCCCCCCCCCCCACCGACGACACAATCAGATGTACGCCCTTGATATGAGGGGGCGATAAGCAGAGGGTCGATTGTATTGGCTGCAATGCGATTCTTATCTCTGCTGTGTTTCTGGACAGGCAGTAAAAGGGACAGTAAGTACGACAGCCGCCTCTACGTCAACCTGCCGCCCCACAGGAGGGAGGAGGTGGAGCGGCTCCTCCAGGAAGGCAGCGGCAGGGGATGGAGGCAGCTGGGCACCGTGCTGGGCTACGAGCCCGAGCAGCTGGACCTGTTTGGGCGGGGGGAGGCACCGTCTCGCACGCTGCTCTCCAACTGGGCCCAGCAAGAGGGCTCCTCCCTGGGAGTGCTGTGCTCTGCGCTGGTGCGCATCGAGAGGCCCGACCTGGTCACTGTCCTGAACAGCCCGACGCAGGGCGCTTCTATGGTGTGAGGCCGTCTCCTGGGCCCCTGGTAATAGGGGACCCAATTGAGAAGGACAACACCTCACGCTTCATGGGAATAAAAGGGGAGGCCATCTGATACCGACACCTCTGTGATATTCACACGTTTTATCAGGGCTCCTTGCTGGGCCCCTTGTTATTTAGTGGGTTCTTTTTTAAAGAGGATGACAAATTGAGAGTTCCTGTGGCAACTTTCTGTGCCCCCCCCCCCCCCCCCCCCCTTCACTTTAAGATAATTTAAAGTAGCTCTCTTCTAGGTGATAAAGTGGATTATCTGTCTACTGTGTTTTATTAGTTTTAACCTGGTGTTATTTTTGTATTGCTTTTCCCATCACTATGACAACACATTAAATATACAAACATGCTATAAAGGGATTTCCATTTACGACAACATAACTGTCATCTGTTCTCATAGTTTACAGTGAACTTCTATATTTAAACAGGGCTGATCTTCCACATCTAAAAACATTATCAGGCCTACACTCAACCACCCCTGCATGAACACACACTAATAATAATAATAGATAACAATCTATAATCTGTTTCATAAATAAAGGCAACCACTCTATTTTAGGATGTGTAATTGCCAAACAGCCTTTTGGTGACCAGGCCTCTGGTGTTTCCTGCTCCACAAAACATAAATGGTACCCACTGTAGAACAAGAAAACATCATACATAGCTCTTTAACAAGTCATTGTTCATTTCTTATTTTTCTGTTTTAAAGCCATACAATCATTTTGAACTGTAAAGATTAAAATGTCTTTCCTTCACCACAAACCTTTCAAAAGCTTTTGAGAAATATTGTTTTGAATTCCATTTCAATGCACCAAATCATATAAACCAAAAATAGTGTATGGTTTTTGTCTATATTCCAAAATGGTCTTTGTGTTTTTTTATTTTAAGATTGTATTTCATTTAATAAATAGGCTTTGACAAATGGAGTCTGTGTTTCTAATGAGGTAGTCAGGAAATGATGAGGCTCTCTATGCAGTGGTACAAAGAGCAGGATAAATCATGGTTTACTCAGGCAGACGATGCTATGAACTCTCGGTCTAGTGCCTTTGGGAGTGAAATATTTCTTGAATGTCAAGTCATTCCAAAGCCAACATTGAAATGCAGTCCCTATGTGATTTAAATGTATTGCTAATACCAATTGTAACCAAAATAAAAAATACTAGGTTTTACTTACAAGGATTGTTCAAATAAATGCATTTGATCCGTTTGGAATACATGCTATAATCATGTTATTAATCTGGTATTTAAGTCTATAATACTTTTCCTGCTGTACAGCACTAGAGGGGAATCAGCTAATGTGCATGTAATGCTTTGGGAACAACGGAACTAAATATGGAGGTAAGGCATATCTCTTCTTCTATCCAAGACACAAGACATGAGCTCATTCTCTGCTCTACTTTGGGGTGAAATGTGTTAATGATTATTTGGTGCTTAAGTGGGAGCAGACATCTTGCACAGCCACAGGGCAGCGTAACATGCGATCCCACACTCCAGACGGCACTGCTTAACTGCAGTCTGGAGCAGAGGCATGGGGAATGCATATACACTGGGAGGGGGTTGGAACCCATGTCTCAATAATCCTCCATCTTTAGAGTACACATACAAGTCGTAGCGTGCACCCCACTTTATGGAGTATCATCCATTAACAGCATGTTCTATCCTGGTTTGGTGTTTGAAGTCCATTTAACTGTCACAAGAGCCCAGAATTCACCTCTATTGAAAAATCTAAAGCACAAGACTTTTGTTTACAAAAAAAGTTTTTATTATTCTTTAAAAGGTTTGTACACTCAGTATGAGAATGTGCTTACACAATACTTACAGAAGATTAGGTTGAAACATTTGTACATAGAAAAAACAACAACTAAATAACCCCCCCCCCCACCTCTCCTACCAGTGAATTAAAACAGAGGACTGTGGAGTAAATATGGTGTAATGAGATGCTGCAGAAGAGGGTTCAGATGGTGAGGCTGGGCGGGGCTTCACAGTGACCCCACCCCCTGAACTGACTAGTATGGTTTGGTAATTACAGATATTTACAGATGAAAAAAACAAAAGTCAACTACCTTTTCTATATATTCACATATAAAGAAATATACATGTGTTGATACATTGTTTAATGCAAATCGAATGGATTCCGAGAGAGTAAGTGATTAATGAGCCCATGCTTAAAAATAAAATAAAAAAAATAAAGAATAGCAACCTTGAGAATCTCACAGTAATGCGCATCAGAATAGGCGAGTCTAAATGGTGATAGTTTAAAAAACTAATATTATGATGCTACATCCATCACTTCTGTTCCAGGACAAAAGTGGGCAGATTATAAGCTGGTGGAAACCAGGACAGAATGAAGAGTAGTCTTTTTTACATAAACTGATCGTTGAACATATGAAAAATATTGATCCGAAACACCCTACTCTTCCTCCCTGCTGGGCATATGAAGGTATTGATAGCTTTGACATGTTGACCTGTTAAATGTGAAACCTTGCCCATTGCCCTCAGTAAGAACAGTTCTGGAGGAGGGATAATGTAGGAGGAGGACAAGGAGAAGGAGGAGGAGGAGCTGGGATAATGTAGGAGGAGCTGGGATAATGTAGGAACAGGACAACACACCGCCCTCAGACTGCATCATGCACTCATGAGACAACAGCGGCTCCAACGTCCTGTGGTTGGAAGGCAGGGAGGGATGGGGGGTGTTCGGAAGAGCGGACCTCCACAGCCCAGCTAAAAGCAGCACCAGATAGGGGTAAAAGCACACACACACGAAAAAACCCTATGTAGAAAAAGAATAATACACAAACCTTTCTATTCAACATTGATCCGTTCAACAGTGGAAAGTACTGAAGGGCAATTTACTAATTAAAAAAAGAAAATCATGGTTGTCCTTAAACTAACCCTTTTTGGTCGGGCCAGAAGAGTTTTTAAAAAAGTGGAATTGAGGTGATCAACTTGGGGGGGAACAAGTTAAGAGCCAGAAAATGGGGTGGGCGGCTAGGGTAGATGCTTTAAAATCAAACATGACCGTGAAAACAGTCTGTGTAGCACCCTCTGTGTCTGGCTTTTGCGGATGCTGTGCGTGGAGTCGCATCTGTCTCGTCAGGCTCATGATCAGAGCCCCACCAGTGAGGGCTGTAGAACTTTCTCTGGGCGCCAGTTCATTTCCTGATAACCGCTTCGGCGACCATTGCATCGATCCTACACACACACACACACACACACACACACACACACACACACACACACACACACACACACACACACACACACACACACACACACACACACACACACACACACACACACACACACGGCGAGGACTTGCACCTAACGCGCCTGGCTGCAAGGCCCACAGCAGGAGCATCTCCCATGGCCTTGGAACCTTACTCCAGTTCGGTGTCTTCTTTAGGCCTGTACACCGAGCCAAACCTATGCATGTACTTCTTGATGTACTCCTTCGCCTTGTGTTTGACCTCCTCATTGCACTCCAGGTCCTCCGGGTTCTTGCAAGCTTTCAGCTCCTTGTTCATCACACCGTGAGTTAGCTTTGGGAATTGGAAAAGGTTACAAAGTTAAGTTACATTTTGGGCCGGCTAATGTCAAGATTATGACTTGAATGGAAATAGTTTGAAAATACGTTAAGACATTGATAGTGCGATTACATCACTGTCTTAAGTACTTTTTTTGTTTTAAAACAATGGAAGTCAACTATGGTGTGAGTGGGACCAGTTGTTAGCATTGTACCTATACAATTTGATTTTATAGGCACCCTGTTTAATGTGTACCGCTTCGCTCAGAGGCCTGGTATGCGACTTAATATATACCTGTCAATATGGAATTTGTCTCTAGTAAACCATATAACAACAAAGAATACAAATAAAAAGTTGTACAGGGACGGATAAAAACCCAAGAAGAGCATTGAAAGTAATCAATTCTTCCAAAAAATAAAAAAGACTATTAAAACCTATATATAGGTATTTAAAAGAGTAGAATGTAAATGCCATTACAATTGGTTCTTTGAATAGCTAAATCCATTGAAATGTTTACCACGTTCAAATGTGTATAGAAATACAGAGAAAATGACAATCATTCGTGTTACCTTTCTAGCAAGATGCTTGAAGTCATCAGTGTTGCTGATGCGTCCAAGTTTACAGTCTGGCTTTCGGTACGGATTCAGACATTGTACAATGAACTGGGATATCTGAATAAGACATACACACACACATTAAAATACCACATCTACATCCAATAAACATCCTTTGCCATTTTCTTTGGAGATAAAATGGAAGCAGAAGCCCACCTCTTTGCGGAATGTCTCTTTGCTCTTCTTGGCCAGCTCACTGGATGTGTCTGCCTCAGCAGTCTTTGTGGAGAACTGTTCAATCATAACACACAGAAGGGAAATTCTTTATTCTTTCTTTCAAAAAGACCTTGTTTCAAATGAAAATCTGGCTTTTGTTCTTTAACCCATGGCAACAGGAATCCCTTTGTAACCGTCTGTTCCGAGCAGAAACCAAAACCCCAGCATTTCCTCGGCAGTGGTAGCACGGAGAGTAACGTCGCTTCAAAATATAATGTGACAGAAATCCAACTTTTGATAGAGACATTTGTACACAGATCATATAACACAGGAAGGTGCAGCCTTTTGTCATTTTAACCCGTTCAACTCAATAAAGAAAAGACAACATATCAGAGCACAGTGGCCCACAAGGTCAAATGTGGCAGCAACCCTCATCTGGTCCACAGGCACTCGCAACAGGAGCTGCATCAAACTGGGATATCATGCTAGGAGGCACATTCTCTCTGGCCTCGGCTCCAAGGTACAAAGGCAGCCGGGCAACAACTGACAACCCTTGCCAAAGCTACAGTGGCCAGCATGAAGGCATGGCAGCAGTGGATACACGGCCCTGCACCATGTCAATGTACATGTTGCAAATAAAAGCAACCCTATGAAAAATCTGGAAGCAGTAATTGTGATTGATTTATAAACAAATACGGGCGAGGAATCAGTACCACATCTTGTCACACACACACACACACACACACACACACACACACACACACACACACACACACACACACACACACACACACACACACACACACACACACACACACACACACACAAACACAAAGGAATGGAAGGTCCCCCAGCTGCTTCCCATTAGCATCAAAGGCAGGGGAGAGATGAAGGAAGAGAAGAAAAAAGGCCACCAGAGATGAGCAGAGCCCAACCACACCCTCTCTTCTAGCCACACAGGGGACAGGCAGCTGTCTCCAGGGGACAGGCAGATTTATCCAGGGGACCAGAGGACAAGCAGCTGTCTCCAGGGGATCAGAGGACAAGCAGCTGTCTCCAGGGGAGAGGGGTGTGTGTGTGTGTGTGTGTGGATCCTTCTCTTCTCCTCTTTTTTATGTATCCTGCTGCAGAGCAAGGCCACAGCTGAATGCAATCACTAGTGCACCATCTTGAATTACCTCAGGGACAAACACTGTATTCAGGCTTTGCATCCGAGCGCAAACATACGGGGAACCAATAAACAGCAAACAGGACTATTTCACACTGTCAGACGAGGTAATATCAGATATAAATGTTGCAAAAAAAGGTTTTTCTCCTGGCCAACTAATAGCCTAAGGATTATTTTTTAAAGAGAATGTATCTATCCAACCATCTACTGTTGAAAACACACATGCTTTCTTGTTTATATTACTTGCACATACCAAGATGATCCTCTAGAGTCCATGCCAGATCCTTACCTTAGAGGGGTTCTCGTCATAGGTAGGAGTTCCCAGGTCCATTTCAGACTCATGGTCTATGCTAGTGTTGTCGCTGCTCCCGTCCCAGGTCGGGGGGTCCCACTGGGTTTGCCTAAGACAGCAGATCATGTCAGACATGCTATATTGACTTTATTCTTCTAAAAGAATAAGAGACAAGGCCTGAGAGACCAAAGGGTGAATGTGGGTGCCAGTTTGGCAGACGGACCTGGTGGCTATGTGGTAGTAGTAGATCTTTCCTTCAGGGTCCCGCGCCACTTTCCAGCTGGGAGGTAGAACGATAGTTTTGGGCTTGGGTGGAGAAGGAGGAGGGAGGTCTATCACATTGTTGGGTACAATCATATCCTGGTGGAGAAAATAAGAAAAGAAAAGAGAGTGAGCAAATAGCTGGATTCAGCTCCACTTTTAAACCTCCACATGGATTTCAAAATACTCAAATGTGTTGCAGGAGAAGCAATCATTATTCATCACCATCTCCCCCTTGTGGTCAGAAGCAGTATTATTCACACCAAAAGAGCAGTATTTTGTAAATATGATGGTGTCTGTATGAGGTAATCCCATACAAGTATAAAGGCTTATACAAGTAAAAAGGGGACAAGAAACCCCAGTGTGTTACCGGCTGGACAGTTTGGGACGTAACGATGGTGGTGACGGTTCCTCCCTGTTGCACCACCACTCCCTGCTGGTGGCCTGTGTACACAGGCTGGCCATGGAGGTAGCTGGCCGTGGCCTCCGTGTATGCCTTTACAAACACAACACACGATCAAGAACCATGTATAGACACATCCACCATTTATATGTGATTCATGTGTTCATAATCAGTTGCCGATTTGATTAAAAGTATCCAAGTAGATATATCTGAGTGAAAACCCACTGCGGCAGACTCACAGTGGGGTTTGACAGTGAAGGGAGGGGAATTGTTTGTATGGAGATGTCAGAATTGTTGTCAGATTGTTATGGATATCTGTTTGATCACTGTTAAAGAGCCAGTGAATCCAAAACTGTTTATATTTTCTTTTTTTACATTCTTTTATGATCGTCAACATAGTAATCTATGCCATTTTATCACAGTTACTGAAATAAGTCCACAATTTAGAGAAAAACTGTAAAATCCTATGTTTCTTTTCTCCCCAAAACACTATGTGAACGTTCCACTCTGCTGAGAACACAGGTGACGTTCTTTGGCCTCGGAAAAGGCACTCAAACGTCGCGACCAAGGGGCACCGGCAGAGCGGTTTGTGTGGGCGTGTGGAGCTCTGCCTATTATATAATGCAACGGTGTGTGTGGATGGTGAAGCTCCGTCTGAGCAGCGATTTACTTAAACCCGCGTCCGAGGGTAAGGCTTCCCGCACACGTATAGTACAACGCTGCGGTGTGTGTGGATGGTGAAGCTCCAACTGAGCAGCGATGTATTTAATGTCTGTGTCCGAATGAGGGTTAGGATTCCCGGACACCTATAGTATATCGCTACTTTGTGTCGCATTTCATGTACAACATCGCTCATTATAATGCTCATACAAAACGCATTCTTTTAAATCTCAGTGTTCGAATTCATGCTGAAGTTACTCTTAAGTTACTCTTGACTCCTTTCAATGTATAATGCAGATCAAATCAATAAGGACATAATGGTGTTACCTGTATGACAGGTGGGTTGGCCTGGGGGTAGCTGGGGATGCTGTAGATGGTCTGGCAAGGCTGGCCCTGGTAGTAGATTGCCGTCTGCGTCTGAGCCTGATTTGGAGCTGAGGCGTACTGCTGCTGCGTTGGCTGGGTCTGCACGGTGACCGCCTGCTGGATGGAGGAGTCCCATAGGGTGGCGTAGCTTCCTGGGTGCTGGCCTGGCACCTGTGCTGACCTCTGGGCAGGCACAGAGAGGACAGCCACCCCCGGGTCCTGGGCTGTCAAGATGGGGGGTTGGGCATACTGCTGGGGGTTGCCAGCACTGAGCTCCAGAGGGTTGTTGGTGATGTGCTGAGAGACTGGAGGTGCATGGGTGGTGGTAGGAGGAGGGGGCAGGCCCATCTCAGAGATGAGAGGCTGCGGAGGAGTCTGTTCATAGGCCATTGTACCGGCAACCACCTCCACCGGAGGGGTGGGAAGCAACACTTTGCCCATATTGGGGTTGGTGGGGTCTACATAGGTCTGTAAAGGGTACCCAGGTGGGTAGGTGATGTAGCCAGGACTAGATACATAGGCCAGGTTTGGGTCAAAGGCCATAGTCTGGAGTTGCTGCTGCTGCAGCTGCTGATGTTTCTGGGCTTCTCGCTGAGCGACCTCCTGCTCAAACAGCTTTCGCCGTTCTTCTGTAGACAGCTTGTTGCGCTCCTTCCCAACTCCCCGCGGAGTCTTGTTGCTGTTGGAGGAAGGGTCGAACCTTAGCATGCAAAGAAAGAGTACATACATCAGCTTTAGGAGTGTTTACTATACCGGACACAACTCAATGTTCCCCGCATACCGTTCGTCTGTTCGTCTGCTTCTCTCATAGGGGGAGGACAGAGGGGAGCTGGAGCGTCTCCTCCGTCGCTCCATGCTCCGTGGAGTCTTTTCAGAGGCTCGGTCCCGATCCCGTTCCCTCTCACGCTCCCAGTCTCGCTCTCTGTCCCTGTCATGGTCCCGATCTCTATCTCTGTCTCTGTCTCTGTCTCGGTCTCGGTCCCGGTCTTTTTCCCGCTCCCTCTCCCGGCTGCCAGAGGCTGTGCGTGGGGTTAGAGCTGCGTCTCGCTCTCGACTGCGATCTGTTAGACAGTTGAGCCATTTAGTAAAAGCCATGCAAACTGCCCGACTTACACTTGGAAGGAGAAATGAACTCACCATTTGTTTCCTTTTCCACCTGGCTTTTCTTTGGTATCCTGTAGACCTCCTAAAACCGTTGAGCATTTTGTTTAGTTTCAGCCCGTAAAACAACAGCAAAAACGTCAAGGAATAATTCATCCAGTTCTTAAAATTCAACAACAGTATACTGTTACTGATGATTTTGCCAAAAATGTAATTGGTTTGGCTGTATGAACCTGCTCCAACCAATACGATACCTGCACCAGATGCTGTTCATATTTCTGACACGGAATATCAAGATCAGAACAGATAGTAGCCATATTTGATATCGCTAGTGGCAAACGTAAGCATAAAGGATGTTTTGGAGTGAATCATTCCTTTTAAGAGCCAGTGAACCCAAAACCCCTTTTCTTTTGGTTTTAAAAACGTGGTCATTTGTCTTATATGATCGTCAACATAGTAATATATGCCATTTTATCACTGTTACTGAAATAAGTTCCCAATTTAGAGAAAAAAGGGGTAAAATCCTATGTTTTTGCCATTCTCCCCAAAACACTACGTGAACGTTCCACTCTGCTACGAACGCAGGTGGCGTTCTTTTCGTGACGTCAGACTACCTTTTCCGAGGTAGTCTGACGTCACGACCAAGGGGCACCGGCGGCGCGGTTTGTGTGGACAGAGAACTGAGGTGATGGTAAAGTTGGGCTTTTTGGACACTTAATAACGCCACGGTGTGTGTGGATGGTGAAGCTCCGTCTGAGCAGCGATTTATTTAATACCCACGTTCGAGAGTTAGGCCTCCCGGACACCTAGAGTATAATGATACGGTGTGTGTGTGGACGGTGAAACTGTCTGAGCAGCGATTTATTTAATACCCACGTCCGAGGTTAGGTTTACGGACACATACTAGCCTATAACGCTGCTACGGTGTGTGTGGATGGTGAAGCTCCGACTAAGCAGCGATGTTTTTAATGTCTGCGTTTGAGTGAGGATTAGGCTTCCCGGTCACCTATAGTATATCGCTACGGTGTGTGGCACATTTCATATACAACATCGCTCTTATTATAATGCTCATAACAGTTACACAACGACGGTACTAAAAAAGTATAAAGTTGGCATAGGTCGTAACCATGGGGATAACACGCCCCCCTCTTTCCTAAAACTCTTTTTTTTTTTATCACAAAGTGTTAGAATTTCAGCTGAAACAGTGGGTTCACTGGCTCTTTAAGCAATTTCAATATAAGATATTAAGTGATACGAAAGAAGTATGAAAGGTTATTGGACCATCTTGCCTTTAGATCTTTCCAGCTGTCCAGGAGTCTGGCAGCCATGCCACTAATGTCCACAATGCTAAGTTGTGGTTCCTGGCTTCTCTCACTTTCCACATCCGAGGGCCCCTCCTCTTCATCCTGAGACGGAGTGCCCACTAGTGGAGGATCCACGGGGGCCAGTGTGCTCTCTGTAGTGGTGCTGGCCTCTGGGACATCAGAGCCGGCCTCTGGGACATCAGAGCCGGCCTCTGGGACCACAGAGCCGGCCTCTGGGACCACAGAGCCGGCCTCTGGGACCACAGAGCCGGCCTCTGGGACCACAGAGCCGGCCTCTGGGACATCAGAGCCGGCCTCTGGGACCACAGAGCCGGCCTCTGGGACATCAGAGCCGGCCTCTGGGACCACAGAGCCGGCCTCTGGGACATCAGAGCCGGCCTCTGGGACATCAGAGCCGGCCTCTGGGACATCAGAGCCGGCCTCTGGGACATCAGAGCCGGCCTCTGGGACCACAGAGCCGGCCTCTGGGACCACAGAGCCGGCCTCTGGGACCACAGAGCCGGCCTCTGGGACCACAGAGCCGGCCTCTGGGACCACAGAGCCGGCCTCTGGGACCACAGAGCCGGCCTCTGGGACCACAGAGCTGGTCTCTGGGGCTTGAAGGCTAACTTCTGGAGACTCAGAGCCAGTCTCAGGAGCCTCACAGCTGGCTTCGGGATCCTCCAAGCTGGCCTCTGGGGATTGAGCACTCGCCTCTGGGGCAGTAGAGCTGGGAGGGACATCAGTAGCACAGTCACTAGGATCCTCTAGCCACTCCTCAATGCTTGCAATGTTCTCAGCCTCTGTGTTTTCTACCTGGCCTGTGGCATGTTGTTGTGTTAAGGATGGAGCTTCTGCCACTTCTGCTTGGTGATACTGGGCCGTTTGGAGTTCTGGCTCTTCCTCCGTCTTTTCGTTCTCCTCCTCTGTGTGAACAATATGCTCCTCCATTCCTTCGACATCTTCTTCACCAGCTATCTCTGGAGCCTCAACCGCAGCACAGCCATCGATTGCTTCCCCTTTCACAGCAACCTCCTTAATCTCAATCTCCACCTCCATTTCTTCAGTTTTCTCCTGTTCTTCCTGTTTTGTTGTTTCTTCCTGTTGCGGCTCAAGTGGTGTGCTTTGATTTGAGGCAGACTCTTCCTGTGTCTCTTCATTCAGATCTTCTACTGGCTCTATTGTTTCCTTGACGGGAGTTTCAGCTTCACCTGAAGGCTCTGCATTCTTATCCATGCTCTCTGGCAATGGAGCATGTGATAATTCGTCTTCGTCTTCATCCTCCTCCTCTTCCTCCTTGCCATCAGATGCCTTACTGGCATCAGAGAGTGCGCTGTCCAGGCTGTTTTCACTGATAATTTTGAGGCGGCGGTACACAGCCCGTTTTGGGGTGTCACTCTCCAACTCCGGTCCTAGTTTGGTGGTGGACCCATCGGGAGTGTTAAGGGGGGTCTGGGCGCGTGAGGTGTTCTCACTGGAGTAGCCGTCCATCTCAGCAGGCTGTGGGAGTGCGTTGGTCTGGGCCCAACGCTGAATGGAGCTCAAAACTTTGCTCTCCTCCAACATATTTTTTGTGGAAATGGGCAGCACAGACAGGGTCTTTATTATCTTGGGACAGAATAGTAGAATATCAAATTATTAATTTCAAAACTTTGTGTGGTTTTATTGATGCAAGACATTTTTCTATTGGTGGACGGTGCAAATTATTACCTCAAACTGTAGCTTGATCATGTTGGAACTGTTGCCCTTGGCTTCAGTCAGCTCCGCCATAAATATCCACAACAAAGACAACCCGTGATGGTCTAGAAACTGCTTCAAGCAGGATGGATTTTGAGTATCCTGGGAACACACAATATAATCTCACTGACTACAATTGACATAAACTGCCAAAATATCTTGACACATTGAAAAAAATAAAAATAAATGAATCAAATCCATTTCACAAAAGATAGCCAGCAAGGAATTCTCACTCGAATCAGCTTGAGACAGAGGAGTTTCTGCTCCATGGTCTCCACTCGGACCATCAGCCTACAAAGAGCCACCACCTCCTTCTCATCAGAAAGACCTTCTCCATTCTCCAAGAGGGCCTCTAGCTCCTCATCCAACTGAAAGATAGAAAACACTACATTAGTAACAGCATCCCTCTGTCTAAATAAAACTACTTAATTTCCGTTAGCTTAAATGTTTTCTTTTCTTCATTGAACAATGAGATGTTAACAGACCTGTACAACCATTGAAACAAAGACCGCATAAAAGGATGAGTCTTAAAATAACCCCTTTTGTGTTTCAACAGTGTTATATATGGAAGGGTCCAGTCACTGGGGCTCTCGCAGCAATTACCCATAAGCCCATGCAAACCTGACAGCGACAGCTGAACTCCACTAGTAATGACCACAGCTGAAGAGGGACAATGTATCCTTGAATGTAAAATTATGATAAACAATGACCGTGGTGAGAGCGCTCACGGTGTCCTTCTTTCGAGGGCGCTCCTTCTTCATCTTTCCCGCAGCGGCTCGCACACTGACTCTGTTCTCACCGCCGAGGAAACCTCTGCAGCTGGGAGCGCCACAGAAACACTTCTGGGCCTCTTTGCTAATGGGCCGGGAAAATAAAAATGTAAGTTATAAACTCATGACATGGAATACATTAGGGTCTCAATAATTACACACAGAACACAAAGATCAGCAGCAGTAGTATAATAAAGCAATCAAATAATGCCGCCGTGATCATCTCACCCATATCTTTGGAACTGGTAGTCAAAGGTGAGTTCTGTTCCAGCGGTAACTGCTTTGGTGGTGAAGAAACCCACTCTGAGTTGACCGTTCACAGTCCACTGGACAGCAGAGAGAAATAATTCAAGTTCCAGATAAAATTGAAGCAACTGGAACTAGAAAGGTTAGAGCGCTTCCCCTGGTTCGACTTACCTTTTGGGTCTCACAATTAGGCTCACAGCTGTGGTTCATGAAGCGTGAGCAGTTCCCTTTCAGCGTTGCATCAATGATCTAAAAGTACAATACCTAACGTCAAGTATTGAATAAAGACTAGACGGTTGCAGCCGCATTTCCTTCTACAGCGTTACCGTCTTACACGTACCTCGTTATTTTTTAATGCCATGAAGTAGTAGTGGATGTTCTTGTTGCGGGCATATTCCTTCACTCTGTTCTTGAACTCCTTGTGGTCCAACACCTCACCACAATACTCAAGAACAAAAGTGTTTCTGAAACAAAATTCGAAATTAAGCACAATTGGATGCTCCACTCCCCAATAAACATTGTTTCAAATATGCCATCTGTAAGAAAAGCTTACTCTGATAAATCTTTAGCTGCTCTAAGCCCCCAGCCCTTGTCTTCTGTGAGAATAACCTCAAAGTCAGCATGCTGTTTCATCTGAAAGCGTCGATTAGAGCAGTAGTGTCCATTGAGACATCGTGAGGAGCTGAGGGAAAATTTCAGGAGATAGGTTAAAACAAAAAAGCGTAATACTTTAAGCTTCCATTCAAATGTCCCATTTTTATACAACTTATTAAATCCATACCTTCTGAATACAAAACCAATTAATTAAAGTACTACTTACCACATACTTAACAATAGTCTAACCGCACACTTTTATAAATGATTATATTCATCATACAATTATTGTCAACCTTTCTTAACACAGAATTGCATTCATATGTATTAAGGAAATTAATGTTTACAAATGTTTGGTCATGAAGATATTTTGATCAAAAACTAGATCAACTCACCACTCAATCATCAACAGTCTGTTCAGGCAGTCATCACCACAAGCCAACACTCCACGAGAGCGCTCCTCCCTGGACAGTACTGAACACTCGCACTGCATACGCTTAATATCACGATGGGATTTGCTCTTCTTTCTGGATAAATATACATATGTGAATTAGGGCTGGGGCGAAATGACAATATATATCATATGATAGAAAAAACTATATATTCTATATTGTTTCTAGCGCCAGGTCTTAAATCAGTGGCAGAATTGCTGTGTCGCACAAGAGATCGACTGACTGAGCTTATCGTATGCCACATGAATAACAATCGTTTACATTCATTCACAGGGTTATTTAAAGATAAGTATTACCATATGTTATTTTAAACCATTTCTGAATAGAATTTCCAGAAAAAGTACTATATCATGATGATTATTATTGAGACCTTAAATTACTTATATAATGATAGAAGATTTGGGCCAACCAAACACCCACCCCTAATATGAAATTTTTTTAGCTAAAACCAATTGACATTTTAAAAATCCCATTTCAACATAGCAAAAATACCCTCCATACCTTTCTGTAAGATACAGATTGTCGTCGATCAGGTCAAAATAAGGCGGCATCTTTTTAGATTTGGAAAAATCCTTCCATTTATTAGAATCTCGAAAGTCTTTTAGATCGAGTAAAGGGCGGGACACCTCAGCCTTTGCAGGAGCATCTTTGGTGATTTCCCCTTCTCTGTGGCGCTCCCGTTTGCTCAATGGCCCAGGTTCTGCCTCATTGTCAGAGTCGGACTCTATCTCTTGGCGCCTTTTTTTGGGTGGGCCTCTGCCTCTGTGGGGTCTGAGTGCATCCAAGTCTCTAGGGTGATCCGAGATGGCAGAGCCCCTGCTGTTGCTGCTTATTTCATTAGCCTGAACAAAGGTGGATGTGTTAGGCCCATTGCATGTTTGACTTTGAGACAGTGCTTTGTGGTCACCGTCATCCTCGTGGTCGTTGGTCAGAGAATCAGGATGAACTTGACCCAGGGCATCCTGATAATGTTGAGGCATGTGGAGGTAGGGTGGTCTGCTGGACTGCATGATAGGAGGCAGAGGGGTCCAGGAAGCATTACTCTGCCTGTATCCCAGTCCTACAGGAGGAATTCCCGTCTGTTGGGGGTTCAGTAACTGGGAACCGTAACTGCTATCTGGCTGCTGGTATGTACTGCTGGGCTGCTCCGACTGAGAGAAACCCCAACCCATGCGGAATACACCGTTGCTGTTCACAATGTTATTTCTCGAGAAGTCATCTTGGTGGTATTGAGGGAGCATTTGTCCATCCCTTCCACTTACATAATGATGCCCATGCCCATGCTCAGGTGGTTGAAAACTCTCATGGCTGTGGGTAGAAGGCTGGTTCAGTGCACTAGTAGTTAGCCTGTCTTCAACACGTTTAAAGGCATCCTTGTATGGTTGGGCACTGACAGCGTTTGATCCCTCTGACTGACTTGTGCTATCAATCATGTTGCTCTGGGACTGACACATCATTTCATGAGGTGAGGCAATTACTTCCTCACATGCTGGGGCAACACTTGGATGCCTCTGTTGAAAAACTATTTGAGTTGGGACCTGACCAGCAGTCCGTTTGTGGTGATTGACCTCATTCCTATGTTGCTCCTCTGAGCTACTCATTGGACTGCAAGAGGCCCCAGTATCCAGTGGATCCAGTGCTATGGAAGATTGTTGGGGTATGACAACTATAGAGCTTAACCGTTTGATTGCCTGTCCACAATCAGAGTCAGAGTCAGAATCATCACTCTCACTGGCATTGCTGTGTCCTCCAGAGTCACCAACGTTAACCGATTCTCTATTAACTGGTGTGCTCTTGTGAGCGTTATGACGTTCTTCAACAATTCTGGGCAAATGTTGCACATTTGTAGTGTTTTTTATTTCTGAGGTATCATGATTCTCACCCAATTTTTCAGTATTGGACTGTTTTGAGTCAGAGCGACGTGTATCTGTGTTATTTTGGTCTTTGAGTGAACACTTGGCAAAAGATATGCTATGAGAAATAGTATCATGCTTTGTCATCTCTGTGTTCTGTGCCGTTATGGAATGTGTCCCTTCTTGTTGTTTAACATCTTTTGAGAAGTCAATTTTTTGGACAGAGATTACCTTTTTAACACTATGTTTATTATCCACAGATGGTAACCTCTGAGAATTATCACTGTCAGATGCGTCCTGTCCAACAATATCCCAGCGAGACTTTTTTGTACTACTTCTGGTTTTCTTAATTGGATCTTGGTGTTGTCGTTCACTTGTAAGCAACAGCTGATTCTCAGCCTTCAGATGTGATATTTCAGGCAAACCTGTGCCAGGTTGAATGTTGATAGCCACATATTTTGTTCGCTGAATATCCTCAGAGTTAGCACTCTGTTGCAGGTCGTCCGCAACAAGTGCCGTCCCAACTGAGGAATTATCATTATTACTGCATGAATTTGAGGTAATCGAATTAGAGTCCACATGCGGTACATTGTTGGTACTGTGGCCTTCTTTACCAATATCCATGGCTCCTTGGCTAGCACTAGTCCGACCATTATTTGAAGTGCTTTCCTTTTCAAGACTTGGAACTGCTTGTAATTGTTGGGAGGATGGTTCTTGCAAATCCTTGTGACAGGACAACACTATGTCCTTTGAGCTCTTGTTATATTGTTCCTTTGCCTGGCATGCATCAGTCAACGCTTTCTCATTTTCATTAAAGGAGTGGGATTCTGTGGTGCTTGGAAGTGTTTGTATCCTATTAAGGGTGTGAAATGCATCTTGTGATTGTCTATCAATTACTGACATTTTTAAGCTGGACTTGGAGGGGTCTTTCCACTCCTGTTGACCAATCTTCTGGGAGGTTAAACAGGAACTTTCAGTGCCTGAGCTCCTGTCAGAAATGCGGGTCTTCCCTTTCTGATCTGCATCCAAGTCACTGGATGGGCTTTTCTGGCGTCTTCTTTCAGAAGTCTGAGACTGACTAAAATAGGTTGATTTAGCACTACTCTGGGATTTGTGATGTGTGGCAGATTTTCGGTGGTTGGAGTCCACTTCAGGAGAGCGCTTACGGTGGGATTCCGAGTCAGAGGTTCTCCTCCCAGTCCTCCCAGACTTAGATTTTTTTTCAGTCTCTGTAGAGTGAGAATAATCTACAAATTTTGAATCCTTCTCAGATTTTGAGTGAGATGATGACGATGATGATTTTGAGTCCTTTTGGGAGCTGGCATGAACAGATGACCTACTAGAGTCATTTGTCCTGTTTCGATTCCTCCTGTGATCATCATCAGAATCTGAGCTATCCCTACTTCTGTCAGTGCGGGATCGAGAGGATCTCCTCTCTCTCCTTGGCGGGCTCCTGTGTGACCTCCGATCGGAATCGTGATAGTATGATCTATCAGATCTCGACACTCTATCACATCTGGATCGATCAGTTCTTGAGTGGGATGAACTTGTCCTAGAGCCTCTTGATCTTGACCTTGATTTAGTCCTGGACCTCCTGCGCTCCTTCTCTGAACGGGATGACCGAGATGAGGTGTGCCTTGAATCACGGTCCAGTTTTGAGTAACTGAAGGAGCTTTCGTGGTTCTCTGAACGTTTCGAGGAACTTTCCTTTTCATCCACATTTGACCCAGAGGAAGACTTTTTCTCCTCCTTGCTTCTACCGTCAGATTTTGTTTTAATTGAGGGTTCAATTATCTTGTGGCTGGAAGACAATTTGGCGCCATCGCCATCCGATTCTGAGCCTGGAGGAGCCCTTTCAGATTGAGACCTGGTTTTCCTTTTGTGTAGCATATCATCCTTCTGAATGATAATGGAAGTCTCACTGTCCTTTCCTAAAGAGTCTGTAGGCTTATTGAGGCTAGGAGTTAGCCTTATCACAGAGGCTTCCGTTTGCACATTCTCAGACAAGCAATCAGTGCCAATAGCCTTAAATTGGGGTGAGGACACTTCTGCCCTGCTTTGCAAAGACGATTGCATTATAACTGGTTGTTCAGGGGAATTAGGGTCCTGTGGCACATTGCTAGGCATAGGTTTCTCCGCAGTTACAGAGATGCTGAGAATCTGCTTCTTGAAGTGAATCTTTCCTAGGTCCATTTTAGGTTTAGGGGGTGAGGGAACTGACATTGGAGGAGAAAGGGGCTCAGCTGTTGATGTTGGCACCGTAGTTGACTGCAGTTCCATTACGCTCTCCAAATTCTGCAACGTTCTGTCTTGAGGGGGCGAGGATTCAAGTGTCAAGGCAGAAGAAGATTCAGCTAGAGACTTCTCGGGGCTCGGCGGGACGAAGAACACACTTGGGGTTGGCTTCTTCGGCTGAGAGAAGCTGAAGGACACTTTTTGGCGACCCTGGTCCTCCAAGTTCACCTTCATCTTGGTCCCTTTGGGCAAGAGATGGTTTGACAGCATAACCCTCGGACTGAGGCTTTTCATTAGTGCTGCCTTAGAGAGGCCCTCCACCGTTACCTAAAGGAAATAGGACATTATGGATAATATGATCACTTAAAGTCAATACGAACTGTGTATAAACACACCAGTTGACTGTCATAACTTACCGAGGTGCCACTCCCCTCCTCTCTGCGGCAATCCAAGGTGAGGACAATAGAAAAGAAAGGGGGAAAAAAAAGATTACCACAGGACTACCAAAGGCACTATCAATTACAACTTTGATGAAGTCGAGATCCTTTTCAATAACCGTTTTAATGTTAAGGGCCAAAATTAAGCGATTATTTTCATATTTTAGATAATTTTTACTATAATTGTACATCCAAACAAATACAAAATTTGAATGACACAATTTCTACCATTGCAGTCTAGAAACAGAATGTTTTGTTTTAAATGTAGCCCATTGTGCCTGTATCAGGTATGGTAAATCTAACAATTATAAATGTATATCAATAAACATTAGCAAAAATAATAACTGCGATATTTGTAAATTATATTAGAATAGGCACATTAAAGAAGTAAACAGATACAATTGTGAAATGGTATGTTTAAATTAAGACAAATTAAAGTATTCATTTTATTGCTCAATTAATTTCCAATAATCCAAGGTCAATTTAGCAAGGTAAAAATAGCTTATAAGCACGATAGTTCAAATGCACACCCTATAGCAATGCTTGTTGTTATTTTTATTGAACCACATATGCAAATCTAAATGAACAAGAGTGCACAACTTATGGTCTTATGTGTTGAACTATTTTAAGAGTTTTCCATTGGGAAAGTTATGACATGGGTGCCAAGCAACAACTAGATCAACTATTCCATTAGGATTTGCTCCCCTATTTGCCTGTGACCTCCAAACCCAGACAACTGTTCAGTGACATTCAATGACTGATCGTCACCAATTAGGGATGCACCGATTCCACTTTTTCTCAGTACTTACATTTGGGTACTTGCCAATACAGAGAACCGATATGAGTACTTAATAATACCATTACAGTTTAAAGAGCCAGTGAACCCAATGTTTTAGCGGGAATTCGAACACTGAGATAAAAAAATAAAAAAAGTGTTTTGGGCTCAGTTCTAGGAAAGAGGGGGGCGTATTATTGCCATGGTTGCAGCCCACGACGACTTTGTGATACTTTTTTTTAGTACCGTTGTTGTGTATGAGCGATATTGTATAAGAAATGCGCCACACACCGTAGCGATATACTATAGGTGTCCGGGAATCCTAACCCTCGGAGGCGGGTATTAAATAAATCGCTGCTCAGCCGTAGCTTTACCATCCACACACACAGTAGCAGTATACCATACGTTTCTGAAAAGCTAAACTTTCTCTCGGACGCCGCAGTCAACCGCTGCCCAGGCAGAGCTTCACACGTCCACACAAACCACACCGCCGGTGCCCCTTGGTCGATTATATAAGACAAATTACTACATTTAAAAAAACAACGGTTTTGGGTTCACTGGCTCTTTAACGTTACGTCACATTGCGTAAAGTGGTATCGTGTGGTTGTATCGGACAAGTTTTACGAGTACGAGGACATGAGCACAGTATCGGGCCCGAGTCCGAGTACTGGTATCGGTGCATCCCTATCACCAATGCAACATTGCAATAGCAGTAAAAAGGTCTGAAGGACATTAAGGATTATAGCTTTTTGAATAATTATATTTGATAACACATTCAAATTGGAAATGAGCCATTATCTAGGTCTTTAAAGCCACCATTGAAGTGTAAGTGAACCCCCCCGGTTTCAGCTCGAATTCAAACAGATTTAATCAAATGCTTTTGGGCTTATATTTCTAGGAACGAGGGGGGCGTGTTGTCCCCATGGTTCCAACCTCCCACCAAATTTGTGATACTATTTTAGTATTATCGTTGTGTATGAGTTATAATGAGCAATGTTCTGAAATGTTCCACACATCGTGGCGTTATACTCGAAAGCTGCCAATATTTTTTTTTAATAAACCAGACAGAGCACCACACATCCACACTCTTAGCTGCCGGTGTTCCTTGTCGTGACGTGGAAGTGCCTCAAAAAAGGCACGTTGACGTCACGAATAGAATGCAGAGTTCGGAGCAGATTGGAACGGTCACAAACTGGTTGGTGTAGACTGGCAAAAACATAGGATTTCAAACCTATTTTCTCTAAATTACAGTCTCATTTAGTAACAGTGACAAAAGGGAATATATATATATATTGGGTTTACTCCTTAAAAAAATAAAAAAGACGACATCCTTATATACTACTTTTCATGGAACATACCTAAATGTGGGCTAGTATGTTTTGATAATGTACCGTGGAAGCAAACCGTTCACAACATTTTGATTTGTTGAAATAAATTAGACATGTCTTATACCTGATCTCTGACTTCAGCACAGCATCCATTGTGCAAAGTGTATATAGGGTTTGTGGACCTGTGGAGGCTGCTGGCCCAGATAGACCCAATTCAGAGAAATGAGTCCTCACATGTGAAGCCACATCTGAAAAAGTAAAAAGGGAGATGACATGAGTTTATTGGTTAAATTCGCACAGACTCTTGGTTCAACGCATCATATCACATAATCACATGTTAACTTAACGAGTTTAGAATACGTTGCTTGTTGACATGACACGAATGTCTGTGTTAGTATCCAGTGGTGCGATGGTGTATCTCAAATGGCAAGGCCTCTGAAGATAAATATATGGACGCATTTTAACAGGTTTGGCGGTGTAAGCGATTTGTCTTGAGCTCCATGCCCTCCATTGTTCCAGTAGAAAGATGCTGTTGTTCCCCATGCTTATAATGTCGAGATGAACGATAATGACTTGACAATGATACTCGAATATATTTATTATACAAACACAACAACCTGTAAGTACTTTGTGTGCCATCACGATACTGCCTTGTGTTAACTTATATGATGTAGGGGAAACATGGATGCAGTTGAAGATAAGCGGGCACACCAGACTCCATGCAAACTAAACAAATATTGAAGTGTCGAACGTCGGAATAATATCACCCATAACAAAAGGCAACTGGCAAGTGAGGTGCATGAAATTATATTACATGCCAACTACAGCATGGCCTGTGTTGAAGCAGTGTCAGCCGAAACGGGGCCTTTTAAAAGTCAAGCAAAGCTCACCTCGTTTGTAAAATGTTGACTGGCTACATAGTAGCAAATCTGGCCATGTTGAAATAGTTATTTACATACAATATAAATGTAAAGCTAATTGAACACTAAGTGAAAAACAATAGCACGATAATTACTCAAACAAAGAGCACATTTGTTTTGAAATTGAGGACTACATTAAGGGCAAAAGACAGCTAGGCTAACTATCTATGGCTAACGTTTACTGGCTATAACGTTAACCGTGGGCCTTCTTTAAGAGGCATAGCATACCTTTTGGAGCAGTTTTACCAGATCCTATATTTTTAGGCAACGAGTGTGGTAATGCTGTTAAAAATAATTATTTGGAAAGATATACATTGCAGCGGATCCTATTTGCTACGGTAAACCTTAGAACATCTGTTGTAAAAGCTAAGTTAGCTACACTTTGCTAGCATTCAATACAGATCTATTTATTTGGAGCTAAACGCTAGATAACGTCAGTGCGGTGTTTTTAAGTTCGTTTATGATGTAGCTTTTACTTCCTCCGAGAAACTATACAGATACTAGCATTGTTGTTCAGTTATAAACATGGATGAGTGGTTTCATTAACGTTTACGTTTCGGGTAACATTGAAATCGACAACTGTCTACCGGCTTAACTAGCATGGTGGCTAATATGTCTTGGTTTTTGGTATATATCTAGGTATTGTTTCCAACATACATGAGCAGATTTTAACAGTTGACAAGATATTCACTTACCGAATGCTTTGGGTCATGGGGCTCCCCCATCTTTCAAGCCACCAGCCGTCGGCCTCTTCTAAAACATGAAGCAGTCTATGCCGACGTCAAATCGGGTTGTTGAAATGATCCACGGCTCGCTGGCTCTGGTGCTGCGCTTCAGCTCGGCCCAATGTCTTCATAGAGTCCACTGAAAGCCCGACCAAATGGTTTGATGGTAGCTTATAGACTTCTAAAATACTGAAAACATTAGACGCCAGGAGTTCCCTATAAAGAACACATTCTAATGTATTGTCCTCGCTTTAGCACAACTTGCACCACTTAGCCAACTAAAGGCTAGATGGTTTACTGCGTGTTTTCGTCACATGATCACGGACTACAGCTGGCGCGAACTGTACAGTCCTCAGCTGGTTTGAAGAGAAGTGTCTACAATAATAATAAAATGGAAACCAGTTTGCCATTTTAGGGTGACAGCCCATGAACACCGTTCAACCGTAAACAGATATATCCACCGTGGAAATGGTTAAGGCCTGTGATAGACCAATACTTTCTAATGTCTTGTGTTTATTCCCCTATAATCAATACCACACATTGATATGCTAAAGATTGTTAAACTGCTAGCTCAAATGATCAATTGGTCCAGTATGGTGTGTGGTCCAATATGGCTTCATGAAAATAAACAAAAAGCAGATACAAGTGTAACCTTCTCATAGACCACCCATTCCAGTGGGATGGTGGCTGAACATGCGCCGGATGTGTCATGACACCCTCTTCCACTACCTAGGGGCGCCGGCTGCTATTCCACCGCGTGCACTCTGCTTTCCACACCAGCCTTCAATTAAACAATCACCGCACTCTACTTAATCACCAGTCTTCCTAGCAGCCGGTGCCAGATCGTTGTTTAGCCACCTCGTGTTAGTTTTTTCAAGCGCGCTCTCTGACACCATCCGGGACGAGTTGGCGTTTCGAGATGATTCCCCGAGTTTGGACCACCTAATCTCCCTTGCCATTCGTTTGGATAACCGGCTGCGTGAACGACAACGCGAACGTACACTCCGGTATTCTCCTGTCTTCCGGCCACCTCCCCCTGGATTTACCTCAACCGGAAATGAACCCGCACGTTTTCCTGAACCTGAACCTATGCAGTTGGGCCGCACCCACCTCACGTCTGACGAGAGGGAGCGTCGTATGCGGTCTGGGGCCTGTTTGTATTGTGGTCAGTCGGGCCATTATCGGTCCTCCTGTCCCATTCGCCCGGGAAACGGTCCGGCTCGCCAATAACTCGAGGGGTTTTGGTGAGTCAAACGCTCAACCCCTCGGCTCCCCGACCTCTACTAGACGCCATCTTATCCTGGCAGGACCAATCCCAAAAGCTCTCGATCCTCCTGGACTCGGGGGCAGACGAGTCTTTCATCGACCGTGAGCTGGTCAAACAACTGGGGATTGAGACTTCGCCTCTCGAGTCTCCACTAGAGGCCCAGGCACTCAATGGGAAACCTCTCGCCCGAGTGGAGCGTCGGACGTCTCCCGTCTCCCTGTTGATCTCCGGTAATCATAGTGAGTATATCTCCCTTCATGTGATAGACTGTCCTTTCACCCCTCTAGTTCTGGGTTTGCCTTGGTTACAGATTCACAATCCCCATGTCGATTGGAGAGCGGGCCGCATAACGTCCTGGAGTCCATTCTGTCTTTCACAGTGTCTCCGTTCTGCACAGTCCCCCTGTTCCTCTGAATCCCGAGCCCCGCCACCACCCCCTTTCGACCTGTCCTCGGTTCCAGAGACGTACCACGACCTCGCAGAGGTCTTCAGCGAGGCCCACGCCATGTCTCTGCCACCTCATCGCCCCTATGATTGCGCCATTGATCTGCTTCCTGGAGCCCCCCTGCCTAGCAGTCGCTTATTCAACCTCTCTCGCCCGGAACGTGTATCCATGGAACAATATATCCAGGAGTCTCTAGCAGCCGGGATTATCCGTCCCTCGTCTTCCCCGGTTGGAGCAGGCTTCTTCTTCATCGCCAAGAAGGACCACTCTCTCCGCCCCTGTATTGATTACCGAGGCCTGAACAACATCACCGTTAAGAACAAGTACCCCCTACCCTTGATCAGCTCTGCCTTTATTCCCCTCCACGGCGCCACGATATTTTCAAAGCTCGACCTTCGCAACGCATATCATCTGGTCCGCATCAGGGAGGGGGATGAGTGGAAGACCGCATTCAACACACCCCTGGGACATTTTGAGTATCTGGTAATGCCATTCGGTCTCACCAACGCCCCCGGGGTCTTCCAAGCTCTTGTCAACGACGTCCTTCGTGACATGTTGAATCGTTCCGTCTTCATCTACTTAGATGACATCCTCGTTTTCTCCGCGTCGCTGGAGGAGCATAAGGTTCACGTCCGGCAGGTTCTCCAGCGGCTACTAGAGAACCGGCTATTCGTGAAGGCCTAGAAGTGCGAGTTCCACGTCACTTCCACTTCATTCCTGGGGTACATCATCGGCCAGGGACAAGTGAGGATGGATCCTGCAAAGGTTTCAGCGGTGACCGAGTGGCCCACTCCCACTTCTCGCAAGAAGCTCCAGCAGTTCCTGGGCTTCGCCAACTTCTACCGGCGTTTCATCCGTGACTACAGCCAGGTCGCAGCACCCCTCACGGCCTTGACCTCAATTAGGAGCCGCTTCCTGTGGACTCCGGAGGCCGAAACAGCGTTCGCAGCCCTCAAGAAGCGCTTCGTCTCTTCTCCGATCCTCATTCAACCCAACCCCGCCAACCAGTTCGTTGTGGAGGTCGACGCTTCTGACACCGGCGTGGGCGCGGTTCTCTCCCAGCGCTCCTCCTCAGATCAGAAAATGCACCCGTGCGCCTTTTTCTCTCGCCGCTTGACGCCTCCCGAGAGGAATTATGACGTAGGCAACCGAGAGCTACTGGCCGTAAAATTAGCGCTGGAGGAATGGCGACACTGGCTGGAGGGCGCCGAACTGCCGTTCGTTGTCTGGACCGACCACCGGAATCTTGAATACATACAGTCAGCTAAGAGACTAAACTCCCGGCAAGCCAGGTGGGCCCTATTCTTTGGCCGTTTCAGGTTTACCTTAACCTACCGCCCAGGATCTCGAAATATCAAACCCGACGCTCTCTCCCGCCTCCACTCTCCCGAAGACTCCAGACCGGACCCCGAGCCCATTCTTCCGCCCACTTGCCTAGTCGCGGCTCTCACATTAGAGGTCGAATCAGCTGTAATTCAGGCCCAGAGAGATCAGCCTGACCCTGGTAATGGTCCTCTCAATCGCTTATTCGTCCCGGATTCAGAACGCACAAGAGTCCTTTCTTGGGCCCCCGCCTCCAAACTATCCTGCCATCCAGGTGTGACCCGTACCCTGGACTTCGTTTGCCGTTGGTTCTGGTGGCCAACCATGAACGTGGATGTCCGTTCATTCATCGCGGCTTGTTCCACCTGCGCTCGCAACAAGACCTCCACCCAACCCCGCTCCGGCTTACTTCGTCCCCTCCCCATTCCCAGTCGTCCTTGGTCCCACATTGCTCTGGACTTCGTCACCGGTCTCCCCCCTTCGGAAGGGAACACCACTATTCTCACGGTGATCGACCGCTTTTCCAAGTCCGCCCATTTTCTAGCCCTCCCAAAACTTCCCTCTGCCAGGGAGACCGCGGATCTCCTTGTTTCCCACGTCTTCCGTCAGCATGGTATCCCGGTGGACGTAGTTTCGGACCGAGGTCCTCAGTTCACCTCCCAAGTCTGGCGCGCCTTCTGTACAGCCTTGGGGATCTCGGTCAGTCTTTCCTCGGGATACCATCCCCAGTCCAACGGCCAGTCGGAGAGGGTTAACCAGGAGATGGAGGCCACCCTTCGCTGCATCACAGAGACCAACTCCGCGACTTGGAGCTCTCAACTCGCTTGGGTGGAGTACGCACACAACACCCTTGTGAACGCCTCCACAGGTCTCTCCCCCTTTATGTGCTCTCTGGGGTACCAGCCACCCCTATTTCCCTCCCTGGAGGCAGAGATCTCTGTTCCCTCGGTCCAGGCCCACCTTCAACGATGTCAGCGCACATGGAAACGCGCTCGGGCTGCGCTTCTCCAGGCATCGTCTCGCTCCCAGCGGCAAGCAAACAAGCATCGCCTTCCAGCCCCCCAGTACATCCCGGGACAGAAAGTTTGGCTTCGATCCAAGGACCTCCCCCTGAAGGGGTTCAACCTGAAGCTCTCCCCCCGCTTCATCGGCCCGTTTCCTGTCGAGTCCATTGTTAATCCCTGTGCCGTCCGTCTCAAACTCCCCTCGTCTCTCCGTGTTCACCCCACCTTCCACGTCTCCCAGCTTAAGCCCGTCTCCTCCAGCCCACTGTCGCCCCCCACCCCAGCGCCGCCACCCCCCCGGATGATCGACGACCACCCATCCTGGACAGTTCGTCGTCTCTTAGACGTGCGTCGTCGCGGCCGGGGCCACCAGTACCTTGTGGACTGGGAGGGGTACGGACCAGAGGAACGCTCCTGGGTTCCGCGGAGTCACATCCTTGACCCTACTCTCATTAAGGACTTCCACCGTCTGCACCCTGACCATCCTGTGCGTCCGCCTGGAGGCGTCCGTAGAGGGGGGGGTACTGTCATGACACCCTCTTCCACTACCTAGGGGCGCCGGCTGCTATTCCACCTCGTGCACTCTGCTTTCCACACCAGCCTTCAATTAAACAATCACCGCACTCTACTTAATCACCAGTCTTCCTAGCAGCCGGTGCCAGATCGTTGTTTAGCCACCTCGTGTTAGTTACTTCGTTCCAGTAAACAGATATCGTTATTCTCTCCCTGTCTACCCCTAACCTGTTCTTTTGTAAAATAAATCTTTTTGGAATCTATCACATCTCCGCCTCGTAGTGTCCGCATTTGGGTTCTCGTCCTGTCAGCGTAACAGACAACGTAACAGGATGTATCTCAGTGTTTTTAAAGAATGATTGTATTCCCTTCATCTGGTTTACCTTCTTGGTCTCCTTTTCAGTGGAAGATAATGTGGATCATATGGTCAACATCTAGCCTAAACTATAGCTAAACAATGTCAATTTATATGAATTTATATATAATATATATATATAGAATATATAAATGTTAATCAAATAAGCCTATTGCAGTAGCAGCCGAGTGCAACCTTGTCTTTGTCCTTGTCATCCAAAACACTCCACCACAGGACTGCCACTTTTATCCTGGCAGGGTGAGAAAGACTCCTGATCCATGTTCTGATCCCGGTTGACCATATACGTGAGCTTCTTGAACATTTTGATATATTGTTATATTTGTCTCTTTCTGGTGCACCTATATTATAGATTTCTCACCTCCAGTGCAAATTAACGTTGGTAAAGTAAAGTTTTCATGCAGGACTTGCGTGGAAGCACATGTAGAACATTTAAACAGCACATTAACAGGTCTGTTCAATTGAAGTGGAAATCATTTCAGTAAGTAGTTTTAAACAAGCCAGAAGCCTTAGAAGACCAGACAAGAAGCGCTACCTCCTCCAGTTGAGTCAGCAGGGGGTCAGAGATCTGATGCTTCTCCTCTGGGTTGGTGGAAGGAAGCACCACAGGTAGGTTGCAGTTTTGTCTGGCGTATTTCATGTTTATGAAGTACTGCTGCTCCTGGTGGGCTGTCAGTGGTCCAGGCAGGGAAAATTATGAAGCACAGTGAGGAGAGGTAAGAAAATAAAAGCACACACACAGATGTAACACTTCAACAGTATCAGAGTATATTTTTTAATAATTAACTGTGCAGGAGGCTTACTTGCCCACTTTGGTGACCATTTCTCCAGACCCTTGGGGAAGAGCTTGCGGGTGGCCATGAGATGAGAAGATAAAGAACATTAATACCAGTATTAATTAATAAATCAATTTATTAATATCACATTGTGGCTGTGAACAAATGATTAATGAGTGAATACTGTCAGCAGTCTGACTATGATGTCATTCTTGAATACCTGTTCAACAGAGAAGAGATAGGTACACAAACAAATGACAGGGAAATTAGCCTACTCAACGTCACCCCTTCTCAGTCTCCTAGCCGTGTGCAACTATTTTTCGCAAAATCATTGAGCAGAGGTCCAAAAAGATGGTCATGGCTCATGGATGTTGAATTCATCTTCAAAACTGCTGTCATTACCTTTCAAATGTATTGGGTCGACCTGCACACAAAGCTTTCTTCTATAACCATTAAATACGCGTAAACGTGAAGTTATATTGACTTGGGTGTTTTTTTTTGGTTGCTGCTAAATCTCACCAAACACCGCCACCCACTGGCGTGGCTTAAACGCTACCCTCGAGGATTCACTCGCTGCAGGACCTTGGCGTGGGACGGGCCTGGATTGATCAAATACAATAACGTTTGATTTCTGCTGCTTTTTGCTGAAAGTACATTTCTCATTTGTGCTAGCCGTTTGTGTAAGTTTCGACATTTAGCTAGACCAGGCGATTTATACAATATGGTTATATTGTCTAACGTCGATAGCTGTGCTGATGGTTGTAGTCGCCTAGCTAACGCTTGAGGCCTGGTTAGCTTGATAGCATTCGTTAGCGAAGACACGCACCGACTTTCTTTTCCCTGTAAAGGCACTTTCAGACACTTTTAGGTAGGCTTTTTCTGTTCACCCTTGGTGATTTATATAAAGCATTTGTATTATCACTTTAGTAATTCCAACAAACTAGCGGTAGCTAACTAAACTGTTGCCATTAATTAGGTCTGCATTGTTTGTTCATTGTAAGAAACGCAAATTTAGTCAATTTCAATATCTTAACGTTTAGTCTCCTCATGTTTAATGTTTTCCACAGTGACGTGTTGTTGTGTCTGGCTTCAACTGCACAGCTAAGGACAACTGTTTTGATAATCACTTTTAGGGCTGCGAGGTTTCTGAGAGTAGTGAATTATTTGTATTAACCGAGGGCCTGTTTAAAAGTGGGGGCGGTTTTGCATAGATTAAAGTTAGTTTGGGAATATACTAGTTTCCATATATTAAAATAATATTTGCATGATATGAGGAAATTCTCTCTGTGTAGCCTTGTGTTTAAAAGTTAAGTTATGCTGTACAAGTCTCCGTGATAAAGGAGGTGAAGTGGTGTTAATATTTTGATTAATCAAAGATTGTGCTAATATAACCAGTGACATCCATTGTCTCACTGGAGTTGTAATTCAACGATGAAGGAAAATGTTTGCAAATTGCTGTCATCATATTAGGTGTTAGATCTCAGAAAGAAAAAGTGCTTCAGAACTCAAAATCGATGTCCAACAATTCGTATTTTCAGAAAGCCGGATTTTCACGCACCGCTCCAAAATATTGGGTCAGCATTACTACAAGTCTAACAATTGGTTGAGCTGAGCAATGCATAATGTGAAAACTAGAATTCCAAATAGTCTTGCCTGGCCATTGTTGAACATTCCTAGCCACACCATGGCCAACACATATGTAAGTCAGTTCTGACGTCAGATAATGAAGCTGCAGTTCAGATAAATTTGTACTTCAAGATTTGATTTTGGGTAAGGGAATTTTACCCAAAGTTTTAATATAGATTTTGGTTGGGGAAAAAACATTTTGATGGACTGGTTTGTAAACACACATTTTGTCTTCAAATGAGCCAACCCTCAGAGGTTAAGAGGTTTGGTGAATAATAGTGTGGTTTCTGACTTGTGAAGTGTGGTGGATTGTACTGTACTGGTCTTGATTTTTAAAACAAAAGCATGTAAATAGTTTTGAGCTGGAATGCAATTTAGTTGGAATGCTTTTCATGACAAACGAGGTCCTGCAATAAGTTTTAAGTTCAAAGTGTTTTTTCTGAAAATATTTGAATACTCTTGAGGAATCAAAAGGAATCTTTGGTCCTACAGGCTTTATTATGGAATAGCATTTTTGGTTGTTGGGCAATTATTTTGAGCATCTTGTTGGTTGTATCTGGTTGGTTGTTTTATTAACGTTCGTTTTGTAGATGTAAAGTTTGGTTTAATGCACTTTCGTGGCCATAGGTGAGTCTATTTATCAAGTGCTATCACATATCTGACTATTGGGTGTCTGAGAAGATAATAGGCTCATAAAATGGCCACATTGTTATTTGACTAATCCCTTTGCCATTTTGAGAACAGGAAATGGCAACTTGCTAGCGTTTATCTTTTTATATGGCAATCAAGTGATTGCTTTTTTTTGTATTTGCCAATCAATATTTGTTGTGGATTGCACTCAAATCCTTTCAAGCTTGTTGGAGTGGCTATCTTTATTGGTGTTCTTCCATGTATTGAAGTACACCCTTCCACTCTAAAGTTCAGTGGTGTTGTATTGGACTGCCTAGGAATGAATGGTGGGCAAGCAAGGCCCAGTCAGCAATAATGTTATTCTGTACCCCTCTGTCTGCAGGTGCTGTTGTTTTTTGCGTCGGCATGGCGGTGGTCATCCGTTTACAGGGACTTAGAATCACAGCAGGTTCTGAGGACATTCGCAATTTCTTCACTGGCCTCAGAATTCCTGATGGTGGGGTGCATATTATTGGTGGGGAGAAAGAAGAGGCTTTCATCATCTTTGCTTCGGATGAAGATGCAAGAAGAGCAATGGTACGTTCAGGAGGCTGTATCAAGGGGTCCCCTGTTAACTTGCTGCTGAGCAGTAAATCAGAAATGCAGAGCCTTCTGGAAGAAAGTACAAAAAATGCAGAGCTGGATCAGAAGAGATCACTTAAGGAAGGTTCCAGACGACTCCATATTGATGTTCCAGTGGGACCTAGAAGAACTAACCACCCAGATGCAGGCAGGAGTTCAGGTGGCAGGGCAGGTCATTCTCCAACCAGGTACCGGAGGACTGCAGCTCCCTCCAATAATGACTTGTACGTGTTTCTGAAGGGAATGCCCTTCTCGGTGACTGAAAATGATGTGAGACAGTTTTTTGATGGTTTGCTTGTTGATGGCATAATCTTAATGAAAAATGGACGTGGTCAAAATAATGGGCTAGGGCTTGTGAAATTTGCAACAAGACAGGATGCAAGAGATGGCTTAAAGAGAGATAGGGGATACATTGGGTCAAGGTTTGTGGAAGTGTATTTGGCAACTGAAGAACAATGGCATGAGGTTGGTGGTGGTGTTGGAGGTTACAACAATAATGGGAAGTTTGACAGAGGAAAGTCACCAGAGGACCTTGCAAGGCATCCACGTCGCCAGAGATCACGATCCCCTTTTGCCATCATGCCCGACTCTGCTTGTAATGAAGAGTTTTGTGTTTTGTTGGAAAATCTGTCTTATTCAACGGATAAAAGAAACATTAAAGAACTTTTCCACCACGCAAGACTTCAGGATGACCAGATACTGTACCTACTAGACAGTGGGGGTAGGAGAACAAGATCAGCATTTGTGCTGTTTAAAAGCCTGAGCAACTACTGCGCTGCCTTGACTCACCACAAAGAAGAATTCCTCAACAGGAATGTATATATATCTCCTATATCAAGAGAGAAGATGCTCTCCATTCTGGAGTCGCGTAACCCTAAGGATGGACCTGCCGAGGCGCCTGCAAGATTTAAAGGAAGCCCTCTAAGTCGCCAAGGTGATCCATATGACTCTGAGAAAGTGTGTCTCCATGTTCAGAATATGCCCTTTGATGTGCGAAAAGTGGAGATCATGGACTTTTTCTTTGGGTTCAATATAACTGAGGACAGTGTTGTCTTGCTCCGTGACCCCAAAGGAGCTGGTATTGGAGAGGCGTTGGTTGTCTTTCGGTCTGAAGGAGAGGCTATAAATGCTCAATCTTTAAATGGGCAGAGGTTTCTTGGGTCACAAGTCATGTTGAAATGCATTGCACGGTCTGAGATGCGGGAGTTGGGTGTTGAGCCCCCAGCGCTTCAAGAGCCAATGCCAATTGAAGAATGGTATTCTGCAAGGAGCAGCAGTGAGGGACCCTATCCTGGTGATATTGACTACCCAAATATGAGGGAACCATCAGATGCTGATATTCCAATGGCTAATCTCCAGGTTCAAATCCATGGCGGCAGCGTTAGGGATTCTCTTGTGCATTATCCTCAAGGGGGAGGAAATGGATCATCGCACACAGACATGGCTCCTGCTGCACAGAATTTCGACGGTCCCACTTGCCTAAAGCTTGTCAACTTGCCATCTCAAATCAAGATGGATGAGGTCTATGACTTTTGCTATGGATATCGTGTCATCCCTGGATCTGTCTCACTGCAGTACAATAAAAATGGCATGCCCAAAGGCTCTGCAACAGTAGTGTTTGAATCTCGCCAGGAGGCATTGACAGCAGTTCGAGAACTCAGTGGAAGACCAATTGGCAATCGAAAAATACAGCTGGTTTTTGTGTGAACATAGGGTGCGGTTTGGGGTTATCATATTTAAAACAAATTGCTTCTAAACTTGCATTCTTAAACTGCACTGACTTGCCAACTCAATTTTAGTTTGTTATTTTTTATTAAGCCGTTAGTTTGTCAAGTTGACATTGTTTATTTTGAGATGATCTTTAACCTTAAGTAAATACAATTAGTGTTGTATTGTCACTATTTTATGTTGATTAATACAAATGTTTTACCAACAATTGCATCATATTATTGAAAGCATCATTTCGTTTGTGACATCTGTTGTGAAAAAAAATCTGAAACATTTATTTGGAAAATAAATTAATCTTAACTATTTTAGGAGGAAAACCGAAATACAAAATTTACATCTCGACATAGACAATGTCAACAATTTAACTGGGGTCTTGGTAAACAGGCCAAATCATTTAATTAGTGTTGACTCATTTAGGATTTGTTTTGTTATCAAAAATCATATTTTTGATGAAGTAGTTGTTGGTTGAGGTTTACTTTTCATTTTCACAGTCATGACTTGATGCCCACAAGGCAAAGTTAAAGAAGTAGTTTTTTTCCAAAAAGGAAATGTTTTTTAATTGAAAGCACGGTGAGACTTTGAAAATGTTACCTTAGCCATGTTTAATTTATATGAAATAAAAAGCTGATACTGTTATTTAGCTACTGCAGAATGAAGTTGAAGCCCATAGTAATCAAAAAAGAGCACAGGACTAGGATGGGCGCTGATCAATCATAGGCCCGCCCCTTTTAATTGTAGTTATGAGGGTTCACAACATAACTAACCCATAGCAATTTATTCAGTTACTATGGTTAGCTTTGTCTAAGAATTAGCCAATATTTGAATTTAGCCAACACCACCCATGTATTCAGTTTAATCTATGTAGTGGTATAATTGGTTTTCATTATCCAGTGTATTTCAGGTTTCAATTTAACCGTGTTCAACGTAATATCCCCGTGCCAACAGCACACATAAAGCACAATATGATTACATATACATTATATGTATTCACATTTACCCGCATTCGATCGAACAATTCAATATGGAAAAAATGTTTAGGACATTTATTTAATTTGAGTCAATTGTGTTTTTTTATAGTAAACTTTAAAGTGACATTTGCTCAGGTCTTAAGTATCCCGTTAATGCGGCAGGAAAAGTTAAATGTAGAAGTAATTATTCCGTGTAATACAAACGAATCGTTAGTTTTTGTTTACACCATGCAGGATGTTCATAGTAACGTGGATGTAATAATGTGAGGTTCTAAAAGCTAAAAACACAATAATGCCATGCCTTGGACAATGTCAAGCCAGAGGCATTAATTTGTAGATCAGACGCGAACGTAGACCCAACTTTCGCTGATTGACTGAAAATGCCCCCAAGCGGAGTAATATCACAGTTTGAAGGGGCCTCGTCTCATCTCACTTCGAAAAAGCAACGAGGGAGTGCACGTTTCCAGGAGACAGGTGAATGATTTATAAAGAAGTTTATATTGCATTTAATATATTGTACAATTAAACATCGTTATCAACATAATATGCTCATTAGGCCGTCGTTGATAAAGATGTGTCATTTTCAACCGCACAGCAACGTGTGGCCAAGAAAAAACTAATAAAATGATCAATCCTAGCTTACGAACCCGATTCAGGCTGTCAACCATCCAGCACATCGTAGTTATTAAAGTTTACAATGTGACGCAGATTTTCGGTTTTCGGCTTTAAATACTTTAAACCGAAATTAGTTAACTGAACAGCTGACTTTTACTGTCAAATGTCGGCCCAAATCATCAACTTGCGTGTAACGTAAGCGATCTAACCATATTATGCTAGGCATGTGATTTCGGGCTTATATGTAGCTATATAGACCTACGTAACCCATCGGAGACAACGTTAATAAATCAGTCAATGTATTCCTGTGAATAGTCAGAGGTTATTTTGAGGTAATTCAAGTATTCTTCAGAATGGAGGTAACGTTACCAAGAAGAAAACTGCAGAAACACCTGGAACCAGCTAGACCATTGCGGCGATTCAACGTCGACGAGGGTAAAGAAGGAAATGTAACATTTAGGCTTAAGCCTGGCCATACTTAAAAAGTTATGTTACAATTGTGAACTACTTCCACTAGGGGTTAATGGCCATGCAGATACACATGCAGAAACACCGATGCCGATAGAGAACGAAAAGGTAAGTGCTTTTTGTGACAAACCCATTTAAACCATCAGTGTCCTGCATTGCTATATTATTCCGAATTCGTTTATTAATGTGTATTAATCTTTTTTTTTCAAGAATAATATAACTGTAGAGCAATTCTACAACATAATTCACCTACATCAACCGAAGCAAGGTAAAGAAATACGGACATTTGATGGAATAGGTTACTAATTCCAATATTTGACTACGTATAATCATACAATGCTCACTTTACGATGTGGTATGGTAACAAACGGCACGATACAGTGCTGCCTGCTTCTAACATTGACCTGACTTAACACGAGGTCCTGTCCCAAATTATATTGCACCTTGCAGGCTTTATTTGCCATTGACATATCAACAACCATCATGTATTTAACAGGGGCAGTGGAAATGGAGAGCTGAAGGGGTCATTATTTAGAATGTTTCATCAGATTTTCTTTATTATATCATATTGTGGGCTTTGTTGGTAAATTAAGACAATCACTTCATCGTCGTTAAGACGTGATTTCTTATTCAAATTAAAACAACTTAAAGATCACATATAAATGTATGACTCACATATTGCTGTTTATTTGGCACTGTATGATTTAATGTTTATCACACAATATTCTCATTTTGTCTTAGGAAGAATATCCTACACAAGAGATGTTCTATGTGAGCTGGCATTCTCGCCTGTGGCCAAGAAAAAGCCAGAATATTTGCCAGAGCACCCCATAGTCTTGGAAAAGGCAGTATGTACCAAAACAGTTACTTTGTCATGGAAACCCTATTCGTAGTACGGTATCATGTAGTAGTTTGGAGGAAAGCTACAAGGTATGATCCATGCAGCCTACCAGTGGCATCATTGAGCTCACTACAGGTGCTGTCAGAGCTACTGTAAATACTATTACTACTAATACTATTACTACTAAGCAGCAGGTAAGCCTTATACATACTGGTTGCGTATTTGCCTAGCCGTTCACAAGATGTCTATTCATTTCCAATGCATGGGTTAACTATTTCTTTGGTTTGCGTTGTGTCTAGAGCCCGGAACACATAGAAAAAAATCCAAGGCGTGCACCAAATCCATCTGAAATGCTGGCATTAAGCCTGACCAAGGCAGAAAACTGCTGTGCATTACAAACCAATACTAGGTTGTAGGGATGCAATGATCATGCTTTTTCATGGCCAATTCCATTTAAAAAAAAATTTACAAGCAAATAAGCAGATTCACATACATTTTTCATACAGTTAAATATAAGCTACAATTGTTTGGTGTTTACAAATTTCTTTAAAACTGAGGACGCCAGGTTTATAAATCCAGTGCTCCAACACAGACCCTATATGAAACCTGTAATATGTTATGGAAGATAATCAAGATATTTGAAAATAATACAATACATTATTTTAAAATTTATAAATATTTAGCATATTTTTATTGACATACTTGGAACAAAACGTTACATAAATAGAACATTAAGAGATTTATTAACTTTTTATCAGACTTGGTCTGGCAATAAACAGGGTGACGCCAAATATTTATTTTTTGTCATGTGATACGGCGTAGACCTATTACTACATTGCGCGTGGGCCATCACTTTAAAGGATGCAGGTCTCGTGTGTTAGGATTTTAAGTAATAAATCAAGTCGGCGATAGCTTTTTTAAGATTTTATGAAAATGTAAGCCAAAAAGTGATACTTAGAAAGACATTAAAAGACCCGCTGCTGCAACAGAAGATATACTTCCCTCTTCAATAACATCCTTTTACTGAGCCTCAAAGTTAGTAGGAGTGAGACTTTCAGAATTAAAGAAAATAAGTGTTCTGACCACTCTTACGGCCTGTGTAACTGTGTGACACAAGGTAGCGTAGCTCGGCTGTGTGTGGCGTAAGTGGGAGGGGATTTGGGAGTGTCGATACTAATATTCTTGTAAATAAAGAGGTACGGGTTGGCCAGCATTTTATATTTTAAGAATATATTAATTAGAGGATGTGATTTTACTAACATTATTGAAATCACAACCGATCAGCATTGACTGATATGTCCAGGTAATTTTAAGCTATGAGCTAGTTGAAATGTTACACATTGTGACTAATGAGTTTTGTACACATGGAACAAGTTGATAAATGGATCATTTGGACAAATAATTTGAGCCAAAACTGCAATTTAAATATTAAACCACATCGAAATTCTAACGGAATTGTATTCACTAGGGTTGGGCAATGGTCTCTATTTTCATATTGTCCAATCATGGTTGCCAATATACGATCGTCTCGCCATGGGGCAGCGGGAGGATGGGGTGGGGAGGATTTACGTAAACTTCAAGCAATACAGTTAAAGTTGCATGGATAAACATTTATGAAATAGTGAACATTTTATTTAAAATAAATAAAAAATAAATAAATTGCCGCATCTATTCAAGCTTCTTTTGCGTTTCGGTGCATGCGCAACGGGAAAGCAGGACATTGAAAATAACCGGGGTTTTGCAGTCAAACGCGTCTTAAAACTAATAGTTTGAGTGAGGCAGAGGTTATTCAGATGAAATCTACGTGCGCTCTGTTTATAGAGTAAGTTCTGATAGTAAGTTAGTTAAAATTGCCGTAATATTGGTGTAGGAAAAATAATTGATCATCCCTTCAATTGCCAATATACGATCCGATCGCAAATTGGCCTAGTATTCACGTAACACACCGACTCTTTGTGCACCCATGAAAGGAGCGTTGTCAATGGCTTCACTCACACGCTCAAGACTGGTGACGGGTCCAACTGCAGTGGTCAGTGCTGTTTCGACGTCTAGGTTTTAAGAAAGCCTTGTTTTGCTTCACATTGTTGAAACTATGTTGACATGTAAGTACTATGGCTGCAGGCGTGTCGCTACATAACGTTTTAGTTATGCCATTTGGAGACTTTGGATATCACTTGCTCATATTCCATTAAAGCAGCAAAGTAGCCATTATTTTCACATAAAGCAGAAGGAATTAGCGGAGTACAGCCTTGTCCTATGAGGTTATAGATACTTAAATAGTTTCAACTAACTTAGGGGTGTGTGAATAATGAAAGTGGACTACTTTTGCGCGAACCAAAAAAAAAACACGGAGAGTGGAGCCCGTTCTCCAATGAGATCAGGCTGGTTATTGCATCCTATAACCAAGATCAATAAAACGGGCTGTATGTCAAAGGTAAAGTGTAGACTACCTTTATTGAGAGTCTGGGCAATTTAAAGTAGAATTATGTTAAATGCAGGACAAGCATTCATTCATTGTCTCATTGACTGAACATAACGGCGTGTCTTGTCCACTATTCATCTTGTGCACAATTGTTTTTGAGTCACGTGATCGGCTCCTGTAAATGGCAAATTATTAAGTTGACCGGCCGGTCACCAATCGCGTGTTGGAAGCAAAAACGTCCGTTCCGATTGATGTCAGGTCGACCGGTGTATCCCTACTGTGTTGCATAAAAAAAGACGTAACGTCAATGATCTACTCAATCAGTAGAGGCTTTAGGCATCTCACTCAAGGATACCAACTGGCAGGGTGTGGAAATTGTAACCCAGAACTTTAGGCTGGAAACAAAAGCCCTTCACCCTACTGTTTAGCCGGTTACTAACTGTCTCCCAAATGAGCCACAAAAGGTGATATTTAGCATAGGTTGTATTTTGTCCTCCGCTAAATGTTTTCTAACATACCTTTTTTACGTGTGTGTGTGTGTGTGTGTGTGTGTGTGTGTGTGTGTGTGTGTGTGTGTGTGTGTGTGTGTGTGTGTGTGTGTGTGTGTGTGTGTGTGTGTGTGTGTGTGTGTGTGTGTGTGTGTGTGTGTGTTACAGAGAGAACCTCATCTCATGCTACATGAAATGAGAAAAGAATCACATGGAAAACATGCATCTTTGGATGAAAAGAAAAGTACAGTAACTGTACCATTTTATTAAAGTACTTCAAAATCACCTTTTTTATGTATGGCCTTTTTGCTATATGTGGTGGCATTTAAGTTGCTGAATTGATTGCCATGTTACACAATTTAAATTGTATATTTGTTCAATCTCTTTTGACCTACTTTGTTGAGAATATTGTTTTATTGTTATGCCTTTTGTTTGGTCTCGATAAGAGTCCATATGCATACATGTATACTTTGTCACAAACACTAATAACAAATTATGTCCATGACGAAAATGTATAGAATCATAACAATCGTCATAGTATCTTCCTGCTAAATCTAACTACTCATAGTGGCCTGCATTTCAGTCCTGTAGGACACATCGTGTTATTTCAACGTGTTCATTATATTAAAGGGGCAATTACAGCTTTGGCATTGGTTTCGTTGTTTGGCATCAATCAGACAGTGATTGATTGTTCAGGTGTTCAGGTATTCTGGTGTTTTCATTCGCTTGTGTTTTAAAGGAGGAGGGTGGGTGCCTTCCTGAGTGTGGGTCATCGTATCTTTAGGTACAATACAAACTACACGTGAAGGCATCATACAGTGAAACATTTGAATATATGATGCGGTTGACCTAATTCGTTGCAGAAAAGTGACTCTTAAAGCTTTGGACGTGCCTAGCCACAATGCGGATGTCGTTTTGTACGATGAAAGCGTCGGCTCACTGTGCTGAACTACATGACGGCTCGTTGCTACATCAGACCGAAACCGGATGCATAGGATTCGGAAGTATACGGCTTTAGTTGTGACTTTGTCACGTACGCATGGTTCGTTACTTTGTCAGCACATCTAACTAGTATCGGATCTTAATTCAGAAAATAAAGGTAAGTACATTACGTAAAAAAAATGGTGTCGCTATCAATAGAGTAGCGTAACTGTTGGAAAAGCTATATGTGACACAATTCTATGTAATTGATTTGACTTCTCGATCGTCATCTATTGGAGGCCATCTAAGATTGTAACGCATTCCAAGGCATAACGTTAGTGCTGCTTCGGGCCAATACAATGTCACTTCCATCTTTGTATTACTTCAAATTATAGCTTGTATGGTACGAGTCGTGCTATGACGTCTAGAAATGTGTAGCCACCTTTGCGTTTTATTAACGATATACGTTCCCTGTTAGTCATTCACTAACTGCTTTCTTCGTACTTTCATTTTGGTTTTCGCTGTATGTGTATTACAAAACACAACAGCTTCCCATATGGATAACATGGACCCAGGTCATGAAAATCAAGACTCCAGCAGCTGGTAAGTGTTGAGCCCATTGTAATGACTTAAGTAAAGTCCTTCACATTTTTAGCTTGCGTGTAAATAGGCAATCGTTTTATGCCTTTAGCTTAGTTATTTTTTCATATCAGCAAACTGATGGTATTGGGATCAGGTGTAAAAGAGACGTTTGTCTCATCAGGTCACAAAATGTTTGAATGTATTGTAAGTGTGTGTGTGTGTGTGTGTGTGTGTGTGTGTGTGTGTGTGTGTGTGTGTGTGTGTGTGTGTGTGTGTGTGTGTGTGTGTGTGTGTGTGTGTGTGTGTGTGTGTGTGTGTGTGTGTGTGTGTGTGTGTGTGTGTTCTTAAAATTCTTTTTAATCCTGCCTAGCCCAGTCTATGTGCACAATCCCCACCTGAAGATGATGAAAGAGGACCTTCTCTACCACTTTAACCTTGGAACCTCAACTCACAACCTCCCAGCCCTGTTTAGTGATATCAAAGTAATAATATAACACTATAGTCTGCCATGGCAAATGGATACATGTAATCATCTATTGGATAATTGCCGTGTGTTTTGTGTTCTTCAGTTTGTGTGTGTCGGGGGCAGTCCCTGGAGAATGAAATCGTTCATTGAATATATTGCTGGAGAGCTTGGTTTAGAAGACCCCAAATCAGACTACCCAAACATATGTGCCGGAACAGATCGTTATGCCATGTACAAAGTTGGTCCTGTCCTCTCTGTCAGTGTAAGTACATATATCGCTACTGTAATTATATTGTTAAAAACTAAATTTCACATACACAGGGAATATGGTATAGGCTCACATTTAAGCCTACATCAATATGGAAATAAAGTCATTAGTTACACAATATCATAGCTGGCCAAGGATAGTACTTGATATATCAATAGAGTAGCCAAACTGTTGGAAAGTCTATATATGACACAATTCTCTTTGCCTTTCAGCATGGAATGGGTATACCGTCCATTTCCATCATGTTGCATGAGCTATTAAAACTACTCCATCATGCCCATTGTACTGATGTTACCATTATACGTATTGGTACTTCTGGTGGAATAGGTAAGACATTGTTTGTATAATTAGGGGTCCTACCAAATCCGTAAGAATTACAAAATCCGTAGAGCACAGGGCAGCTGTGTAGCAGTGCCCTGGTTCAAATCTTACTGCAATCAAACATTTTGTCAGAAATTATCATGAAACACAGGTCGTAAATGTTGAAAAATTGTTTATTGCAAAGTTTGATATGATAAAAGTAGAAATGATTCACAACAGTTGTTACATGCTGCCATGTAGTATAACTCGGGTGGGTGGTCTAACCTGTGTGCATTGATTGTTCAATGCACAACAGGTGTACAGCATCACCCAGCCCCAGAGTCCAAACAGTCTGACTCAGGCCAGGTGAGGCTGCTTAAACCAGCCATCAACCACACACTCCACAGTTTACTTTGGGTAAATCTGTTCTTATGGCATACCAATGCCATTTTACCATACTTACCAAGCTCACCATTTGTGCAAAGTATGGAAGACTCCTCGTTCTTAAAATATAGTCTGTTCTGCCCCTGCTGGGTGGTACAGCGTGTGGCGACAATGCTTTGCAGGAGGTCTACTGTTTGAATCCAACCTCGATCAAACATATTGTGAGGCACGGCACGAAATAAAAAGTCTACTATGAAATATGCATTAGGCCATGCTCACAATATGTATACGACCCCGTTATCGCTGCTTGCAACTATATTTTAGTTGTATTATTGGCACATGCTGCAGAGAACTTTATGAATCTTTTTTAGATGCATCCATGTTGACTATATAACAATTTTAGTCATGCTTAACAGTTATGTAAACTGATTGAAAATACATTTAAATACTTTTACAATTTCTGGAAAACCAGATGTTCTGAGAAACTTACCATTTACAGAATTAACAATATGTTATACATCAGTTAAAGTGGAGGAAACGCAGAAATGAGGTCAAAATGTGTTTGTCCTTCCTTTGTCCTTATTATTGATTCAGGGCTTGAGCCCGGAACTGTCGTCATCACCAAGCAGTCTGTGGACGCCACATTTCTGCCGAGGTTTGAGCAGGTAATCCTAGGGAAGACAGTTGTACGCAGCACTGACCTGGACACAGATCTGGCTGAGAAGCTGCTACAGTGCAGTAACAGGCTAAACCAGTTCAATGCCGTTATTGCCAACACCATGTGCACCATGGATTTCTATGAAGGTAGCCCACACGTCCTACTACTCTGATTAATCATTATATTTTTTGGTTATGGCTTCATTTGAAATGACATACGGTTTTAATGGTTGACATATATGATTTGAACGCAGGACAAGCCCGTCTGGATGGAGCGTTCTGCTCCTACACCGAAAAGGACAAGCAGGACTACCTTGCAAAAGCATATGCATCCGGAGTGCGCAACATTGAAATGGAGTCCTCTGTATTCGCTGCTATGTGTAAACTAAGTGGTTTGAAAGGTAGGCCTACAATATGTTTTGAAGTCTGTTATTAATGTCAAGAGGAATGTGCATATTCTTTGTTGAATGTGCAGATTCAGTGCATTTGAGTTGGAGCATTGTACATATATCTTACTGCAGTATTACTTCAGTGCAGTATTCTTCAACTTGTATCATTGTTTTTGTTAAGGGTTTTTAAAGTGATATAAAAGTGATAAGTGTAAATGAAAAGTCATTTAAATTACACTTGTACAGCTTGCTTGAAATGCTCTCTTGGACTTTTATTTCCCCCTTGACTTCCCAAGCTGCTGTGGTGTGTGTCACACTCCTGGATCGCCAGAAGGGGGACCAACTGAGCAGCTCTCATGAAGTCCTTCACAACTTACAACAACGGCCTCAAATTCTAGTTGGCCACTTCATTAAAAGTCAGCTGGGCTCCTCAGGGAAAATCTAAGATGAAAATCTTCAAAAGTCTAAAAATCGTAGTGTATCTTAATCACTGATTTCTAAAGTAGGTCACCTCAGTGCTATATCATGAATGTGTTTAGGTTTATAATCGTTCAGAACATTGTTGGGTTATTTGCTTATTAATGTTGTGGTGGTGTTATGATGTTTTGGTCATCCAAGGTCTTTCTTAATTATTAAAATATGCACCACCACTTCCAGTATTGGCTTGCCAACCCAAAGAACAATGCTCTTTAGAAATTAAATAATTGAAGTGATTAGGCCTATATCTAGGTTACAGGTAAAATGTTGGTTGCCTATTTTTTATGTCTGTACAAAATGTCTAACACCTCTCAGATGTTAACCACACAAAACTGATGAAAAACTTTATATCTTAACATAACCATTTCAGCCAAATATCTAAACAAGCCAAATGATGTACCTTGACCAGCTGTAACCTAGTAAAACGTCATCCTGATATGTCTCCATTGACCCTTTGTGCATCGAGGGACTTGTCCCCAAGTCTGCAGCGGGGTACTATTTACTTACTTATTACATTCAATGCCACTTTTTTCATTTTGTCACAAGCAATTACATCTTTCAATAAAACATAGAAATGTTAATCATATTTTAGTTGGATAGTATGTACTTTTTGCTGACCTATCTACTTACACTGCTCAAAAAAATAAAGGGAACACTTAAACAACACAATGTAACTCCAAGTCAATCACACTTCTGTGAAATCAAACTGTCCACTTAGGAAGCAACACTGATTGACAATAAATTTCACATGCTGTTGTGCAAATGGAATAGACAACAGATGGAAATTATAGGCAATTAGCAAGACACCCCCAATAAAGGAGTGGTTCTGCAGGTGGTGACCACAGACCACTTCTCAGTTCCTATGCTTCCTGGCTGATGTTTTGGTCACTTTTGAATGCTGGCGGTGCTTTCACTCTAGTGGTAGCATGAGACGGAGTCTACAACCCACACAAGTGGCTCAGGTAGTGCAGCTCATCCAGGATGGCACATCAATGCGAGCTGTGGCAAGAAGGTTTCCTGTGTCTGTCAGCGTAGTGTCCAGAGCATGGAGGCGCTACCAGGAGACAGGCCAGTACATCAGGAGACGTGGAGGAGGCCGTAGGAGGGCAACAACCCAGCAGCAGGACCGCTACCTCCGCCTTTGTGCAAGGAGGAGCAGGAGGAGCACTGCCAGAGCCCTGCAAAATGACCTCCAGCAGGCCACAAATGTGCATGTGTCTGCTCAAACGGTCAGAAACAGACTCCATGAGGGTGGTATGAGGGCCCGACGTCCACAGGTGGGGGTTGTGCTTACAGCCCAACACCGTGCAGGATGTTTGGCATTTGCCAGAGAACACCAAGATTGGCAAATTCGCCACTGGTGCCCTGTGCTCTTCACAGATGAAAGCAGGTTCACACTGAGCACATGTGACAGACGTGACAGAGTCTGGAGACGCCGTGGAGAACGTTCTGCTTCCTGCAACATCCTCCAGCATGACCATTTTGGCGGTGGGTCAGTCATGGTGTGGGGTGGCATTTCTTTGGGGGGCCGCACAGCCCTCCATGTGCTCGCCAGAGGTAGCCTGACTGCCATTAGGTACCGAGATGAGATCCTCAGACCCCTTGTGAGACCATATGCTGGTGCGGTTGGCCCTGGGTTCCTCCTAATGCAAGACAATGCTAGACCTCATGTGGCTGGAGTGTGTCAGCAGTTCCTGCAAGAGGAAGGCATTGATGCTATGGACTGGCCCGCCCGTTCCCCAGACCTGAATCCAATTGAGCACATCTGGGACATCATGTCTCGCTCCATCCACCAACGCCACGTTGCACCACAGACTGTCCAGGAGTTGGCGGATGCTTTAGTCCAGGTCTGGGAGGAGATCCCTCAGGAGACCATCCGCCACCTCATCAGGAGCATGCCCAGGCGTTGTAGGGAGGTCATACAGGCACGTGGAGGCCGCCACACACACTACTGAGCCTCATTTTGACTTGTTTTAAGGACATTACATCAAAGTTGGATCAGCCTGTAGTGTGGTTTTCCACTTTAATTTTGAGTGTGACTCCAAATCCAGACCTCCATGGGTTGATAAATTTGATTTCCATTGATAATTTCTGTGTGATTTTGTTGTCAACACATTCAACTATGTAAAGAAAAAAGTTTTTAATAAGATTATTTCATTCATTCAGATCTAGGATGTGTTATTTTAGTGTTCCCTTTATTTTTTTGAGCAGTTTATTTAAATGTTGCAACATGTAATAGTCTGAACAACTAATAGGGCTACCATTTGTTTATTTAGCCACTTCCAATATAGGTTTCTGCACCCAGCCCAAATGGTTATGGGGTTCATACCACACTGCCCAACTAAATACGCTTACACATCTTTGAAGTGCCACGGTGTTCAAATCACGCCCCTGTAACATCGATTTTAACGACCGTGGTTATTTGACCGTCCGGGTTCGTGTGTAAGTAATCCATATAAACATTGGATTCTTGCATCCCTCAATTCTTCGACTGTGGCGAATCTGTCATATGCTGACCAATAAGACGCCACTCTGCAGAGAGCAACGTTTCTGTCTTACATGTAATGTTCAATCCATCGATTTTCCAGCAGGATGTGATCCTGAACATGACCTTGCGCTGTGCAGAGCCCATTCCATTAAACGTATAAAACCCCCGGGTGGATATTGACGCGCCCAGTCATTCTTCTGCACAAGCTGCGCGGTACAGGACAGAGGAGGTTCTTCTCGCGCGCTCCCGTCGCCGTGGTCTTCCTTCCCATCCGATCATCGCCCACTTAAACACGCTGACTCAGTGCCTTAGAAAGCCTCACCGCCCAGCTGAACACACACACATTTTCCTCCGCAAAGAAGCACCAGCCATGGCCAAAACAGCGACTGGTAAGCATATGACAAATTATTTGGATGGTAATACCTATTATAATTATTATTATAGGCCTATGAAATGTAGGCTTTTAATATGGGTGGACTTAACTGATGTCACGAGCATCCTTTTCGGCCAAGTAGGCCTATAGCGTAGCTTACCTGGCTGGTGTACGATACCAAAAAATAATAATCCAGCAATAAATATTGTATGCCGATTTGTAAAATTGATTGAAGATAACTCTATTTAAAATAGACATTTGGCGTGTTTACGTATTTCTTCAATGACTATGAGTGATACCCTACATTCTGGGAACAAAGACACTCTCCGGATCATCGCCTGCATTGTACATAAAGAAATCGAAATATGCCTTTTTTCTATATATCAATGCGGGGATTGTCATTATGTTAGCGCTATCGTTCTCGAGTAGTCCAGGCTGTGGACTACAATGCTGGATGTACGGTTCTCTACGGTGGCGGCAACATAGCATAATGCAGAATGGCCCCACCCAAAGAAGCAGGGATGCCAACAATTTAGCTTAGGCCTGCAGTTGGTATGGCAGAATCTATCTCTATTGAACATGTCGATCAGTTCTTCAAACGACATTTGTTTAGTTGAGAAAACATGCATTTTCATGGCAGTCTAATAGACGCAGTGTGGGTAGACTAAATTAAACATTTCATCAATGGAAATAGCTTACTGAACATATTACCTACCTTATTACTCATAATTCTATATAGGATATTAAGCTATATACGAAATACAATATATAGTTAAATCTTTATAAATGCTTATTTTCTTCAAGCAGTGGGCATAGAACCTATCCATCCTAGTAGTCCTAATCGGTTTGCTATAGACAGGATACACAAATGCCTTAGAAAAGGTACATTCAGAATTACTAATTTGGTGGATTTTTGTAGCCTTTTTCTGACATCGTGGCGAAAGAGGTACAGACGGTCGCATAGCAGGGTGGGGGACAGGCATGCAGAGGACCTGTTCCCCTTTTTATTTTGCAGCACTGGGCTTATGCTGACAATCCTCTGTGATCAGGAGGCTGTCCACCCCTCCAAATACACAACAAAGTGGGAGAAAGGAACCGTTTCCTCTACATGTGGTGGAAGACTGTAACCCATCCAAATTAAATTGGTATATAAAAAATGCAATAAGGGTTATTTAAGTGACAAAGGTCTTTGGTGTAATAAAGACTGATTAAAGACAGAGAAAGGATGCAGTAATATTTTTTGGGTTGGAGGCAAAGCCCGATAAAGAATGAACAAGGGTATTAACTATCATACAAAAAACTTGAGTGAAATTAGTATTTTAATATCATACATTAAATGTCTCTTATGACTCCACAGCATCTCATCTCATTTGTATAACCACTCCTACCTCATCTATTATTGAGCATCACAAGTTAATATCCTCAAAGACTCTCAGTAAACATAGCTATTCCCACAGCCTACAAGGAGAAGATGAAGGAGCTGTCCGTCCTCTCCCTCATTTGCTCATGCTTTTACCCCGAGACACGCAACAAGCTGGTCTGCGAGTTTGAAGGTAGTGATGGACCCTGAACGTTTGATACATTTGATACCAAAACTAAAGTTCAAATATATAGATGTATGAATGTATGGATTTAATTTTGTCTCCCTCAACATGTCTGGTGAACAGACATGGAGGTGAAGCCCATAAACAAGCGAGCTTCTGGCCAGGCCTTCGAAGTGATCTTGAAGCCTCCTTCCCCGGTGTCGGATGCTGTCCACAGCCTGCCATCCCCCCCAAAGAGGGACATCTCCCTGGAGGACATCCAAAACAAACTGGAGGCGGCTGAGGAACGGAGGAGGGTACGTCAACATGAAGAAAACAAAGGAGAAAAAACATGAAGTTAAAGAATGGCTCCATAAACTGTGGGTTCTTTCCTCTTTGCTTCTAGTCTCAGGAAGCCCATGTACTGAGGACCTTGGCGGAGAAGCGAGAGCACGAGAGGGAAGTGATGATGAAGGCCGTGGAGGACAACAACAATTTCAGCAAGATGGCCGAGGAGAAGCTCCAGATGAAAATGGAGCAGATCAAGGAGAACCGCGAAGCCTACCTGGCTGCCATTATGGAACGCCTACAGGAGAAGGTGAAAACAACAACACAAGAGGTCATGTGCCACATAAAGAATGGGGGGTTAGGATACATTGAAAAGCAACAATCTGTTTTCCATGTGTATCAAAGTCTGGTCTAATCTCCCCTCTAGGAGAGGCGTGCAGAGGTGGTGCGGAGGAACAAGGAACTCCGGGAAGAGCTGACAGCATGAGCCACGGTGGTTGACTTCAGGGCACAGTCCGTCTACGTGTCTCTATCTCCAGCCCCGTTTCGGCCCCTCCTTCATAGACGCTCCTGACCAGGCATCCCACGCTGGACCTCTGAAGGCTGAGGACAACACTGTCACACAACACTTAGCCCCACCACCCAACCTTGCTCACTTGTCCTCGATCAGTATTATCAGTGGATGCAATCATGGATAACACTTATATCGGAAATTGAATGGATGTAATAGATTTAAGAGACACAAGACAGAAATCTGGTTTATGTTGTATATATAATTTATTTTAAGCTATTTAGAATCTATCTGAATCTATCTGAATCTATCCACCCATCCATCTATCCATCTATCCATCTATCCATCTATCTATCTATCTATCTATCTATCTATCTATCTATCTATCTATCTATCTATCTATCTTTCTCTGTCTCTCTCTCATCTATTTACAGTAAGCAAGATAAAGGATGCTGATGTACGGCTCTACCTAAATTATATTCTTTATTTCTGTGGTTATAATGTTTTGGTTCTTTATGTTGAGATTTGCAGCTGTTTACTTGTGAAAAGCCTTCAGTGTTGTGAGTTGGTCTAAGACAGACATTTGCAATGTTTTTTGACGTCATGATGATAATGATGATGATGATAATGATGATGATGATGATGAATTTCCTGTGTCTTTGTGAAGAATGCAAATGGATGTTACAAACTCCCCAAGATATCACCCAGTCTCCATCACAGAAACATACCCGCTCTTGTCGCACATGCTTACAGGTGTTGTAACCAATAATCCTACATGCATAGATTCAAAGAGATCCCTCCATCCTCTCTTGAAATGATCTTGATGGGTTCTTTATTCTGATTAAGAATGTGTTTGCCCAACAGAGCAACTGTTTATACACTTGCCCATTCCTGTTGACTTTCAGTTAATGCCAAAAAACAACAAACATCCAAAAAAAAAATAGTCACTCAACTGATCTACTCTGTTATGTACACAGTATTTGGAGTTGAAACTCCTGAATGTTATGGCATCATCCTGGTACCATAAATGGTGTTATTGAAAAGTGGAATGTACTGTGGCTCCCATCTTGATATTTATCGTTTGAAAACAAAGCGTGCTTGTGTATGTGCTTGTGTGTGTGTGTGTGTGTGTGTGTGTGTGTGTGTGTGTGTGTGTATGTGTGTGTGAATATGTATGTGTGTGTGTTTGTGTGTTTGTGTGAAAGAGGGAGAGAAAGTGTATGCATGCAGCCGGGTGTGTACGGATTTAAAGTGAAGCATCAACAGCATCTGCTCTCTATTGGGGGTAAGACAAAGGATGGATGTAGGATGCTTTGCCCTCAGCACACGGAAGTTGTTTTATTTTGTAGGGTTGATATACAAACCCACAGATACCTGCCTGCATACTCTATTGCCTGTGTTCCCCTTCATATTTCTCTGTGAAAGCTCTTCTAAATAAAATAGTGGGGTTATGTAAACAGAGCATGTTCTTCTTTTCAGTGATAAAAGAGTAGGCCTACGTCAAGTTTTAACACCGTACAGCATCATTACTCCGGGGCAATGGTGTAATCTGTTGTACAAACTGTGTACAGTACATACCAATACTGGGGAACAAGACGTGTAGTTATAGATTAAGGGGCTAATAACTTGGGATCTTACAAATAATTTATAGTTTAGGTTCTTTTTTACTACTGGGTACCTATTATATTATTAGGTGGTATGTATGACCTACTGCTCTCAGTTAATGGAACATTCCAACCACCCCCGCTAGTGGTTCACCCCATCAGAATGCGCAGTCAGAAAGTTCGGTGAAGACAAGACGATGGTTACCAGTTGTAGGCCTCCTGTGTGTTCTGTGTGCGCTAATTAATGGAATTCGTGTGGTGTTTATATCACCAGTGTCTCCATAACAACACCGTGTCCCCTGGACCTTTGTTCCGAGGTAAATGCACAGATTTACCACGTGGCTAATTTAAGTACCCCGCATTTATAAAGGAACAATATAGTATGCCTGTTTGTTAGTAAGAAGACCGAAGGCATCTTCCCTGAAACATCCAGATTTTTGCTCAGTTGTATGGTCCTAACTGTAGCCCTACCCTGTAATAATATAATAGCTACCCAGTGGTTGAATAATAGCTACAGTATAAATTATTTGTAAGATACCTAATTGTTACTCCCTTATTCCATAACTTCACATATTGTTCCCCAGTAGGACTACCTACATATAAGTATTGGTCCGTACCGTACTGGTACACCGTTAGTAGGCCTATTAAATATTACGCTGTAGCTCTGGAGTTATTACGCTGTACGTAGCGGGCTGTAATCTAAAGCGTTACCAAATACCCGTATTAAATCATTGTGTAACTGCAATGATACACACTGAACACGGTGAGACCAGTTTCAGGGGTTTTAGACGTAGTCCAAAAATAACATTGGGAACCTCTCGGCACGATACTTTAACATTAACTGTAACTAAATTCATAAGATAAATAAAAGCTGTATCATATCTGTCCAATAGATGGCAGTGATACACTTATTTTGCGGGTGGCGCTAAAGTCCTAAGCAGGCTTCACGTAACAACCTGACTAGACTATTTAGAAATTGTGCACATTGTGCAAATACAAAGGCTAGAGGTGTATCTTATTCATGTATATCAGTTTACAAATAGTTTATATGTATTTTATGATAATGCATCCTGTTTTCAGAAAATGTTCCCTATATACGTATGGAAAAAGGATTTCTGATTTCAAATAGAGATCTTACATCAATATCTAAACTGCAGGAATTTTCCAACTAAGGTATAAAGGGGCAGGTTTGCGAACAGCGACACTCAATATTAAGTCAGTGGTTATATAGCCAACATGGAAATTCTAACGGGTGCACCATGTCCAAGAATGCCTTGGATCTGACTGGATAATGTATTGGTCAACGGTCAGGGTGCTGCCCACCTCCTACCGCTCCCCTCCTTCTCCCTATCCGGTTCACACTATTGTCTCCATTGCAGACCGACCCGTGCTTGTGAGGTCAGAGGAACATTGTAGAGGATTTCCTCTGGGTTTTAATGATTTCCTGGGTATTCAAGTTGGCAACAATGCCATAGGATCTTGTTACTTACCTGGCACACAGTGAAGAGACTGCCTTTTGAGTCAGTAACTGAGTCATTAAGGTGGCCCCGTATTATCCGTTGACGGTGCACATACTGGAAAAAAGCGGTTACCACACATGGGAAAGTAGTCCTTTCTGGGTAGTTTCTCTTTGTTGTGCTTTGAGACATGTATAACAGAAATGTAGAATGTAATGATTGTTGTAAAATCATTTGAACAATCATCAACATCAACTTTCTTCCTTGCCAGGTCGTCTTTTGGACAAACTATGAGAGAATGAAGTAAATACATTTAAAAATATTATTTCAGGTATTTTATTGGTAAAAATATGACATTTCCCAATGTGAACATGTCCAGCAGTTTATGTTGGGTAATAAGTATAATTCGTCGATCAGGGCCCTCACATCATATCCCTCCTAAACTTGGGAACATTGCACATTACCTAAAATAACAATTTTGTGAAAAAGACTGCTTAATCAATACAAGAACACTGTCTTAACAGCAAATAATGATCTAATTTAACCATCTCCTATTCCATTTAGCTCAAATAAACTGAAATAAGTAAATAACCCATGTTTTGTTTACTGTTTATTGCATGTTTTCTTTTTGCCATATGAAAAGAAAAGCAGGTGGGAACAGCCTAGCGACAGGCCGGTAGTAGCTCCTATACAGTCATCGAACTGAGGGCCTTCAGTCCAGCTAGAGGCTTCAAAAAGCCCCTATCTCCAAGCCCCAGGGTCTGTAAGGCTTTGACATGCTGGTGGAGGTGGAGATGGAGGGAGAGGATGGATGCATGGGGCTTAGTACTGTCGGAGAGACCAGGGGGAAAGCGCTGAAGGAAAGAGGGAAGGCGGAGAGAGATGAGAGAAGAGGCGAGGAGATCTTCGATGTGGGCCCAGCCAGGCCAAGGGGCAGTAACCGGTGGGACTCAGCAAGGGGTAGAACGCCGTGCCTTGTTGCCACGGAGCCCTCGCTGGAGGAGGATGGCGAGGAAGAGGAAGGTGTGTTGCCACTACCGTTTCTGGATGTGGGCATCCTGGCATGTGGGTGTTGCAGGAGCAGGGGGTGGGATATATGGGCTGGGCTCCAGGCCATGTGTCCGAGTCCGTTGTGCATCTCCCTCTGAGAGCCATAGTTGCTGAGGTGGGATACCAGGCGCACCCGGAGAGGGTCGGAGCTGTCCCGGCCCTCTATGATGCTCAGGTAGCGTGCTGTCTCCGCCAGGCATTCCCTGAAGCCCAGGCTGCGGTAATCCTTGGAAAACACGTGAGCTTCAAAGTAACCTGTGTCCGCAAATAAGGAAAGAGTGAATCATCTGTGCTGATGACACTGAGCACACAAACAAGGTAATATGTTTGTAACTGTGTGAATATAAAGGATGACCACACCACACCTTTCCCCCCAGCAGCATGGAGCATCTTCAGGTGGTCCACCGTCATCTGCAATATTTCTGCCTTTTCTAATTTAGCTGATCCCTGAGAAAAAATTAAGTGTTGATATCTTCGATGATATAAATAACATTGAACATTACGCAAGTATTACTATTGGAGGCAGCTGGCAGTTGCTAAGTACCTGTTTCTCAAAAGCACTTGGCACAAGTCTTCTTAACTCTGACAGACTGTTGTTGATGCGGTCCCGACGTCGTTTTTCAATAATCTAATTTGGAACAATGCAGATATTATGGAGGTGGTCAAGTGTGTAAGAAGCCCTAGTCTGTGCTTTTGTTTAGCGCGTCGAGCAAAAACACCATTACTCACAATAAGCAAAATAGTTACTTACCCCTCTGCGTCTTTTTCTTGCTTGAACTTGAGTGGTTGTGGAAGGGGACATCGTACCGTGAGGCGAATCAGGTTGTCTGAGCAAAGGCAAACAAAATTATTTTAATGATATGATACATTTTAATAATTTGCGTAGTCCTATTTAAAATAAAACATTGATGATGGGGCTGTCTAGTTCCAATCTGGCCAATACGAAAAAAAAATCCAAAGTTACTAACTGAAGATAATACAATAAAAACAACTTCCGGCACTATTTATTTCATTATATTGTCAATTCAGAAATAAAGTTGACATACCCATTTTCATCTCCACTGTCTTTCTCTACTTCGATATTGTCGTCCATTTCGCTGTCAGATGAACTATAACTGTGATTTCGTTTCATCTTGCTTTTATTCGCACGAGTGGAAAAATCCTTACGGCACAAGATTCTCGGAGGAATGACAGCAACGGGTCTGTGCACGATTAGAAACGTCAAATGTGGTTTGAATGTGGCCCCAGTTTTTTTTTTTACAGCGTGCATAGTGGGCGGAGCATGTTGAATTTATGAGGAAATGTGGGCGGGCATTACCGAGGCAGCCTATCAAAAGCGACTAACATTAGAGCGTCATGTTTTTATTTCGAATAACGTCATACCTTACACTGCCACCTACTGCATATGAGGCTATTTAATCATAGACTAATACCACAATTAATAATAAAAAAAACGAAAATAATCAATTTAAGTTATTATAGCAGGATAATTAAGTGGATGTAGCTTGGATGTTAAATCGTTGTATTTTAAATGTGGCCAACTGGATACCCAGTGCCTCAGATCATGTGTTCCCCCTCCGAGGTCCCTCATCGCCGGGACATAGGCCATTGTAGCAGGAGCCTCTCTACCAGTCAATGTTGTGTTGGGACACATGGCCTATTAGCAATGTTTGTGTTGTTCATTTTCAGCTGTCAGCTGTGTGGCTCAACAACAGCACTGATCAGCCGAGAGGACCCAGTGTTATTCAGTCACGTTTGCCAAGCTCTCCAGGGAAACTCCATCAATGGCGCCTGACTGCAAACAGGTCCACTCACTAGCTGTTCTCTGGGTTTGCTCATCCCCGATAGATAATAACACCCTCCCAAGAGGAACTTGTAGAGCTGGAGGGCAGGAGAACATTCTGGAAATATTTCTATGGAAAAACACAAAATTTTGGTGTTTCTGTTTGAGCCACATCACATGGTATGCAGACCGTCACATGGGAACTTTCAATGTTTGTGTTCAACTGTTGAGTTAATCCACCCTGGGTGGGTTTGCATGGGGAGTACTTGAATCATTGACGAGCCCCTCACAAACAAACCCTCACACACACACACACACACACACACACACACACACACACACACACACACACACACACACACACACAAATTATCTGGAATTTAGTTACATATTGGACTCCAAACCAAACCAAAATAACTAAAAAAGGAAAGTAATAAATGTTTTGTCTTCAAAGTACAACGTCACACCCCTCCTCTCCCTCCAATATGTCATGACTTTGGACAGGGGGCGTGTATATACCAGTGTAACCTCCGTCCGTCTGTGTCTATGGCATATCTGCTAGGGTCATCAGTGAGAGTAAGCTGGACTCCCTGCGGTCAGCCATCCCTCCGCCGTGCAGCGCAGCAGCTGTTTCCCTGGTCTGTGCACCGGGTCAGTTGTCAACGTGCTGCGTTGGTAGTGAGACATGTGGGCCGAGGGCTTGATGCAATTGAGCAACTGCAGCAGAACGCTCCGCTTCCAGAATGTCAGATAAGCTTTCAGTGGTGACAGATACAATGTGCAGCCCATGGTCGATCTGTCGGTGGAGCATGATGGGATCTTTGCGCCATCCTGAGTGCACACACACACACACACACATACACACACACACACACACACACACACACACACACACACACACACACACACACACACACACACACACACACAGGCATTGTACTTGGTACATCTGTTTTAAACAGACCCACATCATTTACCCTCATTTACCCTTGCGATTCTAATAGTGGGTTGTTGAGTTTCATTTTCACACTGTGGTCACAACTTTTAAGATCGATTTGATCTCCTAGGAGAAAAAAACATCCAAAGACTTGCATGCAGCATCCCAAGCAGTATAAACTATTTAGGCGTCTTTACTCCGAAATGCTGGCCTGCGATTGGTCAGAACCCTGATCATGACCCGTGTAAGACCCAAATGTGTGACCCATCGAATTATGTGGCTGTAGACCAGAATATGTGAGCAGTGAGTATCAGGTGACATATTTTGACTAGTACCTTATCTGAAATGGTGACACCTTAATTCTTTTGGGTTTACAGGAGATCAAAACGATTATCACACGCTGTTTGGTTGGTATCGGAGGTACTTTACTGTATCCAAAATGAGGTCAAATATTTTGACAGGCTCTATATCATGAATGGTGAACTGTGTTGTAGTTTGTGTGTCTTTCCAAATGCTTTTGGTGTGCACAAAGGGGCGAGCTAAGCACCATATAGGTGTTCTAAGCGGTTCATGGTTGCATTTAAGCCGCTGGAAAGGCAGTGGGTTACAGATTATTTCGATGGGTCACACTTTTCAGGTTCAGTGAGAGTGCGCTCCTTTGCATGTCCACTGTAAAATAAACCACAGACAGCCTTTTTTAACTCAAGAAGTGACCGCCAGCTCTAGTGTGGTTCTCCTCTCAGCATTGTTATGGCACCATTAGGTGACTGTTTTCTACAGTGTCGGTAAGACAGGCCACATGTGTTCTCTATTACAAACACAAACCATTCTGCTACCTCCTCGCATCTGATGCTCAAGGCCTTTCACATGACCACTTGCATTCCTCAGGGTCATTGAAGCTGTTTTAATATTTCCCCCTGTGACTATTTGCACCCCCCCCCCCCCCCACCAAACTAGAAAACGAGTTGTGGCATCATAACACATTGACCCATAACCTTGGCACATAAATGAATAAGGACACCTTGGATAAAAGGGAAAGAAAGGTTGGAATTTCCTTTTTTTTGTTGAGTTTGACAAAGTTCATATTTTGGTTTAAAAATATATGTTTTTGGTTTAATACCATAAATCTAGAATGTTTTTCACCTTCATAATTAATGATTAAAGGAGTCTGCCCTGTTGTCTCTCAACCTAGGCCCAACCTAGGCCCCAACCTAGGCCTAAATGAGCACAAATTTGAAGATAAAGCAGTTATCAAACTGCTGCCAAGAAGCTAAAAGGTATAAGCCAGCATTTGTTTGAAACTGGCGTGTGCCCAGCTGCCTTCCTCAATCTTCCCTTACGTTCCCCTTGGTGACTGTGTGTTTGTGTGTGTAAGCATGACAGTGAGAGAGTGTGCCTGGGTGTGTGTGTGCTCGTGTGCGTATGTTTGTGTGTCTGCGAGTGTTTATGCGTATGCCAGCGAGCGAGCAGGCAGGAGAGGGAGAGAGAGAGAGAGAGTGTGTGTGTGTGTTTAGAAGGTGGTGTTTCCCATAGCTCTGATCTAATTTCGTGGTAACTCAATCTCCGTGTGAGCACATCCCGGCGAGTGTTCTCCCCACCCGTCCACAGCCCCCCCCCCCCCCTCTCTCTCTCTCTCTCTCTCTCTCTCTCTCTCTCTCTCTCTCTCTCTCTCTCTCTCTCTCTCTCTCTCTCTCTCTCTCTCTATCTCTGGGCCGGCCTCGAGTGTGTCTGACAGAGGCCGGCTTAGTCTCACAGGACTGCCCACCCCTCCCTCCACCCTCCCTCCACCCTCACCAGGATTGATTTACTATGTCAACCGTCGAGGCTGTGGGCAGCAGCGGCGCTCACAGCCGTGCCTGCATCCTGTGTGCACACCATCCTGACATGTTATACCTGTCACTCAACACCTGCTGCTGCTGCTGCATGTGTGTGTGTTTCAGTGTTTGTGTGTGTGTAGGAGTTTGTAGAAGTGTGTGCGTAGGAGTGTTTAAGTTGTGTGTAGGGTTATGTAGGGGTGTGTGTGTGTGTGTGTGTGTATGGTTGTGTAGGGGTGTGTTTGTGTGAGTGGGATTGTGTAGGGATATGTTTGTGTGAGTAGGGTTGTGTAGGGGTGTGTTTGTGTGAGTAGGGTTGTGTAGGGGTGTGTGTGAAGGAGTGTAGAGTGTGTGTGTGTTGGGTTGTGTAGAGGTGTGTTTGTGTGGTTAGGGTTGTGTAGGGGTGTGTGTGAAGGAGTGTGCAGGGGTGTGAGTGTAGGGTTGTGTAGGGGTGTGTGTGCTTGATATGTGTCTGTGCTTGTATGTGTACAATTTTCATTAAAAAATGTTCTCAGCACTCGCAAACCCCTACAAACGTCTAATATTTCAACAACTAATGGCATACTGCTAAGACACGGAATGTGTTGTACCACCCATAGTAGTGGACCTAAATAGCTAGTCTGACTCAGGGAAATGTCTCGCAGACAGCTTCTGTTCAACAATGTTATCCTATGGGCCACAGCTTCCTGCCGGTCCCCTCTGGATCCACTCAGCACCCAGGCTCTATATTGGGCAGCGGGGAGCTGAGCAGACCTGAGCCTTATTCCCACCGTTGGACCATTATGCGCTTGCCTTCTCATTCTTCACCTTCCTGCCTTTGTTGGCATACATTCATTTGGTGCTGTTTGGATAGGTAGAGCCAGGGAGGATGTGTTCCACTTCCTTGTTTCTTTGTTTGGCAGGATTTTTTAGTTGTATTATTATTATTGTTGTTGTGCGGTCTACTCTGGACACTGAGCACATTATCTCACAGCCGCTGGCTGGCCCTGGTCATGCTAGGAATGACCAGGCTTAGAGACATGAAAGGCACAGGGAATGGCAGCCAGCGTAGATTGAAGGAATTCTTAGTGTAACAGTCTGAAAAGCTAAGCACTTCCTTGATTTGCTAAACCTTAGAGTAAATCCTTGACCTGGACAAAATCCTGTAAATCCTGTATTACTTTTATCAGATACTCTCACTTGCAACACCTGACAGCAACCTCTGTGTTCTCAAGGTCTGCTCGCCTACTCTCAATCATTGGTTGACTTGTGCAGCAGTACAATGGAAAAAAGACTCCCAATTAGCAAAACAGGAGTCAATACACATGATGTCAGAAATGGCACCACGTCTGGGATCAGATAACAAGCAGCTTTTTGGGCCAAACATTGTGCTTCCTCAACCAAACTATAGGAAAAACATTGTTTGCAAATCAATAGAATAGTGTATACGTGTGTGTGTGTTTGTAGGGTGGAGTGCTGCCCATATAAATTGTGTTTTTTTGAATTAAGGATTGGAGCAAAGTATTTTTTCTCTTAAAGAACGGAAGAGTCAGGCCAGCAATGGCTTTTCATTGTCATGTACGTCATCACACTCCACCTATCATTATTATGAGTGTCGCCTTCACCCTTAGACACCCAGATTGATGCCTCTGAGGAGTTCAACTCTTCAACATGAAGCTCGACTAATAAAACCAGACACATCTAGTGGTTTGCTGATCATTTGAGAAAGAACAACGAGGATTAAAAACAAGAAAAAAGAGTCAGTCAATTACTTGAATATCACACGTTTGTAATGAAAATGGCTGTCCTTTGCGAGGCGATTGCTTTGCAGTGGCAGCTCTGTGCCAGCTGCCTGTTCTGTGGTGCAGACCTACTTTCCCAAGCTCTGACCTGTGGGAAAATGTGTGGCGGCCAGTAATTGATTCCGCCCTGCCAGCCCCATTACTCTCCACTGCAGTCAAACTGCCAGGGATCTGCAGAGAGCGTTTCTGCAGGTCTTTCGCTTTATCCTTCTTACTTAATTTTAACTTTCTATCCTTCCTTCTTTCTTTGTCTTACTTTCTTTATTTCCTTCTCTTCTTCTATCATTTCCATTTTTGTATCTATTATACATCTCTTATTTCCTTCATCTAATCCATTCATGGGTTTTATGCCCTGAATTGCACTGTCACGCTTGCCTTATTAATTGAGTCATTATGTGAAAGGCTTGAGGAGTGAATTAGTAATGGTTTATTAGTAGGATGGTAATATGCGTACATATGTGTTATAGACTCATTTAAATCTTCATGGCAGGGAGCACCCGCCACTCGTAGTCTCAGATTTGTTTTCCTCCACCCTGTTATCATCTTCCAAGGCATTAGCACGCCATGTTTTCTGACTACAAACACGAGTTGGAGACATGAAAACCCCTCCCTTGAATTTATTTCTCATGAAATATTGCAGAATAAGTGCAGTCATCTGATGGGATGGCCTGGGCGGCCTGTTACAGCCTAACACTTGCCACATGTTTAAATAGAGGTATGTGCTGCCCTCTCCAATTAATCCTCAATCAGGGGCTCTATGCTCTGGGCCTTACCATCTGTGGTCCTCCCTGGCTGCTCCGCGGGAGTGGAGGGTGGGTGGGGGGGAGCTGGTAGGCAGCAGGGGGAGTCATTGGAGGGTTAAGGGGGGCTCACAGGGTAGGTGGGTGTGTGCGTGGGGGAATCTTCTTTGTGATATGCATCTCTATGTTATGGACGTGGTGCTATTCTGCCAACCTCACTCATGTGATTTCACAGCTGCTGCTTTGAACACGAACACAGACCCGTCGTCGTGGGGAGATAGAGAGAAAGAGGGAGAGAGAGAGAGAGAGAGAGAGAGAGGGAGAGGGAGAGGGAGAGGGAGAGGGAGAGGGAGAGGGAGAGGGAGAGGGAGGCATCAAATAACTCGATGACAGTAATCACGCCATGCGAGGTGCAGAGGGGGCCATGATGGGAGGCCTGGTCTGTAATGATTTACGAAGCCTCTCCTCTAGCAGGCTTTACATAACTTCCAGCTGAGGAAGGGTGGGCATGGGGGCACTTTCCCATGTTGCGAGGGTTCAGGAGGCCACCTTTTGAGCGCTGTGGCAGTCGTATTTCACTTGAGGAATCCAGCCCACTTGTTGGGGATCTGAGGGGGAAAGCATAAAAGCGGAGCAGAGAGAGAGGCTGTACCCTGGCTGCTAGTTAACCTTGCGCCCACACTGCTCTGTGCAGCAGGGTTGGTGTATACCCTCCGTGGAGCTGGGTAGCTCTCCCGGTCTTAACAGAACAAGCAGAGCCTCTGTGAGTGGGAGGCGGACCCCCCCCCCCCCCCCCCCCCCCCCGCCTCCTATCGGTGGGCCAAAAAGCAGGAGCCTAAGGCACAGGGAGCGTGTGGGATAAAAAAGATGAGAGAGGAGATCAAAGCCAGGACCATGAAAAGGCTTCCAGCACACAAGCACGGGGCACCTCTCTGACCCCCTCTCAACCAACACACACACCCACACACACACTCGTCATCCTGGCTCTCTCTCTCTCTCTCTCTCTCTCTCTCTCTCCGTCAAACAGCAGCCATCTAAAGAGCAGGAGGACAGGACAGGAGGGCAAGTCCCACAGGTCCTGTGAGCCTCCCAGTAGAAGGCACCTACATGGATGTGAACCTGTGCTGTGGCCCCCTGCTGGTGCTTCACATGTGGTGCATATCTAATGTGTTCTTTTCACTCAACAAGCTTTATTTAATGCGTGTTTCACCTAGGGTGATAGTTAAGAACTGTGTGGATTATAAAACAGGAATGCACTTAATTTGGATATTTGGATATACTTTATAACATGGAATTGCAAATTCTCTGTAAGCTAAACCAGAAGCTGCAGTTACAGTAACTCCTTATTCCCACAATAAGGAACCTAAACTTCAGGTTCATCATGAGCCAGGCCTGCTCTCTGGTCCAGAGGATCCTCTCTCAATTATTCATGAGTCCTCAGGTTGGACCCTGGGAACAGGCGAACGGAGGCCCAGTGTCAATAAGAAACACCGTCCTGCCACAATGGGACTGCCTGCAACTACACTGTTGACAGATACCAACACAAAGCAGCTGAAAGGGGCGGCATCGGGGGGGGGGGGGGGGGGGGGGGGGGGGCTCTTTATTCTCACACACACCAGAGAATGGGTCAGTGTGCGGCTGCCTGCGAGGGGCTGTGTTTGTACAGTACATAACCTACAGCTTTTGTCACTGGCCACCGCTCCACCATCAATGGGAGGCTGGAGTGCTGATGAGAATAGGTGGGCAGAATGGGGTTTATCATTGATAAAATATACTACATACTGGATGCCACAACGCCCTCCTGCTCCTTGGATTGAATCATACTTTGTTTGAGAGTTTAATATGAAATAAAAATCTCTTGATTAAATTACTGCACCACTTGATAGTCATTTAGTAACAAGATATTTTATATAGTCGATCTCCTCTTCATGTCTGTGACCACTACTTCTCATCTTACTCTCTCCCCCTCTCAAACTGCCAAACCTCCCTCTTCTTAACACACTGTCCCTATCCTCCACTCCCTGTCTCCCTCTTCTCTCGCTTCATCTGTCCTATCAGCTCTCCCCTCACCTGTCTCCCTCTTCTCTTCATCTGTCCTATCAGCACTCCCCTCACCTGTCTCCCTCTTCTCTTCATCTGTCCTATCAGCTCTCCCCTCACCTGACTCCTCCCTCCTGCCTCCCGACTCTGCCATGAACACTCGCCTCTCTCCTTTGTCCTCCTCTCTGGACTCACTCTGTCCTCTGAACTATCGACAGGCTTGCCCGACCCCTCTGGCACCTTGGTTGTCTGACTCTGTAAGTTCTGACACAACCAACCTATGGCTGAAAGAGCATGGTGCAAATCTAAGCACCCTGATGACCTTCTTGCCTACCAAGCTCTTCTCTCCGCTTTGTCTGCAGCTAAAAGCTCCTTCTTTCAATCTCAAATGCATTCTCCGATCCCCAAAAAGGTTTTCTATCTTCTCCACCCTCCTCAATCCCCCCACCTCCCTCCTTCCTACTACCAAGGGATTTTGTTAACTACTTTGTTAAAAAGATAAATGGCATACGCTGCTCATTTCCCCATCCACCTGCTGTCAACATCTGTCCTATAGCCACCTCTTCATCTCCTACTCTAACTTCCTTTTCCTTCCTTTTAAGGCATCTCCAATCCACAACCTCTCCATCAATATCACAACTCTTTGGTGCCTGACTAGGACGGCAGGGAACCTGGAGGATACGTCCTTTCCTCACCCAGAAGGCCACCCAGGTTTTGGTCCAGGCTCTTGTCATCTCGCGTCTAGACTACTGCAACTCCCTTCTGGCTGGGTCTGCCTGCATGTGCTTTTCATCAAGACTGCAGCAGCCCGGCTGGTCTTCAACCTACCAAAGTATTCCCACACTACACCACTCCTCCTCACCCTGCCCTGGCTACCAGTAGCTGCTCAAATCGGATTCAAGACACTGTTACTTGCCTACCGTGCTGCAAATGGCTCCTGCCCATCCTACATCCCGGACATGGTCAAACCATACACCCTGGCGCGTCCACTACGCTCTATGACTACCAAAGGACTTGCTACTCCTTCACTACGTGGGGACCCCAGCAGCCGCTCAACAAAATCTTGATTGTTTGCTGTCCTGGCTCCACAATGGTGAACAAGCAAACCACTGACATCAGGACAGTTGAGACCCTACCCATTAGGCTGAAAAATTAATCAGTGCAGACTACATCTTTGCCCATGAAAAAATGAAAAACAGAAATAAACAAGAAAAGAAACAAAAAAACATAATTTATCTCTCTTGTTTCTATATTGAACTTCTGAAGCAGTTTGCCTATATGATTAATTGTATTTACTTAAATGATTCTTTCCCTTTTTGGGATATATATATATATATATATATATATATATATATATATATATATATATTGGGATATCTTTATTGCTGAATGCACTTATTGTAAGTTGCCTTGGACAAAAGCGTCAGCTAAATAAATGAACTGTAATGCAATGTTATGTTGCATCACAAAGATGGAGTTGCCAGTGTACAGAGGCCTTGCTATAATGTTATGATAAATACTTTATAAATATTAGTAGCATTTTGTGTTGGTAGCAATCAGAGAACAACCCTGTTATGCGGCTTCCTATGACTCTCTTCCTCCTTTTCTATTTGTATCCTTCTTCTATGCTTCCATGCTATTAAGCGGAATGCTATTAATGCTATTTAGTGGAATAGCTGTGAATATTAATAGTTTATGTATCAAACTTTCTGCTGTAGCTATTTATTGTATGTTGTTCACACTTAATACATGTGATATCCAGTTACCCACTCTTCCACTAGAGAGCATAAGGATGGGGGTGTGCATTTATTAGGTAGGCCTACATACACAGATGCATTTAAAGCCCACTTGGGGCTTGGTCAGAAGAAAGGTGTGACACACACACACCTCTGGTGTGAGGACCACAGTTCAGGTATTCTGGTGGTTTCATGGAGCAACACTTCTTCATGGTTGCAGAGAGTTAAAGACTATGGGTCATGGTTGAGTTTGCCTGTTCTGGGTTTTCCAGAAACTCTGCTCTTGGTCCAACCCCAAAGACACTTTAGCTATGAAGACTTTCATTCTACCAGCCTTAAAGAAATGTAACTAAATGCAAATGTGTGATATATATATAGTTGAAATGGGATTATTATTTTTTTGTTTCTTGAGGGCCTATAAATTTGGCACATAAATCATGTATTGTTACTTAGCGCCATCTGTTGGTTAAAAGGCAACAGTGACAAGTATCTACATATTTCTCTCTCTCTGTCCTATCTATCTGTCTGTCTGTCTGTCTGTCTGTCTGTCTGTCTGTCTGTCTGTCTGTCTGTCTGTCTGTCTGTCTGTCTGTCTGTCTATATATCTGTCTGTCTTAGCTTTCCTTATCTATCTAACTAGCCAAACCATATTCATCTTATTATCATAATGACTGCGAGACAACATTTTGGTTTTGGCGTTCAAAGCTTAATGTAATATTTATACCTGATAGCACATGGGCAAACACGCCTATCTTCATTATGCGCCGATTAACTTCAGGCAGGTATCTACCTGCTCTAAAACCACGCCCCTGACAATTTTTCTCCATGGAAACGTTGGCTGTAGTGTCTGTGATTCGTTGGGGGAAAATAGTCAGCGTACTTAAAATTGACTTGAAACGTTTGTCCACTGTGAAGACGTCATATCTTTAGAAGGCTTTGGCGACACAAAGTTTAACTACCGCAAACATGGTTGACCAATTTGTTGGAACATGGAAGATGACTCTCAGTGAGAACTTTGATGAGTACATGAAGGCAATAGGTGAGCTCAACTAATTTGAAATGTGAATGCTTTCATTTATTGTGGACTGCAAGCTGGCTACAATGCTTGAATTAATTTACAATTTGGCACACGTGGTATGATAATAAGCAGGTCGATTTGTAAGTCTGACTGACTGTCTGAAGACACCGCTCAACTTCAAATATTGTTGACGCAGGTGTCGGCCTTGCCACTCGCCAGATGGGAAACGTGATAAAACCCAAATTTATTATCAGCGTGGGTGAAGGTGTAATTTCCATGAAGACACAAAGTACTTTCAAAAGCACCGAAATTAAATTCAAACTGGACGAAGAATTCGAAGAGAAAACTGCTGACGACAGACTGACCAAGGTGGGTTTTGCTTGGATGCATTGTCCACCCTCCCTATGTAAAAATAAATTAATGTGTGCGTTAATACATCTGGTACATACTCTTCGCTTGCAGACCATTGTTTCCTTTAATAATGGAAAGTTAGTGCAGAAACAAACCTGGGATGGCAAGAGCACGACACTGGAACGAGTACTTGAAAGTGGCAAACTAATAACGGTGAGCCCAATTGTCTGACGTCTTTGCTTTTGTTTTTACTTATGGCTGCACCCTTAATGGATTTTGATCTTTTCTCTAGACCTGTATCGCGGGTGATGTCGTTGCAGTGAGGACCTATGAAAGGGAGGCATAACTCTTCAGGAAGTTGGTTAACCCGTGGAGTCTAAACTGTAATCTCCATGTGGGAACATGTTGCCGAAATTCTTCAATAAATCCATTTCAGTCACTTGTCTCTACTTGTCGTTTAGTCCTCGCATAATATGCCTTTTCACATGAGTGTAACCTGTAATACCGGCCATGTAAGCTGGCTGGTATTATTGAAGCATATACCAGAAACACCATGGCTCCAGCTGCATGTAGCGTTCACAACATGCATCAGAGCTGCCAATTCTGAGCTGGTCATACAATTGTATCACTACAATAAGCAGTGCTGGCATGGCTTCGTCATAGTGGTCTAGCTCAAGGCTGGCAGCCAAATGGGGAAGCATGACCTGTTTGTGGGAGACCCTTTAGTCTACATGCCAAAAGGCCTTGACTGTGCAGAGTGACTTTAGTTTCAGCAAGTGCAAATGTGCTTTTAATTGGTGTTCTTTGCACAGTAATCAGGCTGTAGAGGATATGTGATTTCCATGTAACCTAGTGACCTCCCGTATAACGTATGGCGCACTACAGTAAGTGGTAGTCCTAATATTAACTGATTTATCCTTTTTGGGTGCAAATTCTGACTCGTATTGAAGGGAAATTATGCATATTGAACGCTCGAAGAAGCTGTTTACGCAGCTGGAACACATTTATAATCGCAAATGAGTATTTTAAATGACTTGATTGTAGAATGTGGATCAGATACACTTCGCTGTCCCAGCAAACTGCACAAAAAAAAAAAACCTGTGTGGGTGGGTATACCATTAATAGATTTACGAAAGCTAATAAGGGTGTCTGAATTTCGTCGTTAAACATTTTTTATGCCCGAAGCAAGGACGCATGTTACATTATTTTAATTATGACTTCCATATGTTATGTTTTCGAAAGAAAACTACCCCTTTTTGAACAACTATACCGGTGACGTCATTACAAATATGGCGGCCGACGAAAACACTAACATTGAACGCGATAAGGAAAACATGATTATTTTTAACAAGGAAAAGCCACACGCGTACATTAAAAGGACAACCAACCAAGCAAACATGAACATGGAGAATGAAGTTTGCGAAAAACGTAGCACTACGGAATACTGCGAAAAACTACAGACTTGGATGTGGCAATACTACACTGGGTATGTGAACTGGCAGAGCTGGGTTTCAGTGTGTGGTACTATGCCTAACCATTATTCTCTACTACATCCCGCCAACGGAACGACCACAACCCAAACTGAATTCACCGGCTTTGATGCACAGAACTGGTACAACAACCCGTTTGGTTTGCCATTATCGACATACTCACCCGTTATCCCCACCCCCGGTATTCAGACAGTGCAGGCCCCAGGCAATAGTTCCTTAACGGCTGCTGTGCCTACTCAGACACAACAGCAGACCCAAGACAACCGGAATGCACACAGACCAGGTATACAGTTTGCCAATACATTGAGCATGTTCCACTACAATGTATATCCAAGATTGATCAGCTATGTTTAATTGCAACCACAACGTTTCAGGTCGAGAGTATATCATTCCTTCGCCCTTTCAAAGGCTTGTTGCTGAAATGGTGGATTTCTTCATATTGTTCTTCATAAAGGCAACCATCATCATCAGCATCATGCACCTAAGTGGGATGAAGTAAGTGTGATGTGTTTGAGTGGACGTGTTAAACAATTGATAACCCAAATTATTTTCATGCGAGTCAATTATTGCTCATTTGACGGATAACGAGGGTATTGTTCAATTACCAGCATTGCTTATTTCAAAGGGATATTTCCAAGTTTGCCATGCACTTCATAGTGGAGGAAATAGATGAGGACACCTCAATGGAGGAGCTTCAAAAGATGATGCTTGTGGCCTTGGTCTACCGGATATTGGTGTGTTTTTACGAGGTGAGGTTTTTTACATTCAGGACAATGGTTTTCATATTTAGCTCTAAGTAAACATCACATAAGGATTACAGGTCTGACCCTAAGGCTATGTCCAAAGATATGCTTCATTAATAAAAAAATATATTTTTTATTTCTACCAATGGGTCCTCAGTCTTGAAAGTCCAGTTATAATACATTTTCACACATTGTGAAATGTCTCACTGTTCATAATTGTCAGTTTTCAAAACGAGTGACAATCTGTGAATGAAACAGTAAAATTATAAATGTACATCTTATTTTTTACACAGATCAACTTTCCTGCATCGATTCTAAAGGCCTGTGCTATTCTTGTAGGGCAGTACTCTGAGAACTTTCCTTTCTTCCTTCTAGATTGCATGTATTTGGGGTGCAGGTGGAGCCACACCGGGAAAACTCCTCTTTGGACTCAAGGTGGTGATGTGTGACTCCTCTGTTCTAGTTCAGCCTCACAGAGTCCTGGTGGTGCCGGCAACAGAGGTCTCCCTCTCTGCGTGAGTCATCCAGCTTATTGTTGTGGTTTTTCATGTGCAACATAATCTATATGTTCATCCTGCATTATTACCATGGCACAAACCTTTAATACAGTAATGTTGGTTAATATTTTGTAGCGCTAACCAAAAAATAAATAGAACGTGTTTTAGCGGAGCTAAGCTCACGTAAATGAAACAGGGCTGTGATTTGCTGCTCGCTTCGTATAGGATGAAAGTATCTGTCCCTACATGGCCATGTGCTTTGGACACTAAAATTGTCTTGCTGCTTGGCTGGTCCGACCGTTTAATCGAAAAAAGCTGAGCATTCCTGTTGAGGTGTCTGAGCTGTCTGCTGCAACACAGCACGGCCATATGGCCTCATTCTACTTCTGCATCGAATTTCCATGCAAGGAACACTTTCAGGTTTGTTTCTGCTGACAGTGAGAAAAACATTAAGATGGACCAGTTGGGGAGGTTAACAAACATGTTCATTTGTATGACACATCATCTCATTTTCCACGTGCAGAATTAGCACTGCAGAGCCATAAATGCATTGGCAGCTGTTTTGCTTATCTCTGGAAGTTATTTGACACAGAAGTATAATTGCAACCTTAACTGTGTGCAAGTCTACCCTTGTCATTAGTATAAGCATAAAGCCGCTGCTGTCTGCGCCTCTTCCTGCAGATCCACTATCAGAGCCTTGAACAAGAACTTCTCCATCGCCTTCTTCTTCCCAGCGTTCATCACGCTGTTGTTCTTCCAGCACAACAGAACTGTCTATGACATGGTGGCCGGCACCATCGTCGTCAAGCGCACATGAGCCAGATGATCCACAGACGGACCCACACATACAGTCAGACAGATGCTGTGTGCTATTTAATACAACACTGACCATGTGGCTCTATTTTAATCTACTTTACAATGATTTACTGCATGATACATGACCCCGATATGCGACGAGGGTGTCTGAGACCCATGTTCCTCTATGGGATTTTATCCTTCTTTTTTTTTTTAAAGATACCTGCTGACATGCTGCTGTTGATTTTGCTTCCATGCCACAGTATTTTATAATTTAATTTAATAACATCCACGTCAGTTCTATTCTCTGACGTATAAATCTAAAGACTCAAAGCCTTCTAGATTGAGTCTCAAAAAAATCAACTAAACAAATTGAAACTTCACATTATTCCAGTAGAAGGGGGTTTCTACTTGTTTTACTATTGAATGACAGATCTGCAGTTTTGAAATACTTGAATAGTACCTTGAAATGTGTTTAAATACTGACAGAATCACTCTCTTTAATATGATTACGTCACATGCATTTATACTGGCTATAGTATTATAGGATGTATGGCTTTCATAATATTTGTAACGACGCCACTAAACATTCTCAGAGTTTGACCGTTATCTTTAAGTATGCATGCCATGTGATACTTTCATTTGTATGCCACGCATAAAAAAAGCATTTATTAAAAAATATTTGCAGATGTAAAGGATTTATTTAATTACTGTACCATAACAGTCCACAACATAGAGCTGTCAAACCATGTATTATATTTATTATTGTGTCAGAATAGTACTTGAATATTTAGTTGGTTTGGATCCTATTTTGTTTACCAACAGCCAAGCTCTTCTTGCTATATCTGAAAATTATTCTATTTTTGTTCGTTGCTTTCTCAAAAAATGCATAATGTTTGTGTACAGTTTAAGAAGTAATATTGATTATACATTTACTAATGCAGATCATGCAACATTTATTTTTCATTTAAATCTAAAATAAAGAGAATTGTCTTATTGAAACAGTTATTTTACATTGTTCAATTTGTGATATTTTCACCATGTATGGTAGGATTGTAACGAGAATGCTACAGTAGACCTATTGTATATCAACGTATGTATGATCTTTCAAATGTTCATTTCGGGCCACAGCTACACCCCTTAAGTTTATTTGCCCATGATTGTATAATCATAAGTAGGCCCACAGTAATAACTCTTGGCCTTGAAATACTAAAACCCTATGCTACACTGTGCAATTCACCCAGAGACTAAATCAACTAAATTGTTTTCATATGGAGTCTGGTGACATCTACTGGTGGGCGATTAAGCATATTCAGTTGATAATTATATTTACGATATATACGTTTAAATACATTTACTCCTGTTAGGAGTCGGATTGGCAGAAGACGTTCATAATCAGATCAATGATCATTAGGCAGGCGCAAATCATTACCACATACAGTCCTTGTATCGCTTCCTCCGTCTACCTGTCCTCCATTCATTAATCATGATATATACCATGTATATATTTACAGTTTTCGGCTTTCTCGGATAAACATTTCTGTCGTTTCTTCCCAGCAGAGTCCGTAGACCCTAATGTCTCTGCACTTAATGGTTTTCCATACTGGTCTCCAGTCAGATGGGGTCTGCTTCCTCTCCCTTCCTCCTGTCCAGGCTTTAAGGTCAGGGAGGGGGGCTCCTACTGCCCCCAGGCGTCTGTGGATAGAGGCACCGGGTGCTGAAGGAACCATGGGAACTATCCCGTCCGTCCGTCTGGGACCATCAGCTCCAAGGAAGAACTGTTCAACTTTATGTCCCTGAGGTTAGTGTGCGCGTGTGTGTGTGTGTGGTATGTGTTCTGTTCTTGCCTGTTGGTATTCCTTTCCAATGGATTCAGTAATTAGAGGCTAGCTGGGTTCTGCCACAGGGAAGAGGTCTGATGACGAAGAGGGCTGACTGTCTGAGAGAGGAACCATGCCCTTCCTTGACAGACTCCATAGGGATTGGAAGGACACACACACACACACACACACACACACACACACACACACACACACACACACACACACACACACACACACACACACACACACACACACACACACAAAAAGGGTGCAAATTATTGGGGGGGGGGGGGGGGGGGGCATCAGATGTGATGAGGGCCAAATTAGATTAGAATTAGAATTAGAATTAAATTTTTTGCATGGCTTGTTCTGTGTCAGAATATTGTATATATGATGTATATTATAAATGTAACTACACCCATGGTGGATTATTTAAAAAAAATCCGAAATGTAACCTAAGTAACCTTGTCATTCGTCACTTAACCCCTAGGAGGCATCAACAAGCGATTTGATCATGCGTCTTTTGATTTCTTCCTGTAGAATAAAAGTATTGACGCCCAGGCCCATATTGCGAGAAACTGATAGCCAAGAAAGTGAAAAGGACTGTTATGCTTCACACATGTTGTGTTTTATCCTAGTTAATGTTTGGCTCGGACGTAGTCTAGGGTGGGATCAGGTAAACTGGAAGCAGAGGGGTTGAGGGGGCCGGCTCCTATAGACACGAGCTATGTACCTTTTCAGACAAGGAACTCTTCAATACAGTTGAGCAACAACTAAACGCATTAATGTCCGTTTGTTAGTGCAGAACTTAACATGGTACCAGGAGTACACGAACGGCCTTCGGCTCGACTATCGACTTTGAGGGACAAGGTGCACGGAGCACGCTTGTTTACTCAAGGTAACAGCTGGTTAGCTTAATGGTGCAGGGACAGGTGACCTTTCAGTTAACGGTGGTTGGACAGAAAGATGATGCCCTTGTAATACAAAAATGTTTAAATGTTGTACAACTAAGAAAAGCGAGACGTATGAAAGGTACGTGTTCAGTAGCAGAACACAGTCAGGGAAGGAGTCTGGCAGGGTTCATAACAAACATGTAATTAAAGAGCCAGTTATGCAACTTCGGTGAGTTGGCAAGCTCTTTAATCAGACACACAATTGTGATAGATGTAAGCGATAGGGGCCTTAGAGAAAAGCTGTTACGGGAGCAGGACGTAACACTGGAGAAAGGTTACCAAGCCCGAGAAGTAATGCAACAACGCCTTACATGCATGAACGTTGACAGGGTATTTCAAGACCAGTATGAGGTGGAGATGGTTGCTGAGTCACACAGTGATGGCAGGAAACTCAAGTAACCTGCAAAGACAACGGCAGACAGGGAGAATCAACTGCACACCTGTGGCCACTGCAGGGAGGGGCTGGGCCGCCACAGCCTTCAGGAAATGATATTTAAACTGCGGGATGAGGAACAACTTTGCACATGTGTGCCAAAAACAAAAACCGAGAAAGGATAGGAAAGTGAACTACATCAAACAGGATGATAGATTAGATGAGAGGACATGGAGGACCTCTTCACAGTGGAAATAACCACTCGTCAACCGGATAACGAGGAATGGACTGAAACACACAACGTGAATGGTACCGAAGTGGAATTCAAAATTGACACCATGATAATATAACAGAAACTGAACTACCAAAACTGATGGTAAAACCAACAAATATAAAAAGAAAATGAGACTAGGGGCTTATAATGGGGGACATCTCACACATAGGAAAATGTCAAATGATCTTGAAAGATGTTAAATAGACATGTGAGCTTGGGTTTTTTTGTAGTCGAAGGCATGAAAGCATGTATCCTAGGACTAAAGGCTAGTACTTTATTATGAATAGTAAGAAGGGTACATAGAGAAGACAGAGAAGGATTGGTGCATACTATCGAATATGCATATGTTGACATACTTCAGGGAATAGGAACACTTTTTCTAACCAGAACACAAGATCCATCTGGAATGCAATTACCATCCAGTGATCCATGAACCTTGAAAAGTACTGCTAGCTTTTAAAGATAGACCCAAGGCAGAGGTACAATGACTGGAGACCCAATACATTTTTTTTAAATTGAAGAACCTACAGAATGAGTTCATTACTTAGTAGAAAGAAATGATAAGATGATGAGACTGCATAGACCCCAAGGAATTAAACAGGCATGTCAAAAGGGATTATTTTTTGTTGCCTACCAGAAGAGAGACTATTGGAGATCTAGCAAAGTTATTTTACAAATTAGATGCTTCAGAGCTCTTGCAGGTGTGTTTGGACAAAATAGTTCTAAAATTTGCACTTTTAATACACCTTTCAGGTGTCTCCACCTCTAATGTGCAAAATGTGCGAACTAAAAATATACTTTGACAAGGGCTCAAGAGCTTTGAGTTAAGATACATGATGGGAAAAACCGCAACATTGATGCACAAATAGACAAATTCGTGGCACCCAAGTCATCATGTTAGAACTCCAGAATGGAACACATACTTATCTTTACTCTGTCATCACTTGCCCAAGCATCTGTCTGCAGGTGCTTTAAAACCACATCCTTGTGCTGGTGCCATAACACTCCACTGCAGCGAGCCTTAATGACTTCTGCATTGTTGCACTCGCCCCAACCATCTCAAAGTGAGTCGAGAGGCTGGTTCTGGCTCACCTGAAAACCACCCATACTGGACCCATCCGCCCTTTGCCCTCTCCCACTTTGATAACAGTAACACCTACATGAGAATCCTGTTCTTTGACTTCAGTTCAGCATCAACACTGACTGCTGTTCTTCGACTCTAGTTCAGCATCCACACCATCATCACCTCCCAAATGATCACTAAACTCAGTAACCTAGGCATCAACACATCCCTCTGCAATTGTATACTGGACTTCCTGACTAACAGTCCCCAGTTTGTTAGGTTAGACAACCGCACCTCATCAACCCTCATCCTGACTACCCACATCCCCCAGGGCTGTGTACGGAGTCCTCTCCTCTTCTCCCTCTTTACCTACGACTGCACACCCCATTGTGTCATCTGCAAATTTGATAATGGCATTAGAAACGTGTTTCTAATGCCATATTAGTAATATTAGTATTAGTATTAGTGTTAGTATTAGCTTAGCATTAGAAACATGTTTCTAATGCCATATTAGTATTATTAGTATTAGTATTAGTGTTAGTATTAGCTTAGCATTAGAAACATGTTTCTAATGCCATATTAGTATTATTAGTATTAGTATTAGTGTTAGTATTAGCTTAGCATTAGAAACATGTTTCTAATGCCATATTAGTAATATTAGTATTAGTGTTAGTATTAGCTTAGCATTAGAAACATGTTTCTAATGCCATATTAGTATTATTAGTATTAGTGTTAGTATTAGCTTAGCATTAGAAACATGTTTCTAATGCCATATTAGTCTTATTAGTATTAGTATTAGTATTAGTATTAGTATTAGTATTAGTGTTAGTATTAGCTTAGTATTAGAAACATGTTTCTAATGCCATATTAGTATTATTAGTATTAGTATTAGTGTTAGTATTAGCTTAGTATTAGAAACATGTTTCAAATTTGCAGACGACACAATGGGGGTCGGCCTACAGGGAGAAGGTCCAGCACATAGTGACGTGGTGCACCAATAATAATTTGTCTCTCAACACCAAGAAGACCAAGGAGTTCATTGTGGACTTCAGGTAGACCAGGTGGCCCAAACACCCCCATACGTATCAACGGGACGGAGGGTGAGCGAGTTGCCAGCTTCCTGGGTGTCCACATCTATGAGGGTCTCTCCTGGACTCTCAACATCTCAACCCTGGCCAAGAAGGCTCACCAGAGTTTTTTCTTCCTGAGGAGATAGAACGTCCATCGGTCTCCTCAGATCGTGTTGAACTTCTACTACTGCACTATCCAAGCATGCTCACCAGCTGCTTCAGAGTGCGGTATAGCAACTGCTCTGTTGCCATACCGGAAAGACTGGAAATCATCACAGAGGGAAGTGAAAAATTCAGAAAGAATCAGCGGCTCCTCACTCCCCACCCACAGGTCTATGGAGGGCAGCATCCTCAGGGACAGCTCTCACCCCAGCCACAGACTGTTTGCCCTCCTCCCCTGTTGGAGGCGCTACAGGACTCTCTGTTCCTGGACAAGCAGGTTCAACAACAGTTTCTTCCCTGCGGCTGTCACCCTGCTGAACTCTGCACAATGGCCCCCTGAATGTGACATTATCATTTGATCCCTGTGCCCCCCCCCCCCCCCACACACACACACACATACATGCATGCCAAAATACACACAACACACAATGAGCATGTTTCATACTTTTATAGTGTAGCAGGTAAGGGTTAAGTGCAATATCTTTCCATATGTATATTGATACAAATATGTATTGTACACACTGTACCTGAAGAGCCTTTTGAATATGATGGTGACCTTTGTAGTGTAGTTCATCAGAAGGACTGATTCCAGGGTGGATAGTATTGCACCAGTTTGTTTGAAGAACCATGGTCATAAATATAACCAACAAGTTATTATATTCACTTGTTGACATCATATTATATGATGCAGAAATTGGTTTGCCCCACAATGATTGTCTCTGAACTATTTGGGACAGCACATACTTTAAGAGACAATGCAAGTATTTAGTTAACCACCCGCTTCTTAATAGGGGACCATTGTGTTCAGCTTGCTGGAGTTTTGAATCATTCCGTTCATGTATAGTGAAGCCAAAACTTCACCAGATTTTTCCGGAGTTGCTCTCCTCTTCACTTCACGCCCACCCATTCTTTCAGCTGCCTAAACTACGGTCTGGAGATGTGCGTAAGCAGGAGCTTGCTATTTTCAGCTGAATGTTAATAATCACATGGGACACATGGGTGGAGATATGTTAATTCTGCCCAATGTTGTTTTTTCTTTCATGTTCACATGATTTACATCCACCAGGGATAAACAAAATACATGAAATACCCCTTTTGTTTGTGTTTCTCTCTCTCTCTCTCTCTCTCTCTCTCTCTCTCTCTTTCACTCACTTATTCACAATTTCAAATGATTTGCTATTAAAGCCTACGGCTACGTTCAAGGTCACTTTGAGGTCTCAGCTGCTGACAATTGCACGGCAGCAGTAAGGATGGCTGTTTTCAATGACAATTACCCTTCCTCTGCAACCATTCACACATTGTCACAATGTGTCCAGTATGCCTGTAGCCAGTAGGCCCAAAGGACCACAGCATGAGTAAATACAGACTTAAGTGAACACAATATTAATCCAACTTTCAGATCTTCTGAGCATGCACCTGCCTAATAGATTTATTGGCCCTTGCTCTTTTCATTAACTGCTGAATCCCCTGGATCTAAATAGGCCCTTTCAGTGTGTCATGCTAGCCTACACCACCATTCAGCCTGAGCCACCCATCTCTCTTAATGGGGATTGGAGACTGTGGAGCTGCCTTGTTGCCATGGCAGCAAGTGCTTTCACATTCTCCCCACATAATGTGGAGGACGCACGTTGTTCCCTCCAAACAGGAGCACGCCACAACAGAGACTGGTCGGCTGTCTGAAGATAACCAACATAGGTTATTTAACTCACTGTTTTCATAGCCAATGTCCTTGTAATTCAACCACCCACACTACACATCCCTTTGTGTGTATTACTAGCGCATAGTGTTTCCCTGTTGGCAGTGAGTGTGCTAGCACTGAAAATTACGTCTCTGTTCCGGTTTCATAGCGTTTCTTTTGCGCCTTTGTCATTTATTTAAAAGGCCGACCCGACGTCAATGGCATCAGACCAAAGGAAAACTGCTGAATTGGCTCTTTTTAATGAGAAGAAGGTAGAATGCTAGATATACAGATGTATTTTTGCTTGTTGTTGTAATTTTTGGCATTTATTCAGACAAATGTACAACAATGTTAAGTAACGTGGCATCCTACATGTTAGCCTGTGTGCTGTGTACCTGCCTTGATATGTGTTGCATGTCTGGACATGTCTGCAGAGTTGGAAAGGTTGGAGAGTAGGAGGGGATTACTAGGAGTTAAATGGTAAGAAGGAACAGACAGTACATGATGTTTGGATACCTGGGTAGTGGACCCTTTCTATGAGATGACAGTGTAACATATCAGGTAATACTACATAGCATGCAAAATATTATAAACCATCAAAAATAGTCACATATAACTTGTTATGCCATGAACTATAAATTATACATGCTTTGTTTTCATCTTCTGATGAAGAGTAGGTCAGATTAAGTGAGGCTAATACACTTTGTTTCAATATTGAGTCAAATGCAAGGCAAGGTTAAGGAAGTGTTGCATTGTGTTTAAAAGACCAGTTTGCTCTATCACCTGTATTTGGTGAGGTTTGCAACGTGAGCTTGCATATTATCAGTCACACACACACACACACACACACACACACACACACACACACACACACACACACACACATACACAACACATACACATACACATACACATACACATACACATACACATACACACAAGCACACACACACATACACACAAGTACAGACGCACACACGCTAACTCACAAACACAACTACTTCTACCATTGCTACTACTCCTATTACTACTGCATTGTCTCGCCATGTCAGTATAGTTCCATTTTTTCTCCTTCTACCTCTGTCTGCAGTGTTAAGACAAGGCCAACAGCCCAGCTGTTGAGGAATAGACCTCAATGGTTCCTCTCAGAGGAACCAGGAATCCTAGATAAACGGGGAGGGCCCTAGTGGTAAAAAAGTATGGGCTGGGGTGTTAATGAAACCTGCCTGCCTGAAAATAGTGATATATCCCTGGGTTGGAGGTGGGGAAAGGCCTGCAGAGACCCAGGGAGACCTGGTGGTGCAGCAGCAGTGCATCTGGCAGGGCCACCCTGGGCCTGATCTCCTCTACTCTAGGCATGGAGGCGAGGCTGTGGTTGGCTCAGCAGCGATTGTAGGTCAGCTCACAAGGCAGATTACAGGGAGATTTGCCTCCCAACTGAATATGAAAATGACTAAAGCAATGCATTAAAACGGCTTCAACATTCTTACACAGTACGCACCGCGGTAATCCCAAAGGGTTTTGTTTGTGTGTCTGTGTGCCCTGGGTTGATATGCCCGTGTTTGTTTTCTACGTATTTGTCGGTCATAGTGTTGTTCACATTCATATGTCTGTGTCTACGTAAAGGTCTCTCTCTCTGTCTGTCTATTGCTCTCTCTCCTTTGCTCTCTCACACTTTTGCTCTCACCCTCCTCCTCCCTCCCTCCCTTTTCCTTGAGCTCCTCCTCCTCTCTGTGTGAGTGTAGTCTGGGCGCGCTGCCAAGAGGAGTGTGTTTTTTTGAATGAATACCTGATGCGGCTGATGAGGCTGGCTGGGGGAGGAGCCCTAGCAGTGGAGTACTGAGCAAGTGAGCGAGAGGGTGAGAGAGAGAGATTGTGTGTAGGGAGGGTAGAGAGAGTATAGGGAAGGGGAAGGGTGAGAGAGAGCGGAGAGGGAGGGAGGGGAGGGTAGAGAGAGAGAGAGAGTGAGAGAGAGCTGGCGTTCTGGTGGCCTTGCATAACACACGTTGGAGCTGCCCTGCGCACAGGGCTAGATGTTAACCGGAGCAGAGGGGAACTTCCTCCACCGTCAGTCCGTTGAGGGGGCAGGTTTTGTGTTGCGAAGGGAAGGGTCCCCCCTGTGCCCTGCAACCCCCCCCCCCCCCCCCCCCCCACCACCACCACAGCCCCAAGCAGGCTGAGCTGGAGGAGCAGAGGCTCGGAGATAAGCAAGCAGCAGGACGCACAAAAGGAGAGATCCAGGAAGAGGATTCCTACGAGGGAACACACACACACACACCTCCAGAAAAAACACACACACAAGACAGGAGGAGCGTTCAGTGGACATGGACTGCACACAGCGGCTGTGTAGAGCATGGTGAGCTATTCTTAGTAGTCTAACTGGGGGGGGGGGGGGGGGGGGGGGGGGTGTTGCTGATTTGTAGCACAGTAGTATTCTCTCTCTCTCTCTCTCTCTCTCTCTCTCTCTCTCTCTCTCTGTGGAAATCTCCACTCATATGCTCTCTACCATCCTACAGCCTCTAGAGGAAGTGGCATCTGTCCACTATCATAGCAGTGACATGGAACCATTAATCCATTTGGCTCGTAGTAGACGTCGGCGGTTTTGTAAAGAGAAAAGCAGAGGATGTGTGCCGCTGCTGCACTGAGCAGTGATGCAGAACTCTGGAGTCATTGTGAAGACAAGCAGCCCGTTCCCCTGTCTTTTCTAAGTGTCTGTTGTAGTCTGCCGCACGGAGGGTCCGCCTCTTAAAGGGACAGGCGACTCCTTCCATTGTACAGAAAGGAAAAGGGGGAACAATTTTAAGTTTGGGTATAAAATAACCAATTATTGTACGACAGTGTGAAATAACCTTGTATGAATGAATATTGAGTGATCGAAAAAGATGACATTTGCTTTGAAGAGATCTGCTACCTCCCTTTCAGCTTCATCAGGAGCTTGTAATCTGGCCTGATAATGATGATTTTGTTTGCTATATTTAGCCGTTTGCAGTAGAGTACTCTCTGTGTAGGCTATCTATGACCGCATCTATCGCCGTGTATCTATTGTTTCACAAGTGAAATGCATGTCATCAGCAGCATTTATTATTATCCTTCCAAGCAGATCAGTACTTTACTGTATTATTATCACTCCAATCAGATCAGTACTTTACTGTATTATTATCATTACAAGCAGATCAGTACTTTACTGTATTATTATCATTACAAGCAGATCAGTACTTTACTGTATTATTATCACTCCAATCAGATCAGTACTTTACTGTATTATTATCATTACAAGCAGATCAGTACTTTACTGTATTATTATCACTCCAAGTAGAGCAGTGCTTTGCATAGAACTGCTGGCTGCTGCCGTAGTGATTTCCTGGCTGCCTGCTTAGTAAAGCCATGTTATTGCTTTAAATCACTGGATCCTGGTCAGGAGTGAACAGTTGCTGTGGGAAGCTGGAAGGAGACTGAAAGCCCAGTCTGAGGACCGGAGGGAGGTCAGGGAGGAGGTGCTACACTGCAGGGGATCTCTTACCTGGGAACCACAGGGAGAACACTAGGTAGAAAAACTGTCTTTGATCCATCACGTGCACACACGTCCCCAACAGACACACGCACACACACACACACACACACACACACACACACACACACACACACACACACACACACACACACACACACACACACACACACACACAGCATGCACCTATTTTGTGCGGCTTTGACGAGTATGAAAGAGGATCCCATGGGAAGGATTGCTCTATCATGCTGTCTGATAGGAGCGGCGGATGAACAGCTTCAGTGTAACAGAGCAGAACAGAGGAACCCTGTGCATTCACCCATTCATTACATATGCAAGATGGGATGGTCCAGAGTGACTGACTGACCGACTGACTGACCCAGTCTGTTTTGGGTCGTAATGACGGTGGTGTCTTGAAAGGCTCCTCTTTGTTCTTGCAATGCAGGGTATGTGTTTGATAATAATACTAATACTAATAATATGGTAGGACATGTTGGCCATAGCTGGTGCCTGGTGAGGTAGTGAGCCCTCTTCGGCTGCTTGCTCTCTCTTGTTGTGTCGTTGTGTTCACCATATGCAGGGAGAGTCGCCTTCAGGACACACAGGAGGAAGAAAAAACTAGACAAGAAAAGAGACCGGGTTGTGGTTGCTTCTGAATGCATGAACAGATTCTCTGGCCATCTGCAGTGCTTCTGAATCTGTTGGGACACATCATGAGAGGAAACATTGTCAGATGTGTCATTCAACGTGCTGGAAGACATATTGGCAGTAGCGATGCATCAAGCAATTTGTTGTGACTTCATGCCATTGTGAAATCGGCGTGTGTTGCCTTTTATTTTCCTTACCACGTAAGCGGGGCGGATCGATTTTGATGTTTAGTGCTCCCAGACGTGATGTCATGATTGATTGTAAGGCTGTCTTGTAGAAGTGATGCGGTAGCCGATAGCGTGGTGTCGCGGCGTTGCTATGGCTGTAGAGATGTGGTTGTGTTCCACCGACCGGGGGGATCTCTGAGGGAGGCGGGGGCTACGGTGCTAGGATGCTGCAGGCACTGCTCAATGTGGGTCAGAAGAAGCAGTGCTCTCTCCTCCTCTTCCTACCTCTGTATTATATTGCTTCGCCCCCTCGCTCTCTCGTCGCACCCCCCTCTCTCTCACTTCGCCTCTCTCTTTCTCCCTTCATAATCTATTTCTTCCATCTTTCCTAACTTTGAACGTTATTTCCTTTCCTCTCATCTTTTTCTCTCCTCTCCTCTGTTCTCATCTCTTCCCCTAACCTCCCTCTACTCTCTTCTTCTATTCTCTCCATTCTTTTTCTCCATCTCTTCTGTTCTCTCTTCTTGGGTCTTCTCTTTTCCTCTTCATCCTTTCCTCTCGTATCCTCTCGTCTCTGATGTATGGCTGTGTGTGACTACCTCTGTTCCCCAGACTCCTTTGTTAGCGTTTGTGCATCTGACCAATGGAAGCCTTGTTGCTCCTTGTCTTTGGTTGCAGAGCGACCTTGTCAAAGTCATGGTGGCGGTGGAAGAGCATACATAAAGCCTCATCAATGCTCTGTCTTAACCTGACAGGACTGTGCTACCAGCTACACGCATCCGTCACCCTCACCTGTCCATCATGTGAAAAACCTATTTTACTGCCAGCAAACACAGTCCATTCCTCTCAATGGACCGTGCAGGGATGAATTTATGGTGTCTCATGCCCTTTATCTCTGCCTAATAAGCAACCCAGAGATCCACGCCATGGAGCTCAGATGAGCCTGCAGGAGCAGGACCGGGCATCGTGTGGAAGAAACAGAGTGATGTCGTCATCAGCAGAGTGCTATCCGAGAGTGTTATTTATGAGAGAAATACATGTTACAGGGGTGCTGTAGTATTTCTGTATGGTTACATAACATAGCATAACATAGGAGCAGTGGTTGGCTGTGGCTTGTGTCCTGGGGACAGTTTGACGCGTCAGAGTAACCCGTCTCATCTGCATTTTCATCAGCACTTCCAATGACCACCCTGTCGACTGCTGCAGATGAACCTTTTGTAACCATGTTGCAAATGCCAAACACAATTATTTGTTGCCATACACACATTAAATCAAATTATATGATTACTTCTAATAGTAGTAGTAGTATCTTATAAGTACTACTACTAATACTACAACTATTATATGTCTCAGTGGTCCCAGAGACGGAGAAGCTGGGAGTGTTCAGACAGACAGGAGCATGACAGCCTCAGGGACAGTCACACTGTTGTGTGAAGCTCTCACTTCACTGTTCTCTGTTGTGCATGGCTGCAAGACAACACACACACACAAACTCGCGTATGCACACACACACACACACACACACACAAACTCACGTATGCACACACACACACACACACACACACACAAACTCACGTATGCACACACACACACACACACACACACACACACGCAGTTTCATGTGTGAATCACTCAGTTCACTGTTCGGAGTTCTGCATGGCTCGATGCAGGGCAATCACATTGTAAGATTACATAGTACATAGTACACACTATTTTGGATAATATGAATGTCCTAACATTGTTCTCATAATATTCTGTATTTCGTTTGTTTTCCCCTCAGATTACTTTGTGGGGGTCATGGATGTTCTGAGCCAATCAGAAATGATCCCTCATGAACTACAGAGAGCTCCTTTAGTGAGCTGGTGTGACTCAATCCTCTGTAGTCTGGCATCCGAGGCCTGAGAACATCAGTAGGGACGATAAACACAACACCGTGGAACCAGCCAGTAACGTGACAAGAGAAAGAGAGAGACACAACAATTTAAGTAAAAAACCCCAACAGGCTGTTGACACACACTTTGACAATGAAATCCAACCATGAGCGTAACAATGGATGCCTGCCTCCTAAGAAGCGTGAGATCCTGGCTCTGGAGCAGAGGCCCGTGGCGGTGGCCACAGCGCCACAAGCCCCGGTAGCCATCCCAAGCGAGGCCCTCCACACGGAGAACCTGGCCTGGCTTGCCAGCGTGGCCACCGAGCGCTGCAAGTCCCGGGACGCAGAGACCCACGGGTATCCCATCTCCTCTTCATCCTTGTCGGTCATGGCAGACACCTCCTCCACCTCCTCCGTTATCCCTTCTTCGGTTGGGCCGCTGTCCGCAGTGCCCCTAGCCTCCCTTCCGACCGTGTACCCCACCACCCTCCCCCAGCAGCCTGGGACCATCCAGTATGCCCAGCTCACTCCCAATGTCCAGTTCATCAGCTCCGGGCCCTACGCCGGCTACATTTCGTCCCACATCCTCTCCGCCAACCCAGCCTCTACCACCAATAGCTCCGTGACAGTGGGGCAGCGCCATCATCTGGACAGCTACACCACCGCCATAATCTCTCCCAGCGTTAAAGGGGAGCAGCAGCAGCAGTTCCAGATCGGCCTCTCCTCTGCGGACCTGGCCGCCGTGTCCATGGCCAGTTCAACGCAGGTCACTGGCCAGTACATCCACCTGGACAGCAGGACATCCCTGCCCATGGCCGGGGGAACCGTCTCCTCCCACGCAGGCCACCTGCCCCTCCAGCTCCACACGCACCAGGCCGTCCTCCCGCAGACCCTCACCTTCGCCCCCTCCCAGCTGGTGGTCCAGTACACCGACGGATCGCTGGTGAAGAAGGTGGAGGGCCACAGCAAGACGCTGCTCAACGGAGAGGTGGAGGTGCTCAAGCAGGCTAGCGCCTCGCCTCAGACTCTGAACCACCACCAGCAGGTCCAGAGCTACGAGACTCGACACATCCTCCTCCCTGCTGACTACTCCCAAAACCACACAGGGCTCCAGACCTCCCTGGTCCTGGTGGCCCAGCAGCCCAACAGCGGTGCTGAAGCAGAGGCCGGCTCTAACAAGGTGTCCCTGCTGCAGACGGAGAAGGGCGGGATCTGCCTGGGGAAGCCGGTCCAAAGGACATCCGCCTCCTTCGCCTCGGAGGTGTTGAAGTCTGCCGGCCCGCAGAGAGTCCTTCAGACCACCCTGTCCCCGGAGGAGATGCCCGCTAACCTCTACACCTCCACACAGCCTCCGATCATCGGCTACATCTCCAGCGGTGGGCACCAGCATGCCGTCAGCTACCATGGCACCCTGCCTCAGCACCTGGTCATCCCCAGCGGACAGTCCCTCCTCATCCCGGTCAGCGGAACCTCCAGCGGTGTTAGCACTGCCACGGAGCTGGAGGTTAGCCACACGCTAACTGCGACCACCACCACCACCCACATATCCACCACCATGCCCCACGCCTACCTAGCTACAGCGCTGTCCAAGTGTGAGGTGCTCAGCTCTGAAGGGAACCGGCCGCCCCCCGCCATCGCCCAGGCCTCGCCACTGCCCCACCCCATCTTGCCCTCCATCCCAGCTCCATCTCCAGTTCCAACCTCCCCTGTTCCTGCGCCAGCTCCTGCCCCGGTCCCTCCCTCCTGCACCTCCGCCCCCTCTTCATCCCCGGTGGCGCTGCCTCCGTTCTTCATGCGCGGCTCCATCATCCAGCTGGCGGACGGGGAGCTGAAACGGGTGGAGGACCTGAAGACGGAGGACTTCATCCAGAGTGCTGAGATCAGCAGCGAGCTCAAGATTGACTCCAGCACGGTGGAGCGCATCGACAACGGGCAGACACCCAACGCTGTCGTCATACAGTTTGCCGTGGGAGAGCTCAAAGCGCAGGTATACCGGGAGATATTTCAAGCATTTTTCACTTTTTGGTGGTAATCTTTGTAATACTCAATTTGTAGGATAAATTATCTTCCAGTAGATTTATATTACGTGTCGGCTTCTGCCCCCGTTGTCACATTAGGAGGCTGTAAGGTTGCTCTGCGCCTTAACGCAAAAATGACATAAATTATCTTTTGTAATCTGTTGTTCAAACTTTGCTTCATCTTGTTATAATACAATTTAAATAAATGTTCTCAGTCCTTTAAAATAAATTACCCTTTAGATCTATCGCTTAGGTGATATTCAGCAACAGAAACTTGTTGTGTGTGCTAGTGAGAGGCTGTGCATGTGGATATTAGGGGTCCCATCAAACCCCTCAGACAAACCTCATTAATGAGGGGCAATGCAATTAAACATGTGTGTATGTGTGTATTCATGGCATAAAAGCCATCTATATCCATCTTTTACCATAATTGTGATGGAATCGATACACATAAACCTGATGTGACTGTGTGTGCGTTCCCCCTCTAGGTGTGTGTGGAGGTGCTGCTGGAGTACCCCTTCTTCGTGTTCGGCCAGGGCTGGTCGTCTTGCAGCCCGGACCGGACCACGGAGCTGTTTGAGCTGTCCTGCGCAAAGCTGTGTGTGGGTGACGTGTGCGTGTCACTTACCCTCAGGGGCCTCAGGAATGGCTCGGTGGCCGGCACCCAGCAGACTGGAGGGGGCGCCAAAATGAAGAACAGCACCTCTGAGCCCCCACGCAGCACGGACACGGCCCCAGTGCGCAACGCCATGCCGGGCCCACGCGCTGCAGGCGGCAACAACGCTAGGCTGCCGATGAAGGCTGCCATCGAGAAGCCCCAGGGGAACGGGAACGGAACGACAGGAACGGGAGTGGAACGTGGGGCGATCGGATCGGAAGTGTTTCCTTGGCCGGGCGGCGGGGGGGCCGGGGGAGGGCCGGGAGCAACAGCAGCAGTGAGGAGCAAGGAGGAGGCGCACACCGTCTCCTCAGGGAACGGAGATGTCAGACACAGACGGGTGCACATGGACCACCTCTCTCCTGCTCCTCCACCTCCTCTTCCTCCTCCTCCTCCTCCTCCTCCTCCTCCTCCGTCCAATGCCATCACCATGGAAACGCAGAGACCGTCTTCGGGCCGGAAGCGGCGCTGGTCTGCTCCGGAGAGAGACCAGACAGACAGGAGGGAGGAGGCGTCTCACCACGCGCTGCCCCAACCCTCCTTCATCCCTCAGGAGGTGAAGATCAGCATAGAGGGCCACTCCAGCACCGGGAGCTGAACACTCTGCAGCAGGAGAGAGGACACTGTCAGATGAAGGACAAGAAGGCCGACTGATTGTTATCTCAACACAGTTTGGCTCGAGTCATCTCTCTGTCATCCTCGGTTTTGTCTTCAACCAGACTACTGGAATATAGGCTTAGTTTACACAATATTTACAGGTTCATTGTTCCATAAACGCCTGCAATCTACAGTGCAGTGCAGTGCAGTGCAGTACAGCACCCTGATGTACGGTGCCACATCGAGGGCAGTGCAATTTATCTTGAGTGAGGTGTGACTGGGATGCATGAAGTCTGACTGGCAACCACCCATCCAAACAGCATTTGGCTTAATTCCTTTGTATGAGGTCAGTTATCATGGCAATGTCCTTCGTCTTGGGGTTTAACCTGAATACTTTGGTTCAATGCACCGGGCCCCTTTTTCTTTTTCATTTGCCGAGAAACAGACCCCCAACAAAGAAAGCACATAGAAATTAGGTATGATCATTTTTGGCTTGTATATCTCCTCCTCCTGTTTGTCTCATGTTGTGTTTCATATTGTCTGAGTGCAAGGATAAAGTCCAGAGATAAAGGGAAACTGCTTTGTTTATCACCATGGCAACGCTCGCTTATCAACAATCACCATAGTGGTGATGTTTTCTGCAACGTGCATCTGATGCATTGGTAGATTTGCTTTCTTCATTTCCTTATCATTTAAATGATGACCTTTTTTCCTTTTTCTTTTTCTGGCATATTCTGAACGCTCATTTGCATTCTGGATTTGGCAATCTGTACCACATGTGTCATCTTGTACATTGGTGTGTGCATGTGTGTTTGGGAGGGTTGTGTCAGTGGTTGGGCTTGTTGTATTGGCTATCAGGTAAACAGTGTGTCAGAAGTGGAGCAGGTGTCAGGTGTTTGGCCAGTGGCTATGGCTGAGACCATCTTTACAGATAGCAGGTGCCTAGGCTGGGAAGGCTTGAATGTACCCATCCATTTGTCCCTCAGAATTGACTTGCAGAGGTGATGCATGTGTCTGTGTTTCGCCCAATAAAGAATACGTAATCGACATGCTTGTAATTTCATGTAAATGCTTTTGCAGTCCCTGGGTTGCAGTTGTACAGAGATTTCATAGTACTACTCTATTGATCCCTAGTTCCTACATCATCTGTCATTGTTAGTGAAAACTCAACGGTCTCAAACCTCAACTTTAATCTTGAGCAATTAATCAGCTTCATCTGTTTTTTAAATAAGTTTTCAACACAATAAGCTCATGGATTAATTGGAGAAAAAGTTATATTATATTACTTTCCAACCAATTTAAAATAATGGATGTTACTCTCAGATACCTAATTGTTCAATTGTGATATTCTTTGCTTTTCGTTGTCAGAAAAGCAGAGAACTGCACTTCTCTGCTGGTCAGTCTAGCTTGTCTAGCTTTGTTTTTGTGGAAACAGAGCATGCCAATTTCTTTACAATAGAGCCAAAACCAACATTTTACAGTTCATTCTCAGGAACCGTGTGTACAATCTTTTGTCAGTATGCAGGTGTGTATCTGTGTTTGTGTGTGTGTGTTTGTGTGAGTGTGTCTGTGTGCCCAGACTTGTATGTCTGTCTCCGTGTGAGGGCCTGTGTGTGTAAACATGAGCGCGTTTCATGTCATAAGAGAAGCACTTCTACTCACTTTGTTTGTAAAAGGAAATATGAACTGACTGTTTAATCTAGTCCTATCCTGCATACATCTATCATTATGAAATATAGGGTACTTGGGCACACAATGTGCTCTGTATGTTAAGATAGGTGTTTTTATTTGTTTGTCAGATGACTGACTAGTTCACTTTTTACAATGTGAGAGTGTGAGAGCGAAAGGAAGATAACATATAGATCACTTTGTATAGATACAGTTTAAAAGCACACAACAAATCCCATATGCAGCCTATGAACGAGCCACAAAACCTCCTTATCAAATCAAATCATTCCATGAGCTCACCCGTTTCACGTAGTCCTGCAATCATTTGTCGTCAGTTCACTTATTGATCCAATGTATAGGAATGTGTTACAGTCATATAAATAGGTTACAGTCCATGGGGGGATGAAAAAAATCATTTTTCAAATTGATTTATCTTGCACATTGTAAAATATTGTTAATATAAGAATATTATAAAATATTCAATTTATCATAATAGCCATACTGTATATGTGTTGAAATCATCCAAAATCGTATGTTGTATTACCCAGACTGTTGTGTTTTTGCTCAGGCTAAACACTGCCTTGTGACTGTTCACCGCAACAATATGTAGTTTAACTGTTGCTATCACAACGTTGTACTGTTGTTAACTCAAATATGTCTACGAGACGACTATTTCCTCTTGGTAAGCTTGGGCAAGAGACATAAATACTTTTATTTAAGATGGAAGTTCACATTTGGGCCCTTGAATCAACCTCAATTGTAAAATACCAACATACCCTAGTCTTGCCTACAAATATGGTGGACCTGGGCTCTTCAAGGTCCACCTTGAAGTGTGTTATGATTTTGAGCGTTGTGTGTGAGCATCACCTGCTGGTTCTCTAAGGGAAAAGCACTTTGGCCAGTGTTGTGTGAGCATCACTTGCTGGTTCTCTAAGGGAATGGCACCTTTGCCAGTGTGGTTGCTCTGAGTTGCAGTCATCGTGGTGCACATGATAGACGATCCTTCTTGCATTGTACAGACATTTTTGATCTTCCAAGTCTTCCAAGAGTCGGTTGGTCCATAACGATATTCTCAACGTAATTTCTGAGGGTAGACACTGGCATAAATTGTCCCATGTTACAGCAGACAGTGAATATCTAGTAAAGTAAAGGTTTACATCTAAGACTAACTAAATGTATTTGGTTGAACAACCCCCCCCCCCCCCCCCCCCCCCCCTTCACATTTGACACACACAGGAAAGGTACCTGAGATTCCTTTACTTGCACCAGCTCAAACAACCAGGAAACAATGGATTAAAAGACTTTAGGATTTTTTAAATGGGGTCAGTGAGTCTGTTGAATAAATCTCATATGTCTTGTATACACTATGTAAGTATGAATAATGTTACAGTATTTTGATGGTGTTAAGGTTTGCTATTAAAACAAATGTTAAATCCTTATTTCAAATGTTTGCTTTACATTTGGTCAAATTTATTCAAAGAAATAAAGAGTATAAATACGATTATTGTATGTAGCTTTCTTGTATGATGGGAAGAAGAGGGGCCTTGTTTAATCTATGTGGACCATCATGTGTATGACGTGTGAAAGGCCAGTTTGGCTGTTTTGTGAGCCTGAAAAAGAACATAACAGACAGAGCAAAACAGATATGATCAAATAATGGTGATAAACATGCTGACACAGATAACAACACAAGACGAAAAGACAAAATAGGGAAAGAGAAAAGGGTGCACAAACCACAGGTGAAAATATGAACTAACGAGGAGACTAGGGCGACATCTAGGGTAAAATGAGCAAGCAACACTGAGTAGGAGTAAGCAGTGACATCATGCTTTCTTTTAAGGTGAGATCTATTTAGAGAAGCATATGCACAACCAGCACCTGCTTTTAGACGATGAAGACCTTCAAGACAAGTGTGAGCCTAGATCTTTGTTAATTTGCATGATTGATAACACAGATTGGAGGCCAAATTGCCACAATTTGACCATTAAGAATTTAATCCAGGAGTTGAATTAGTACGATTTATTGTAGTGTGTGAAAAATATGCATCTGACAAACCTCCCTTATTACCGTGGACACAGGACGACCAAGGAGGACAGAGCTCTCTGTGCAGCAGGTCTGCCTGGTAACTGAACTGTCTGAGCTGAACGCCATCTAACGGAGAATGATAGATTTGCAATGAGGTAATGCATGTAGGCCTATGATCTAAACCAGGGGTATTCAACTAAAAATTTAAAAGGTCCAGTTAGAGAATAATTCTTGAAGCAAAGGTCCATAATGTCTAACTATTTAGTGTGATATATATTTAAGTAGCTTAGTACTTGTATCAACATCTGCATGTAATCAATACCTGTCAAATCAAATGAATTCAGTACGATTCAAAAACGTTTTGACAATATTTATTGTCACGTAACATAGAACTGAACATACAGTGTTTATATGACTGCAGATATAAAATAAAATTGTAAAAGATAAAATAAATACAATTTGAAAATTGTGCATGTTCAAATAAAGTGCTTAACTTCAGAAAAAAATAAAATAAAGGGAGCAAAAGCTTGAATTTCCCTTTTCTGTTTCACATCTTGACTGGAATGGGGTCAGCGCCATTCTCATACACATGTGGAGGTGCTCATTGGTGAGCCTCGAACAATATTTAGTTTTGATGATGTTCATTGTGGAGAAAGCTGCCTCACAATTGAATGTGCTGCCAAACATGGTCAAGATGTGCATGGCTACTTTCCTCAGACCTGGGAAAGCTGTCTCAGAGACCATTTGGAGCCAGAAAGTGGAAGGGTCAGTTCTTACAAACTGCTCTTTCAGGGCCACATCTGCTTGGAGATCAACCAATTGAAACTGTAGAGACCCAGCATTTACCCATTTAAAGTGCTGTGTGACTTCCTTTGAGAACCCCCTGACATATGTGATGAGAAATGGGTTCTGAATGAACATGGTGAGCTGCTGTCCAAAGCTGAAGCTGTCAAATCGGTTGCTGAAGTTTACGATCAGCTTATCAATAAAGTAAACAAAGGAGGACACATCTCTGTCCCTGAATCTGTTCCTGCACTGATGGGAAGTGTGCACAGTCTCCCTGCAGGTCTTCCTTGAACACCTCGAATTTCCACTGAAAGGAGCAGACAGCTGTCATCAGTTTACAAACTGAATTGTCCTTGCCCTGTAGCCTCAAATTCAGTTCATTCAGATGGGAAGTGATAGCAACCAAAAAGGCCACATTATCCATCTGTTTCTCATTTTCTAAAAAGAAAGAACTGTGTTGCCTTCTGACTTCTAAGCTCTGCCAAGAAAGCTGCTACTTCCCTCCTGATGGACCAAAAGCGCTCTAACACCCTGCCTTTACTGAGCAACCTCACATTGTTGGGCAGCAAAAGATCATCAGCATTGACATCAACTTCTCTGAGAAATTCCCTAAGCATGTGATGCTGGTAGGAAGAGGATGCCCTGAGAAAATTTATAATTTTCATCATTGTATTCATCACCTCATCGTGCTCATCTGACAGGGAGGCACAGAGGACAGATTGATGAATGATGCAATGGTAAGCTATGAGCTCAGGATTGTCCTCTTTCAGTCTTGCTACAGCTCCTTTCTCTCTCCCTATCATAGCAGGGGCTCCATCTGTGGTTACCACTTGTTTTGGCTCTATTCCTCTATTTGTTAACATCTCCTTACTGGCCAGGTAGATGTCTTCTCCTCTTGGACTGGTCTGAAGGGGAGTGACACCTAACAGGTCTTCACAGAACGCTTTCTGGTCTATGTTGAAAAACCTGACATACACTAACAGCTGAGCATTGCCACACATGTCAGTGGACTCATCCACAGCTAAGCCTACACATGGGGCCTTATGCTGGGTTAGCACATCCTGAGTTAACATTTCACTTTTCTTTGTGGCAGATGATGCAGACATGGGTATTTGCTATATTTGATCACAAAGCTCTTGCTTTTGTTTTCCCTCAAGTATTGTTTCAGCTAATGCACTCATGCATTCTTTGACAACCCCTCCATCAGTAAATGGCTTTTCAAAATCCAAGCAACTCTTGACACGTTGTTGGGCAGTGAATGTGTGGCTCAGGATCCTGGTGGACTGGTCATATTGGGCTTTGACATTACTTATTTCCTTTGATCTCACTTCAGATTTGAGTGGGTATGTTTGTTCAAAACCTTTATGTTTTGTCTCATAATGGCGTTTCACATTGGCACTTTTAATAAGTGCCACGGTTTCTGAACATATGAGACACACTGGTTTAGTGCTCCCAGTGGGAAGTATGAACAGAAATGAGTCTGTCCATTCCGGATTAAATGCTCTATTTTCACTGTCCACTTTTCTTTTTTTGGAGAGCGCCATTTGTTCCTTATCTTTCTCCGTCTCACTCGCCAGTATCTCTTCTATTCTCCGTCTCACTCATCTGTATCTCTCCCTTTGTTTTCTCTACCTGTATAGCTATCTTTCTTTTTCTTTCTGCCGTCTTTTCATGTGTAGCTTGCCTCTATCTCTCATCTGTCTTCAGAGTCACAATGTTTACCGCATTGAATGCACAGAGTAGTATCACGTGGGATGGCTTAACTCGCATGCAATTGGTCTGTGCGTTTTCGCTAAACCACTACCGTAAAGACTACAGAAGCTGCGCCGGTTAAAATAGAAGCGTCAGGTATTAAATCATAATCTTCTGTTTTGGCTGTAGGACCGGGTCCGTATGGGACGGCTTCTGGGTCCGGACCCGGGCCGCGGTCCACCTGTTAGTGACCTATGATCTAAACAAACACATGCTATCCTTATCACCTTGATGCCAGAGCAACCATTCATTGGATGAGACTGTTTTAATGTATATTCAATGCAGCTGATACAAAGAGAAACTGACATTTCTGCATTTTATCATAAATTTAAACTATTGCATGACTTAATCATATTTACCTTTGTTGTTTGTAATTTGTTGAGTCACTTCTATAAGAGGTTATGAATAATTTTCTACATGGAGGTGCACTTGCTCAACGGAGCACGAGATGGCGCTAGTGTGGTATCCTGCAGACCAGCATGGCGTTAATAAAAATGTACCAACTCTAACGGATGCTCTTAGCTATTATTAGCACTACATTACCAATATATTGACAGCAGGAAAAACAATTAAGCAAATACCACATTATCAATATAAACTGAAAATATACATAGAGTAAAACCAAATATTCAAGCCAACTTAAAAAAATATTAATTGATTCAACATATGCTATAGTTTAATAGTTTAATTTCATTATGATTTTAATTGTTTTGCTTTGGTTCAATATATGATGGAACATCGCTTGCTCGACGAAATACAAGGCTACAACCTACCTTACTTAAAGCACCGGAAAGCTGTAAGTCTGATAAAGAAATCACTATATTAGAATGTTTCAATTTGTTTGCACATTTGTTTTAAAAAGATTTACTCGTGAGATGCAGATTATATTCGGTTTGAGGTTCACATTTACTTTGTTGGTAGGCTAAGGCACATTTCTCGGATTCATTGCAATGGTGAAGCACTTCTGTACACACACCAATAGGTGGCAGTATATTTACACTGAAGAGATAACTTTTTAGTGAAGTGCGATTTACACTACGTTCATTATCCAGATTGAAGCGTCAGTATTCAAAGGGCGCTTTATTTCCAACACAAGCAAATATTCGACACACATTTAAGGTTTAGTATTTACATACATGAATTATTTAAAAGCTATACATAAAGGATATTGTGCCTATGGACGGACCTATATTCACAATATGTGCACATTCTAAAATGTGAAGCAAGATCAAGTGAGCTCTTTGCTGGCGATTTGGGCTACTCTAATAAAGGCTTATTGCAAATAAAAATCTTCATGTTTCATATCTTTACATCTCATTACCAAAAGTAAGTCAGGGTAGATTTTATTTGAACAATAATTCATCTTGCAGCAATTTTGCCTAACATAATATCATTAGATCAATTATATACAGAAAGAATGGAAACATTAAGCTCTAATAAAAAAATGCCAGTGTAAACAAGCTTCAGTATCACAGCAACCTTCAAATATTGCACATACATTCATAAATATACTTATATCCCGCGCTTGTGTCTGTGTAGATGTAATTTTCCATATGGTCAAGTACAACTAATTCAATTAAATGAGATTATATTGAAACAGACTGAAGAGATAATAGACACACACACACACACACACACACACACACACACACACACACACACACACACACACACACACACACACACACACACAGACAGACAGACAGACAAACACACACACACACACACAATTCCCCATGCACAGACCTTTGTTCCTCACTTTTGTAGGCAAAAAAAACAAAAGTAAAATAAAACATTCAACTAGTGTGTAAGCATTGTGTTTGGAACAATGTCCCTTCTGTTTTCACTGCCAGCCGCAACATCCACGGTCCTCCCTCCTCATTGTAGTCTGGAAAATCAATAAACACACGAGTCTGCTACACATCCATCTCCAGAGAGAGTCTTGTTCCATATGGATCTCTGCTTGAATTCTTTGGTCAGGTTCTGTGTGGAGCTGCTGTCTTTACTCAAACTGTCCTTTCAGTCCGTTTGTTTTGTCGTAACAGTGGTGGATTGGAGGATGGAGGAGTTGAGAATAGATATGGAGGGGGTGAAGAACTTCAGCCAGTATGTATGGGATCCACCTGCAGATCCCTGATTTAAGTTCAGCAAAAAAAGGAAAAACACCCCATAGGCCAGTCCTCCAATCAGGAGCTCTTGTCTCAGGCATCTGCTGACTGGTCAGATGTAAGTTGCTCCCGGTCGCTGATATCATCATCAACCGGAGGTCGTGCTCGATCAAAGAAGCCACACTAGAGAGAGAAACACACAGCAACAAGTTTAAATCCTGCATTTCCAATCAGAGAGCCATAAAGTCTTGGCTTAGATATACATCTGTACAACTGGAAGATGGTGCGTGTATGTGTCTGTGGGTGGGTGTGTAAGTGTTTGTGTGTGTGCATGTGTAGGCCTGTGTTTCTGTAATTTTGATTGTCTCTGTGTGTGTGTGGTTTCTGTACACATTGTGCATATACCTTCCACATTGCTAGCGTTAGCATGGCTAGCACCAGCAGTCCCAGTAGTATGGCCAGGATAATGACCCAGAGCGGAACGGCAAAAGATACGTCAGGTGTCCCCCACAACACCAGTGTCCCCATCTAACAGAGAGACAGACCAGGATCAGAATGCATCAATTCCCTGTTTGTTTCCCTGCTTATGTGTGTACACCATAGACTATAACGATTATGATACTATAGACCGCTTTGTGTTACATTGAGGGGGGGGGGACTTGATTGGCCGCCACCACTAGGCTAGCCTGGGAACCAAGCAAATCTGCCAGCTTATGTCTGGCCCCCCTCCCCCTTTTCATAAACAACCAGGATGGCTACCGCTGATGTGTCACACATTTGGTTGCAGGTCTATTCAAGTCAAGAGACATTTTGGTCTGAGCCTGTTGATAATGGCCCTTGGAAATGTAAAATTAACTGAGAGGTTCCACACTAATATCCATTTGCGAATTGCTTTGCCGATATCATGCTTGTCCATTGCCAAAACGGAGTAATATTTGATCCTCAGTAACTTTTGAATGTCGCTGGTCACTCTGCATACATCCACACACCCACACGTATAAACACAGATCCTACCGAGGTGCTGTGGTGCGGAAGGCTGGTGGGCTGGATGCGGTAGGGCAGGGCGGTGACCATGAAGGAAACCGTAGAGTTCAGGAGGTAAGGGTCGTTACGCCGCTGCAGGAGGACATGATTGTTATGTTAGTAGACCAGCGTTTTAGTGCTATGATCCATGATGTGTGAATTTTGCTTCAATGCGTAGAAGTATTACCATGAAATGATAAACAAGGAGAGGGAAAGGAAAGACAACATTTTGTCCAATCTTTGAAAGAAAGAGGGGAGAGAAAGACAGAGAGAGAGAGAAAGAGAGCGAGACAAAGAAAAGGGGCAGCTTAAACTCCATTCCAAACAATACAAAAAACATTTCCCAAACCCACCTGTAGGAAGGTGTGGGCCCAGAGTCTGGACCGGATTTTCACCACCGCACTCTGACCCCGGTCCAGACGCCCTACCACACACATGATCTTCAGGCAGATGATGTTGCTGCAGTTCTAATACAGGAGATACCGAGGGAAAGAAAGAAGTCAGAGAGGTGGCCGTGTTGGAGGACTGTACAGCACAGACAAAGCGATGAACACTGATGAGGTCAGATGAATTGTCCTTCTTAAAGCCTACCAGGGTTTTGCTGCTGTAGTCGTGCTCGTTGGTCACCGATCGTCTGTGGCGACTAGAGGAAGCGTTCCTTAGGAAACCCAACAACTCAGGGGTGTCCTGTACGACAGAGAGCTAACGGAGGGAGAAAGAGACAGAGAGAGAGAGAGAGAGAGAGAGAGAGAGAGAGAGAGAGAGAGAGAGAGAGAGAGAGAGACAGAGAGAGAGAGAGACAGAGAGAGACAGAGAGACAGAGAGAGAGAGAGAGAGAGAGAGAGAGAGAGACACACACAGAGAGACAGAGAGAGAGAGCAAGGGAGTAAAATAAATATCTGGACCAGAGATTTATACTTTACATGAAGTAAAAACTGGCAACAAAGTATTTTTTATTTTCAACATTAAGGAGAGGGCAAGTAATGTGAGGGAAGCTCATCGTAAATGATTGAAGAGAAACCTGAGCAGCATAGGTATGCTGGTCCCAATATTAATACTCTAATAATGGTTTATTCTGAAAACCCATCTTAATTCTCATGATGTCAGCACACCAAGTACTGCTCACCAAATATATATCACAGCCACAGGCCCCCCCAAGCCAAACAATAGCTGCAACACAAACATCATCAATAAAACATCGTACCATTTACACAGTGAAACAACCAGCATGTAAAACCACTGTTTAGAAAGCTCAGCCAAGCCTTAAAAAGCCAAGATACATTAAAAGTAAACTTGATACACATACTTTATTCCCCAAACACACAGTTGCCCACCACGTACTCAGAACATTAGGGGCATGCCAAACCACTATGGTGCATCTACTCTAAAAATGCACGTGATCTTCTGGGCGTTAAAAATAAGCCACATCAGATAAACACTAGAGTTTTTTTTTTTTTAAAGACAACATAAGCATATAACATTTATAACATACATTTTCCAACTGCATTTTAAACCAGTGTGTTATGTTCTTATTATTTCCCCATGTTGGTTCAAGCTGAAATTAGTTTTTCTAACATGTTGACATCACTGAAGGTAGGCTTATTTGCTCGTCATAATAAGTTCTGTGCAGCTCTGTGAACCAGTAAGCCTCTATCACTGCTAGTGCGGAGACCCAGAGGGGACAGGCTAGGTTTGACCTTGACTACATCTGGTTTCACTGCACCACACAAGCCATAAAGAAAATACATATTGGTCCAACCTGGGGTAGTAGTGAACACTAGTGTGTGTGTGTGTGTGTGTGTGTGTGTGTGTGTGTGTGTGTGTGTGTGTGTGTGTTAGTGTGTAGTACCTGTAGGCCCAGCGGGTTTAGGCTGCCATTAGCCCTGCAGCTGATTGGCCCATCCGTTTTAATCTCCATAGCGTAGAGTAGGTTCTCGTCACGGAAACGGGACGGCCAGCCCACCTGGAGCTCTGCCTCCCGGATGCTGCTCGGACCGGCGTTATGGAGCTGAGGAGAGAGAGAGAGAGAGAGAGAGAGAGAGAGAGAGAGAGAGAGAGAGGGAGGCAAGGCATGAGGAAACAGTGATAGCATTTGATACAGGAGGACATTGATAGAGAAAGAGACGTGTGTAGTTTGAGTTTTAAAATAACATTTTGGTCTTGGCACTTTTAAGATCTCTCGGGGGGCCCAGGCTATAATTGGGTTATCATAATTGCACTGGACGATGACATCAGCCACCTGAGTTTGTAGGCTAGACCAGACTAATGCACCCTGGGACTGCAACGAGACACGGGTAGAACACACAGCATCACCTGGCTTGCTACAACACACACACAAACTAGAGGATAAGCAAATTATGGATGCAAACGAACCATCAATTCAATAAGCCCACTCTTGTTACCCTTTCATACCCCGGCCCCTCCTTCACTCCCTTCCTCCCTCTGTCTTGTTCTGTCTTTTCTTTACTACATGCATACACATACATACCCAGACACACACACACACACACACACACACACACACACACACACACACACACACACACACACACACACACACACACACACACACACAGCCAACATACAGTCCCTACATCCCCTTGCATCCACTGCAGGGCAGGAATTCTGTGCGGGAACACTCTTCAGGCCTCCGTCTAATGAGAGCCAGCTGCTACACACGGAGAGGAACGCCAATGAAAACCATTAGGAGCTGCAGGACAGATCGAGCTCAGCTGCTCGCCACTTCACCGGCCCAACAACTGTCCTGCCAATGTCCCCTGGCATTATTAGAACAAGGATGTAGTACATGGATTTCAGCATGAGCACACGTGTGGCAAAGCACATCTAAACAATCTCTTCGTGTTTGAATAATAGTGTTGAGAGAAAGACCGTACACACACACACACACACACACACACACACACACCTGTGCGTGTGTTTGTGTGTGTGTGTACGGTCTTTCTAAAATAAACTGTGATTACCTTATCTGTGGTTCTTCTTTCAGTAATTGTCTACCTCTTGACTTCTACTTTTGTACTTTTCTATTTGACCCTTTCATCTCCTGGGCTTAACGTTGCATATATTGTGTCCAGTGCATAACTCCACACACTCTCTCCTCTCCATCTCCTCTCACTCCTCTCCATCACTCCTCTCTCTTTCTCCCTCCTGTTCTCTCCATCCAGCCTTGACAGCAGTAATTACTTCAAAGGCGTTTGATCAGCCAGCAGCCTGTGTTTTATGGTGCTGCTGGTTTGTGGGACTGCATGTGTGTGCGTGTGTGCGGGCATATACACGCGCGCGCTGACGTAAACCTGTGTATCTTAATATGTGCTACACCTCCACCAGAATGGTGGTCCTTGCATGTCAGCTTAATTTACCCCTATCCCCCCCCCTCCCCTCTGCCCTCCTTCCTCTGCCTTTCATCTCCTCACGGGGACATGTGCTGGGACCAACATATAACATTAAATCCCCAATAAACCCAGAGCACCAACCCACCATTTTTTCCTACTCTGTTATTTCACCAATATTGTACACACCCTATACCTTCCTTCTCCCTCCCAAATTAAGTGGACCTGTAGGTCTGGCTGGCCCTCAAGTGATTTTTGGGCCCTTACCTCATAGATATGTGTGACTTGTGGCCCCACGTCATCCTCTTTGAGAGGCTTCTCCTTGGGCTCCCAGCGAGGGAAGGGCAGCACTACCTGGGAGGGGTGGGACACCCTGTGGAGGGAGGAGACAGCTCTGGTTAGTGCATGCTGTACCGGTGGATACTTGTTCACTGTACTGGTGGATACTGGGTCACTGTACTGGTTTATGCTGGGCCACTGTACTGGTGTACACTGGGTCACTTTACTGGTGAATACTGGGTCACCATACTGGTGAATATTTGGTCACTGTACTGGTTCATGCTTGGTCACTGTACTGGTGTACACTGGGTCACTGTATTGATGAATACTGGGTCACTGTACTGGTATATACTTGGTCACTGTCCTGGTGTATACTGGGTCACTGTACTGGTGGATACTGGGTGACTGTACTGGTGTATACTGGGTGACTGTACTGGTTCATGCTGGTTCACTGTACCGGTGCTTATTGGATCACTGTACTGGTGTATACTGGATCACTGCACTGGTGTATGATGGGTCACTGTACTGGTGCTTATTGGATCACTGTACTGGTGTATACTGGATCACTGCACTGGTGTATGATGGGTCACTGTACTGGTGCTTATTGGATCACTGTACTGGTGTATACTGGATCACTGTACTGGTGGATACTGGGTCACTGTACTGGTGTTGAGTCACTGTACTGGTGGATACTGGGTCACTGCACTGGTGCATACTGAGTCGCTCTATTGGTGCATACTGCCTCACTTAGAGCTCAACAGGAAATGAAGAACCAAGACGCTAATAA